>JAVJIF010001235.1:0-164224 GCA_038442645.1 Agave tequilana
TGAGTCCGCCTCGGCTTCGAGGATGCTTTTGAGTTCAAAATGAGAAATGAAAGCAAAGTTACCACATAGGTCATAGAGTTTGGAGCGAGTTGTTACCCCTTTGGATGCATCACCTAAGATGAGCTCCTTGGGATGATTTGTGGCATATCTCCAAGCTTTAGGAAGCGGTTGAGAGCTTTCCTCTTTATCCTCTTGAACGTCACCAATTGGTTCTTGCTTATTATCTTGAGCGGATGAGTCCTTCAAGGATAGTCTCTCCATGTCTTCACCTAATGGTTCAATCTCTACAACATTCTCAACAAACACATTAGATTCTTCAAATTTAACATGCATGGATTCTTCAATGGTAAGTGAAGATCTATTGAATACTCTATAAGCTTTACTAGTTGTAGAATATCCAACAAAGATTGCTTCATAAGCCTTAGCATCAAATTTACCCAAGTTATCTTTAGTGTTCAAAACAAAACACTTGCAACCAAAAACTTTGAAATATGCAACATTAGGTTTTCTAGAATGATACATTTCAAAAGATGTTTTGGAAGAGTTTTTACATAAATAAATATGATTTGATATATAGCATGCGGTGTTTACGGCCTCGGCCCATAGATATTGAGGGAGGTCATACTCACTTATCATTGTCCTAGCCATCTCTTGAAGTGTTCTATTTTTCCTTTCTACAACTCCATTTTGTTGTGGAGTTCTAGGACAAGACATTTCATGCTTAATTCCCTTTTCATCACAATAAGTCATGAAGAGTTGGTTAACAAACTCACCACCTCTATCACTCCTTATTCTCAAAATCGAAAAACCTTTTTCTTTTTCAACTCTTTTTCGAAAAATCTTAAAATGAGAAAAAGCTTGATCTTTGTGTTCCAAGAAGAAAACCCAAGTGAAACGGGAAAAATCATCAACTAAAACAAATGCAAATCTACTACCATTTAAGCTCTTAGTTTTAGTAGGTCCAAAAAGATCCATATGAATTAATTCTAAAGGCCTAGTTGACATAATATCCTTGATTGGTTTGAAGGAAGACTTGGTTTGTTTCCCAAGTTGGCACGCACCACAAATGCGATCTTTCTCAAACTTCAAGTAAGGTATACCCTTCACCAATTCCTTAGAATTAATCCTAGAAAGATGGTCAAAAGATGCATGTCCTAGTCTTCTATGCCAAAGCCAAGAATTTTCATCAAAAGCATTTAAGCATTTAGTAGAACATTCCACATTAAGCATGTCAATGATATAAACATTATCATCACGAAAACCGGTGAGAATACAATCATTGGTTTTAACATCAAAAATCTTGCAAGAAGAATCATTAAAAACAACTTTAAGTCCACGATCACAAAATTGACTAATGCTAAGCAAATTATGTTTCAAACCATCAACAAGTACAACATTTTCTATAATGGGAGATGCACCAATTTGAATGTTACCTATACCGATGATAGTGCCTTTGGAGTCATCCCCGAAGGTGACGGAGCCACCTTCCTCGTACCTTGATAGGGTTGTAAAGCTATTGATGTCCCACGTCATGTGTCTTGAACAACCACTATCAAGGTACCACCGCTCCCTACGTCTTGGAGCCTTGGTGTGTACCTACATCAAATAATTTAGGACTTGATTTTGGTACCCACATTTTCTTGGGTCCTAAAGAGTTAGTTTCATTAACCCAAACAAGATTATTGGTTCTATTTATTTGGTCATAACAAAATTTAGCCAAATGTCCATTTTTACCACAATATGTGCATCTATACACTCTACCATATTTAAAAGCATAGTGAGTGTGATTTGTGAGCATGAGAATTGTGAGCATGAAAAGATTTAGCATGAGAAGTGTTATGTGTAGTGTGAGCATGAGGAATCTTAACATGTGAATCTTTAGCATGAGAGGTGTGCTTTTTAGAAAACATTTCTTCAAGTTTCTTAGTGTTAAAAGCACAATCCTTTAAAGTCTTTTCAAAATCAACAATTCTAGTTTTCAAAGAAGAAATTTCTTTTTCATCAATCTTAGGAAATTTTGCTTTACAAGCAACTTTGTAAGCACAAAATTCATTTTAGGTAGAAATGAGATTTGAAGAAATTTCATCTTTTTCTTTAGAAATAATAGCAAGTTGATTTTTGAGAAAAGCAACTTCCTTTTCCAATTTAGAGCATTCAATCTTTTTATTATCATAGGTTTCTGAAAGTTCAACAAAGGCATGAACAAGAACTTCTTTGCTTAATTCATCATCTTCATCATCAAGAGGTTGAGGGGTTACCTTTGGTGTGTTCGCCATGAAACACATATTCGCTATATTCGCCTCTTCCTCGGACTCGTTTTCCGAATCCCAAGTTGCCTTGTACGCTTTCTTTTCTTCCGGTTTCTTTGGCTTGAAGGAGGAGGTCATCTTCTTCTTGAACTCCGGGCAATCCGCCATGATGTGTCCGAGCTTTCGGCAATTGTAGCATATAATTCTCCTCTCCTCTTTGCCTTCAAATTTCCTTCGGAAGTTGAGCTTGTTTCTCCGGTACATTCTCTTCACATTGCGAACAAGTAGTGATAGCTCCTCATCTTCTTCATCTTCTTCATCGTCTTCAAGAGTGGATGAAGACTTGAAGGCTATGGATTTCTTCTTTAGTGGAGCGGCCTCTTCTCTTGCTTTCTTTTCCATCTCATGGGTCTTTAAGTTCCCAATGAGACTAATTAGGTCCATCTCATCCTTGTCGTTCAATTCTTTTAGGGTGGTGGCCTTGATCTCCCATGATGTAGGAAGTGCCCGAATCACTTTTTGCACCTTTTGGTCATTGGAGATGTCATCACCTAAAGAAGAAAGAGCATTGGTGATTTTAGTAAATCTAGTAATCATACAATCAATAGATTCTTCATCAATCATTTTAAAGGATTCATATTGGGACCTTAAGAGATCTATCTTAGCTCTCTTAACTTGTGAAGTCCCCTCGTGTGTGACCAATAAATGTTGCCAAATCTCATAGGCGGATTGGCAATGAATTACCCGTATAAGGTCATCCTCATTCAAGGCGGTTAAGAGGGAATTTTGGGCCTTGGAGTTGGCCTCATATTCTCTAAAGTTGAAGTCGGTCCATGTGCTCTCATCACTATCGGGTGCAACATAGGGTTTGGTCAAAGATTTAGCTACTAAGCTACCTAAGGATTGCAAAAAGATAGTCATCCTAACCTTCCAAATAGGGAAGTTGAGTCCATCAAATTTAGGAGGGGTTTTGATGTTATCGGCCATGTTTACTAGTGAATGACAAATGGAATGCAAATGTTGATTAGCAAATTTTAAGGATCTCTCTATGGATGTTAAGCCAAAACCTAGAGTCTAAGCTCTGATACCAATTGAAAATCACCTAGAGGGGGGGTGAATAGATGATAATGCTAATCAATGCACAATTTAAAAATTATGACGCAACAATCTCACAAAGCAAGTGAATATAGAAATGAATGTAGAGAGCAAGTAATAAGAGCAATGAAAATAGAGTAAGAAATAAGAGCAAGTAAACCAAACACAAACACTGAGAATTGTTATCGAGGTTCGAGCACCCAGCTCTACTTCCCGCCTTCCCCAGAAGGATTCCAACCACTTCCACTATCACAAAGATGTCACAAATACACCGGAGTACCCAACTCCACAATCTCAAGTACAAGCAATCTCTGAGTAGTCAAAAGACCACAAACTCGCTCTTGCAAAATTCTCTTCCCTTACAAAGGTCCTTAGAGAATAATGAGTAGGAATGAAGCTCTTGTGTGCAAGGAGAAAAGAAAAAGAAATCAGAGAGTTCTTGAAAACACTTCAGAAAATGAGAGAGAATTTCAGCACAAAAACCAAGAAACCAAGTCTTTTTGAATGCCTTAAACTTTTAGAAATTTTGAGAATTTTTCTAGTAACCAATCTCTCCCTAAACACCCCTATTTATAGGAGAGGGTTAGGGTTTAGAGATAAAACATATTTAAGGCTAATCAGAAAGTATTAAAACCAAAACATGTCACTTAAACACACTTAAGTGAGAAAAGGACAAAAATAAACCAGCTCAGAAAAATAGCTGTTACTATTCAAACGGCTAGCTCGGTCGACCGGCCCGGTCGACCGCTAGTTCAAAAAAATAGCCGTTGCAGGCTACGGTCGACCGCCCGGTCGACCCAAACAAACAGAGAGCTCTGCTCTCAGACCCGGTCGACCCGGACGGTCGACCGTCCAAAGTCTGCCAAACGTGCACAGATCTGTGCACGTCGGTCGACCGACCCGGTCGACCGACTTCAAGCCAAGTCGACTTGTCAGAAGACTAGTCGACTGGTTGAAGTCTGGAACAGGAACCTGGGTCAGAAAAACAGTTTAAAAATATTTTGAAAAATCTTTTAACAATCCTAAAGATCATCAAAAATAGTTTTATCATTTTGCATTGATATATAAACATGTGGTAAAAAGTTTAGCTCAAATATCAATCAATATGAACTATTTTTGTCTCTTATCATTTTTACCAAAAACCAAAAACTGTATTTTCTAAAACTTGGATTTTGAATAGAAAATACGTTTTGTCAAAAACTCTTCCAAATACAAAAACATGATATTTAAACACTTTGAAGTATGATGTATATGGATATAATCCTATATACATGAAACATATATATATCATAGTTTTTGTCATTAATTCCAAAAATAAGTTTTGTTAAAACACAAAACTTAAAACACATGAATAGGTATATCAAAGTAAGTTTTGTAGGTTGAAGATTGTATACAAACTATTTATGTTTGGAAACAAGATGTGCGCAAAAACGTGTGTGATAGAGCTTCAAACCTATTCACTATTCTTTAACAAAACTCTAAACTAAAAACAAATCTAATAAATTATCTTGAGCAATTTTGAAGTCTTGAGCCATGCAATGTCTTGCTAGAGCCTTCTCTTCTATGTTCCTTCCTTGATGTGCAAACAGCCTTCTTTGCTTCATGAACCTAGAAATTCTTGCAATAGCTAAGCAATGACCTCCAAATATGGTACTAACCTGAGACTTATCTTAAACAAACTAATTAGTACCAAATAGCTCTTATTTGTTTTGTTATCATCAAAACTCTAAATAAATGCAGAGTGTAACCTTTTGGGCCAACAGGTCCAATTTATGTAGAACATATATTGCCAAAGAAAAGCAAAATATCATGTGAATGTGTGTGCACCTACACACAAACAAAAGAAATGCCATCTAAATTGAGAATCTGCTTTGATGCACAATATCTATGATATCAAAATAAATTAAAAATATTGGAGCTTGCATGACAACTTGTATTAAACACTTAGATAAAGAAAAAGTTTTGATTAGTCAGATGAATTTTTGAAAGTGAATTGTCCTCTAGAAGGGTGCAAATAGGCCAATTGATTTCATATGTTTGAAATGACTGAGAGGAATCTTACCACCATTCCCTTGAGGATTGACATCACGTTCACCCAGATAACTTAGAAGTTGTTTTGCGGAGATTTTCTTGATCTTGAGTTGTACTTGTACTCCATCAATACCATTTTGATGAGAAAAAGTCATCATGGTGATATTTCTGACAATAACACAATTCACCATGCTCACTCTATTGGCACAAATATGCATACGTACGTGCACTTGGAAATTTGTCACTAAAATCCTGTAGCTTCTGAGCCATTTGATTTCTAAAAATATTCAAGCATATGTATTACTGTTGTCTTTAATTTCCACACTCTTTTCTTTCTCCCTCTGACATTTAAGCCACTGAATGCCTCATAAAAAAAAGGATGCACGTGAATTTGAAAACAAGTCAACACTATTGGAAACTTTTAACTCTTCTTCAAAATACTAAATATAAGAACTGTGTTTGCATGCGGTGCATGCTGCTAGCTTTTCACCAATACGCAAATTCTACTACAGGCCAGAGAAGTTGATATTACTGGAAATTTTCAGAATTAGCTTCTAAAGCCACATTTCTGTACATAAATCTCCACTGATAATAATTATTACCTCAATTATCAACTTATTTGATTGATTCTAATTATAGATCAAAACATCTTTCTTGCCTGTCTTGTGCATGATTCGCCGGTATCATACTATTGTGTGTGATACCAGTTTGAAACCTTAAAAGATAATTTTTACTTTGTGATCCATTAAATTAGCATGTTATGGTCCCATTATCTAAAAGAAATCTTCTATTCATGGTTTCAAATATCATTTGAATCTCATATATATATCGGCAATATCCTATTGGGTTCCTGATATGGCATTAACCCTATAAGATCGACTGATATCAGGGCCGACATTGCCTATATTGATGATATTGATACTAAAAGTGAAAACTATCGAACAATTTCAATACCAATTTCGAGATTTTAAACCACGCTTCTATTGTATTAACTGGTGCATAGTGATCACAAGGCAGAGATCTTGCCATATTTTTATTTCAAGCATTGAGCATACTACTCAAGGTGTATGTATTTCTCAAGGTGATTTGGGTGAGGAAGCAGCATCACTTTTTGGATAAATTTACTGTACTGGCCTTATTATTTTGCCTCCTAGGGCACCAATAATTCGGCTTTCAGAGCCATTAACTCTTTTTCAGCATAGGTTTTTGTTGGAAAACTAAATTAACTACCTTATCTTTATCAGGAAAATTTGAGGTTATCTGCAGGCAAACAAACACACCCATTTTTTACTTCTCGAAAAGCAACAAAGAGATTACCTGAGACTCAAGAGATTAAAAAGATGGAGATGAGATGCTGGCCTGGACTTGATGGAGATTACACTGTTTCTTGCCCTCCCATTCATGTACTTGACACATCGGAGGTACTCAATGTCCCGTTGATTTATGGATAATATCAGATATGTTTATCATTGCAATCTTTCTGTATAAAAGTTGTTTCGTTGTTATTGCTGAACTATGAATGACGCTTTTCTTTTGGTGGCTACAGGATGACATTGGTTCTTTTGACTGGAAGAGTTGGGTGTTTACAGAGACATTCCTTTCTGATTTGAATGGCTACCATGCCGTAGAAAAGGCTTCATCAGTTTTTGATGGTTCTGTCAAGCCCTTAATACTGGATAATCTTCGTCATGAAGGGATGCATCAAGATCAATTACCAGATAAAGTATATGGGCAACCACTGTGTATGGCTACAGGAAAAACCACATCCATAGACGGGCAGCAATTTCATGTGGTGAAATTTCTGACATTCCCATCTGGATAATATTTTAAGAAATTTCCGCTTTTTACATAAGGTATATCATGAGACTATATATTACCATGAATATTACTTGAAATATCTACTTTTTTAGCAGGCCCGTCTCTGTGGCAACACATATCTGTCACCTGGACATGTTTCTCGTGTAGATAACTTGGGGAATAAGCAGCAGGACAGGTTACTAATGGAAAGGTTAGAAAGTTCTAAAATTTGATATATTCAATTGATAAGATGCACTACAGTTTGTACAATAATAGTAGTGTATCAAAGAGTGCCAGTGCTGGTTTTTATTCTTGAAGGCATCAGAACATTTATATAGTGTAGTATTTCAGATATCCAGTGGGTGTTTGATAATCAATTCGTGTTTAAATTCCTTGCTACTTTGTTCTCCTTTTAGCTTTTGTTATTTGTGTAACCTTGCTTCACATTTCAGGTTACTTCATTTAATTTAATATGTTGGATTAGGAAGATGATCAAATCTTTGACCTTGCGTTTGGACTAAAATATATGGTAAAAACAGAAAGTTGAACCAAAAAAGAAGATTACATCTAGACTTTGTAAAAAGTAATCATTTTTTTATTCTAATTTCTGAAGGAGCAGCTGCACTTATTTAGACAATAAAGTTGATGTGAACAATGAAATAAAACTAGCAGAAATGATATCAATGAAATTTAAGTAATTTGATTAACAGTAATGAAACAATTAACTTTGAATATGTAATACTTAGTATATCTTCCTGTAGAAATGTGTTATATTATATATGACTTGTCGTCACTGTTTGGACACTTTCAATATTAATTTAGAGTTTGGTTTGGGGATGTGAACCAATCAGTCAATCCCCCCCCCCCCCCCCCCCCCCCCCCCCCCCCCCCCCCCCCCCCCCCCAAACACACACGCACACGGGGAAATGCTTTAACACTCCTAGGGCATAACTAAGCTACTAAGGTAGTTATGGATAGGTATTCCCACATATAAAAGTGTATAATATGCAAAGAAGTTAGACAACACACTTTGTTCATCTGAATCTACATGTCTAAAATTTTATAGACAAAGAATTATGTGTTTTGAAGACCAGTTGTTCATGCATCAAGTGGTTGTAAAATAAACAATTTTCAATTGTTCGAAAATTGTTCAATTTGTCTCCACTATAAGTATGGGCAAATGATTGTGAAAATGCATGATCTTTTGTGTATAAAGCTTTCAAAGTATGTAGTCAAGATTAAGAGAGTGGATCTTCTCATTTCATTGTATTTTGTTTGGCGAGCATAACTAAGTCAATTATGTTGTAGGAGTTCTAAAATTTTATAGACAAAGAATTATGTGTTTTGATGACCAATTGCTCATGCATCAAGTGGTTGTAAAATAAACAAATTTCAATTGTTCGAAAATTATTCAATTTGTCACCACTATAAGTATGGGCAAATGATTGTGAAAATGCATGATCTTTTGTGTTTAGAGCTTTCAAAGTATGTAGTCAAGATTAAGAGAGTGGATCTTCTCATTTCATTGTATTTTGTTTGGCGAGCATAACTAAGTCAATTATGTTGTAGGAGTATTAAAGCCTCACCCCTTTGTGTGTGTACGCGTGTACTTGTGTGACTGAATATGAAAAGAAATTGGGAATTTGAACACATAAATATCTTCAACTTATTGTTTACTGATGTTCCTTTGCTTCTGAGAATGTGTTTTGATGTGGTTATTGAGTTATTTGCCATTCTTTTTTAGGGATGTGTGTGTGTGTGTGTGTGTGTGTGTGTGGAGGGCATTTAGGAATTTGGATGTTGGTGTATAGATGTTTCCTCATTAAGTATTTGTTGCAATGTTTTGATGCAATTCATCCATTTTGATGTTTGAGCCACATTCTAGAAAAATCTCTCTCTCTCTCTCTCTCTCTCTCTCTCTCTCTCTCTCTCTCTATCTATTGTTACATTCCTCCTAAAAGTTTTCATTATCCTCTAGGTTAACATCATATTATCAACGCATTAGCTGTTGGCCAGAGTGTAGCTTGTGGACAAACAAGTACCAACCAGAAAATTCCTTAGAGGTCAGTTATATTTTCCTTCATTACCTTGTGCTGCATGAATATTCTTGTTTATTAAGGGATATGTTTCATCATCTTCTGCTATGCGAATTTTTGTTATACGTGATGTAGTATTTCCTCAAGTTTCTTCAATATTGTAATACATCTGATTGATTCTGCAGGTGTGTGGGAACAGTGACGCTGTCAGCTTTCTTACTGAATGGCTCAAGTCATGGAATGAAAGAGTTTTTCAAAGCAATAACAAGAAAAATATTTTGGAATATTGTGCAACTGAAGAGAGTGAAGATAGTACCTATGAAATTGAATCTGACATGGATGATGAAGCAACACTTAAAAATGTGCTTTTGATAACTGGACCTGTTGGGGTATATTCAGTCTGATGAATAATTTTCTCTTATATGTTTCCTTAAATTTATCATAGTTATGGCATGACACTCCTTTATGAACTAACTTTAAAAATAGAATAAATGCACATGTTTGATGTGTCCATATTGCACTTCTTTCAGACTATCCATGTTAGATGTCCCACACACACACACACACACACACACACACACAAAGGGCATAATATCTGGCATTATCCTCTTTTGTTTTTCTTATTTTTGAAGATCACTTTTTTTTGTGTAATGGGATAAATTGTTGTCCATTCAGTTTTGAGTTTTACTTTGGATTGCCAACATCTTGAAAACAACTGTATTTATCAACTTTTTTGTTGGAGTACCAAATTCTAATTCACAATTCATTTTCCAATTCATTTGCTGCAAGTTATTCATGTGCTGAAAGTCCTCCTTTACGTTGTTAATTTCACACAGATAGTAATCAAACCTCATGTAGATAATTATTAAAAGAACATGGCTTGAGAATTTATCTTATCTGTTGACTGGGCAGCAAAGGTAACCATGACAATTTTTAAATTTTAAAAATTATTAACAGCTACTGTCACAATCTGACTTGGTCCAAGCTAATGGAAGCTATACACTAGCCAACCCTTGGGCTAATAATATTTAGTTGGATGCTGAATAGAATAGCATAATTAAGATCTGGAAGAAGCGTATAGTAATTGGATTTGTTATGGAATCAACTGGACTTTATACATAGTTGGTGCTTGGTTAAGAACTTAACAATAGTAACCAAGATGGTCAAGCATTAAAAATACAGTGAGTGTTGCATATTCTGGTCTACAGTACCATGCCAGTTTAAGAAACTGGGCTGATACTTTGTTTTGTGCATGCGAACAAGCAAGCGAAAGACGATAAAGGTGAAATATGTGTGCACGAGTATTTGACGTGTGGTTACTTGGACTAGGCTGGAAGATCTTACTATAGCACAAGGCCATGAGTGTAATTGCATTATTACACATTCAAGGCTCTGTGGTAAGACATAATAGGAGAATAGAGAAAAATTGAATCTGAACTGGCTCTGGAGGTGGTACATGAAAATAATATTTAAATTAATGTGGCAGGGCTGAGCTTTGTAGTTGAAAGTCCCTGTTTTGTCCAGAATAGATCAATTTCAATCCAAAAGTGGTTTTGAACTAGGAAACAAGAACCAATCATCAGTATAATTGAACCTTGTTTTGTTGAAGTTGACTTGTCACAGTTAATTTTGAAACTGGCTAAACATCAGGGAGACGGGCTTAAGATTTTTCCTTCAGTTGGAGATTTCTGACTTAGAGCTTACCATAGTCATACAGGACCCACTCAGATTGGAAAGGCTTAGAAGATGATAGTCTCTTGACTCTTTTCCTATAAAAGAATCTCTCTGCCACTTTTTAATCCAAATCTGCACGATTCTGTGCTTATCATTGTTATAGATTAACAGTTTGTCATCGGCTTCATGGATGCCATTGCATACACGGAGCAGTTAGCTCTTCTTTAGAGAAGCGGACAGATACTACGGAATGGGGATAATGATGGAATTCATCTTAATCCTTCAGTTGGTAATTTGTCCATGTCAAATTTTACTTCTGCTTTTTCTTTTCCTTTTAAGCTTTTGTTGTCATCAAGAGAGAATTTATGTTTGATTTTTAAATTTTTTTTTCCCTTTCTGCTTTAAGAAATGTTTCCTTGCTAATATAGCAAAGTCACGCCTAAGCAATTCAACTTATCTTCAGATTTGACATCCAATAATTACATGACATGAGCTGACTAGTAATATTTATTATGGCAACAATGTATATCGATCTCTCTCTCTCTCTCTCTCTCTCTCTCTCTCTCAGTTTTATTTTAGAACTTATTTTTAGATCTTCCTTTAATATTTAACCAAGCTGTTGACAAGCATATATCATCAGACTTTATAAAACACATCATTGATCTTATTGCTTGAAAAGGCATGTCCTACTCTTGTGTAATAACTTTTCTCAAAAGATTTTATGAAAGAACTAAACATCTCATAGTATAACTAAATGATTTTATCATTTGAACTTTATGTAGAGTGGAAAGTCTGCTGCCATATATGCCTGCGCAAAAGAGCAAGGCTATGAAGTCATTGAGGTAACTTTGAGATCTTTAATCTGTTTTCTTGGTTATCAGTTTTTAGTTCAACTTTTCTAACATATAGTTGATAATTCTATCATGATATTAGTAGTATGTTGCAGAACTATTTTTTGTATAGAAAGTGCCATGGAACTTGGCCTTTTAAAATGGAGATGTGCCTCATAGGCCAAAAGCAACCTTAGAAACTAAAGCTGAATCAACCTAACCTATCCATTTATGGATAAAGCTGAATCAACCTAACCTATCCATTTATGGAAACAGGTGTTCACCAGGTTCTTCAAATGGATGGCTTAGGTTGATTCCTCTTTTTAGAGGATGGATTTGTTTCTATCAGATACTTTGACTTAAATGTCATCACTTTGATGCACAGTTTAATGTTAATGCTAATGCAAATATGTGCTGATCACTATTCTCTTCGAAGATTGAACAGAGGATAAATCTGAACCAAATTCCAACCAATAACTCAGAAGTTACAGTTATCTCATACTTTCTAGCTTTTGCCCCATCAATTACTGTTATGATTATTATGATTATTATTATTGTTATTGTTGTTATGGTTATTGTTATTATTATTGGTCATCACCGTCTTTTCTTTTTGTTAGAAGTTCAAGAACTGAAAGAGATTGATAATGCTGGATTCCTGTTCTAAACAAGTTTAAGTGGAAAGAAATGGGCTTACTAGTGACATATGATTAGGCTTTCTGCTTATTTCTATTCAGGGTTAACGCTTTATGAAATCCTATGTCCTCACTTCTTCAATTCTATTAACCATTTTGCCACGGGCTCACCTCTTATTCTTTCCCCTTTAAAATGTTGCACCCTTGCCTTCAAAGGTTTTTGATGGGGATCGCTTTTGTTTTAATTTCTTTAGTTCTTTATTTGTGTTATTTGTTTTAGTAGTGTTTTAGTCCCACGTTGGTTGTGGTGGTTGAGTACCCTTAGTATGAGCCTATTTAAGGCTAAGTGTTGTAGTTGTTTAGTTAGACTATGATATTTGATTATGAAAACTTTGTTTAGCATGTTGATTTGTTATTCAACCTGCTTTGCATGATGATGTGGTTAGCAACTTAAATCTTTTACATGGTGATTTGCAAGAGTGGGTGAGAGATTACCTGGGTGCCGATTCTCGAATTAATCTTTATCCTTTATCCCTTTTATCAATTTTATCTTTTTTTTCTTTTTATTTCATGTTAGCTCTGCATCAAATTGGTATCAGAGCTAAAATCTTGACTTTTTAATCAATTTTTCCTACAAAATCTTCCACTTTCACAAAACACTAGCTTTCACCACAAAACTTCCAAAACCCTAGCCACAAAATCTTACTTTTTCCCTCTCTTTCTCTTCTCTAGTTTCCCAAAAAAAAAAGAAAAAAATCCGTGAAAACCTCCCGCCGACACTGTTCATCCCTTTCCTTCATCCATATAGTAACTCTAACCATCTCCGGCAGCTTCCAGATTTGTCGTCGATGACATAGTCGAACATCCAGCTCGCTGTCATCCAACGAATCGTCGTCGCCACTGCCGGTACCATCTCCTCCATCCCTCGTCCTCGACCATCGACGGCGACAAAAACAACACCCTCATCGTCAAGTGTCAACACCACTCGCCGCTGTCATTTTTGCCATCCCGATCTACTTACCATGCCGACGACACGAGGTCGACAACGCCAAGCCCTCACCCTCCATCACTGATCAGATCTCCTCATCACCATCGAACAACAGCATCCATCCCTCATCGTCATCAGATCTCAGTCATCGAGCCATCCCCAGGCCTCGCTATCGTCCCTAAGTCAATTGCCTACCGCCGACAGACCTTTTCGCTGCTAGATCCGTTTAGATCTCCGTCAGATCCGCTTAGATCTCCGCTCGTTGATGCCTCCGTGCCTTTGCCAGCAACCTCCTCATCGACCACCACTGCTGATCCGTGACAACGATGACAACACATCATCTTCATCTCAGATTTCCCCAAACCACTTCATCTTCTTCGCCTTCTGATGACCCCGCCGATGTCAGCCGACACCCCGATCGCTGCCAATCCCGCCGCCATCGCTAGAGAAGAAGATCAGGAAGACATTGTTGTTATCGGGTCTACATTCAAACCCGATTTGATAACGAGTTTAAATTAACCTGTTTTGTAGCAGATCCTTTCACGTCCATCAGCCACCTGAACCCGTATTGGACCAGACCCAAGCAAGCCAGCCATCTGAGTCAACACAGTTTGACTGAGTCAACTCAGTCGGTTCCAACTCAGCAACAACAGAGCATTGACAATAATTCAGAGCCCGTTTCATACCCGTTCGGAGTCCGATTTGAGTTCCGTCTGAAATGTTGAATTTGCGGCTGAGTCTCGGAGATGCTAGAAGAATTTCGCACCTTTTGGGCACTAGACCTGACCACGGCAAGTCTCTATTTGGTGCTGGTATTGCTCCTGCAACAGAAGAGCAGCAAATCTTTGGGGTAATTTCTGTGCTGAATTCTCTTCATGAGCTTTTATTTTTATGGTAAATATATAAATACTGACTACGATGACAAGTATGTTGAACAAGCTATGTTTGAAGCTGTCCCGCTTTTTCGGGGTTTTGATCATCGTTATGGATATGAAGCTTGGGAAAGTGATCTTGAAGATTTCTTTAGTTATTTCTCCTGACAACTGTGAAAAATGTCGTTATGCTAGACTTGAGTTGGACGAAGAAGCTTATCATTGGTGGAGAGATAACCATAAATTATGTCGATATTACTTTATCTTGCAAGGCCTTCTTCGTACTCATTATGCTCCACTCGTTCATTCATCTAAGCTAGATTACAGAGAGCCTAATGCTGAGCAAGAGCTCGGGCATGAGATCCAACCAATCACCGGTCCTTTCACGACAAAGGTTGAGGCAGTTCCAGAGCGTTCAGTCATTGTCGAACCTGAAGTTCTTGATGAGTCAGTCAGAAGTTGCTGCTGAGTTAGTGCCATTACAAGGAACTCCTTCTCGGCTCACAGAGGTGGAAGAGCCTCTTGTTGAGGTTTTTGTAGATCTCCCAGCGGAGCCTACCATGGAGCTATTGTCATCTTCGCCAGCAATGAGGGTTCCATTGTTCCTGAGATCATCTAATACATACGACCCTCTGCAGATTTTTCTACAGCAGACAGGCTCATAAGAGATCAAGCTTCTTATGGTGTAGAGCGTTCAGTTTTCAGCGGAGATAATTTGTCTGGACATGCTGCATATTGTTGACACTCTAAAAAAGACAAGATTCTTAACTAGCTTGAACAATGTCTAACTTGTTGACATTTACAAAAGACAAGTGGCAGATAAGCTGACGATCAGTTCTTCACCCATCTCAAAAGGGACGAATCAGCAACTTGGACTCTACTGATCCAGCGAAGCAGACAGTAAACCAAGAAAAGCTCGTAGGGGACACTAAGTTAGCTCAACACTTAGCCCCGCATGAGCCCACAAGATGCATCTCGTATGAGAAGCTGAAATTGCTTAGCATCGCGAAGAGTCCCCTTCGCAAACTTCGCTGCAAGAGGCGCTCAATTAACTCCGCAGGCGGTTCACTTCGCCCAAAATCCTATGGAGCTACGCAGAAGGCTAATGGGTAGCTTCGCCACGAAAGTATCCAGCTCTGCTGAAGAGCTTTCTTTCTAATTTCGCCAGACGCTTCCCTCAGCTCCGCTGCGAGCTCGACGAAGTAGCCCCACTGCGGGTCTTTTATGGTCACCTTTGACCAATCAAATCTCCAGATGAGATCAAATTTATTCAAGATCAAATCTAATCGAGATCAAATCTGAGATCAAATATGGCAGGTGCTTGCCATAATCTCTTGACTCTCCTAAAACAAGTAAGAAGATCAGGGGAGATCTTTCAGTTATTTGGAAAGAATCAAAAAGCGGATCAGGAGATCAACATTACCTGCTATTCCTAGCTTCGCAAAAGCTGATTCTAGCCTCGCGGCAAGGCTACTTTCTAGATTTAAACAGATTGACTCAATCTATTTCCAGACTTTCAAGGGACAATTATACCCCTGCTCTCCCTATAATAGCCCGCCAGGGGTATACGAAGGTACACACACGGAGAGAAAAAGAGGCTGAAAAGAGGAGAAGAGGACTAAATATAGAGATCTATTCTCTTACTTCCAAGAATTCAGAGAGCTACTTTTCTAATCAGGGTGCTAATACCCTAATACCTTCCTTCCTCTCAAGGAATTTTCGGAATCAGGCGAGAAGGAATTCCCAAGTGGAGGCAGTTTGAGAAGTAATAAGAGGGTTCTACCAACCTTTTGTTCTCCGATTCTCCGAACCAGGCGAGAAGGGAATCCCATCAGGCAGCAGTTCGATTGTCTGATCGATCGCATCGTCAAAGGAATAAAGTGATCGCGCGCTGATCAGATTCCTACTGGCATACTTCCCCAGAACTATTAGAGGAGATCTACTTGTAATCTTTTTCCTTCAAAGAATTACTTGTAATTTAGCTCATCGACACTTTTTTGTAAGTTTTCCCTTTTGCAAAAATCAATGGAAAACAAGGTGGCGACTCCGCTGGGGATTGCATTCTCCACTGTTGAGAATCAAGTATCGCAATGCGACGAACAAACCTTCAGGTCTACTTCTGAATTCAAGGAAGCCGGTATGGCCAGAGCCCCTCTGGCTAAATCTTCGAAGTAAGTTTCTGTGGAGACAGATAAGGCTCCCTGCGAGCCTACCACGGTCCTCTGGCGCAACAACGAAGCAGGCCCGCAATGCAAGGATCAGAATTTTGAGCCTGTTACCTTCGAAAACCTAGTCGTTCATTTTGACCAAGGAAAATTCAAAGAACTCCTCTCTGGGGGTGGTCCAATGCTCCATGCACGAAAGCATAGAAAGGTCTCGATGGCCAAGGTTTCGAAGTAGAAATCGGAAGCAGAATCCTTCCAACCCCTTTCAGCCTCGTGTGTGGCTAACCAGGTTCCCTGCGAACTTAAATCTCCTATTCCAAAGCAGATGTGGAGGCCAAAGTAGAAAGCTCTGTATAAAGCTTCAGGCGTAGCTACACCACAGGATCGCCTCTCCCGCGAAGACAAAGGCAAGATGCCTGCCTGCTTCGTCGAGACTTTCAGCAGCGAAGCTAGAACTGTGACTATACCTTCGCCTAATGCAAGAGCAGTAACTCCTCGCGCCAGCCTCGTTCTTATGAGCGAAGCTACTGATGGTGCGGCAAGCACAGTACCTCAGGGTACGCATGAAGTTCCCGGCCGCCAGGTTAGGACTAGAGCACCCAGCGGTGCTAACCTCCTTCGCAGCAAAGTAGCGCATAAAGCACCACAGCGTGCTTCGCTCCCCAGTTCATCAAGCACTAAGCTCGCCCTTCGCAGCGGAGCTAAGGGATTTTCCCTAAGTGTTGACAGCGGTGCTTATGCAGCTTCAGTACTCAAGGACATTCCCAAAGTTCTTAGCCGCGAAGATAGAGCTAAGGCACTATTTAGTGCTAACTACCTCCGTGGTAATGAAAAGAGCAGGACATCGTCCTATCCGCGATCCAACAGAGCCTCTGCGCTAAAACGCTTAAGCCCGTCTGGGCCTGACTTGCGAGAATTCTTGACAAGTAAACGGAAGTCGGGACATTTCCGAACTTCTCTCTCCTGTTGTCAATAAGTGGGATGTCAGTTGGTGATAGTCCACTCAGTCCATTGCCGGTTAGGACCAATCCCCGCCTCTCCTCCAAGTCGACGATCAGTTTTTGTTCGACTATCGGAATAAGCTCCTGTGAAGCATAGCAAGAGGAACGTGTCACAAGATCTATCAGATCTGCCCTCTGCGTCTATCAATATGATCGGAAGGGGGTGGGCACCACATAGGGGCGGACGAGCGTCACATGCCCCTAACTCTCCTTCCTCTAGTTCTCCAGGGCTATAGTCCAGGCCTTGGCGAAGTCTTAGTGCACGGAGAAGGCGTCTTCCAAAACACCAGATCTAGGGTTGCAATACCCTACAGTTATGAGCACCCATCTTCCTCAACCAATCCTCCTCAACCACAGTAACCTCACCAGAACCAATGAGAAAATTGTTTCAATGGTCTGAGAAGGTGGACGAAGACAGCGGGTATGCGTCTTCAGCGATAGTCAGCTCGGTGCGAACGGATAGAGTGTCAGTGAATATGACTGATAGCGGTAATGATGACCTCCGACGACGGTTGGAAGTCCAAGAGCAAACCTCTAAGGCCCAGCAAGAAGCCTTGGACAATATTCAACAGATGCTCGCCCAACTCCTCAATAACCGGAATAACAATGATATCGGGAGTAACTATGATGAGGAAGAACATCATAGCAATGAACAACCCAAGACTGAGAAGTCAAAGGAGAGTTCTTCTCTAGACGCTGAGGTTTTTAAAGGCATCCAAGCTCAGATCGCGTCCCTAGTTCAAAGGGATGAACTAAAGAAAGTAGGGACAGTCCATCCTTACCCTTTGGAATGAGATTCAGTACCATACCCGCCAAAGTTCAAACCACCAACATTACATACGTATGATGGTAAGAGCTCGCCAAACCAGCACATTTACTACTTCCGGTCTCAGACCGGTAATGTCATAGACAATGATGCCATCATGGCCAGACTGTTCATTGGCACCTTGAAGGGGGTAGCATTAGATTGGTTCCGAAGCCTTCCTCCGGGCTCTATCAATTCTTGGATCGACTTAGAAACTCGATTCCTTTCTCGTTTCTACGAGGATGATACCAAGGTGACCATGGACAAACTCCTCTCTACCGTACAGAAGAAGAGCGAATCTATCCGCGACTACATTGAACGGTTCAGAAACTTGTCTTTGATGTGCCCAGCAGGGATGCCATTACCCATGCTTTTACAGACGTGCAGACATAACTTCCTCGGCCAAGTGAAGATTCGTATGGGAGCTGTCAAAGCCCATACCTGGAAAGAACTAGTCGAACAAGTTGAAATAGCCGAAAGTCAGCTAAGAAGTTCGAACCATCTACCCCTAAAGGCAAATGGGGTACGAATAATAAAGAACGCAGAGACATGGCACAGTCTTCTCAAGCCAAAGGAAAAGAGACTATGTCCGTTGAATTATCAGGGGACCTTCAGTCGAAGGCCAAGATGAGCAGCTTCAATAATCAGGAGTGTAAGTTCCCTCCGAAACAATACTCCTTCAAAGATGAACATGTGGTCACAATATTCCATTTACTCCACAAAGAGAATAAATTGAAGCTACCGGATGCTCGGCGTCCTAATGAAGTGGGACGCACGAACTATCCCAACTATTGCCTCTTCCACAGGATGGTTCATCACCCTACTGATAAGTGCTTTGTCCTTAAGGATAGAATTCAAGTTCTAGTCGACGCCGGAGTTCTGACTCTGAAATCAGAGCAAAAGAAAGTCACTGCAAACATGGTGACTCTCGAATTCGACAAAACCCCGAAAGTCACAGTTCCTGACGGGACCTTTCCAATCCCTGCACCACGGTTAGAAGTCAAGCATCCTTCAGCTAAAACTCAAGAGAATAAGGGTCTTGTTCCTTTGACACTGGAGACAAGGGAAATCATGTGGATACACCCAGACCTTGTCCAAGACGAACAATGGGATTCAAAGAAATTCAAGTCGAAGGGCAAATCTTAAAATGTTGTCTCCATCCTGCCAGATGATGGCAATCTCACATCAGCCTCCAGAGTTGCTTCATCCAACTGTTACTTCATGGCCATTTGAAGCATGTGGAATCGATGTCGTAGGGCCAATTAGCCCTTCTTCGACAAAAGGACACCGGTTTATCCTAGCGATAACCAATTACTTTTCAAAGTGTGCAGAAGCTATATCATTGGTTGAAGTTGAAACTTCTAACGTAGTTAATTTCATCAAACACCATGTCATCCATTGATTTGGTGTCCCTAGGCGGATCATCCATGATAGCGGTCCCCAATTCGTGAGTCAGGTGTTCTGCCGGTTTTGCGATAAGTACCGAATTCAGAATGTGGCTTCAACTGCTTATAATCCTGCCGCTAATGGCTTGGCGGAAGCATTCAACAAGTCAATCATTAAGCTACTCAAAAAGTTCGTTTTCTCGAATAAGCGAGACTGGAACGAAAAGCTTAGTGAATGTCTTTGGGCCTACCGAATCACGGTTCGGACCCCCACAGATAATACGCCTTTTCCCCTGTGTACAGATGCGAAGCGGTCATACCATTAGAAATCCAGATGCCATCATTGCGAGTCGCTTTAATGACTAAGATGACAACAGAGGACAATGATCGGTTGCGTCTTCAAGAGCCCGAAGCCCTAGATGAGAAGCGGTTACAAGCTCAGTAACACATTGAGTTGTATCAAGCCCGGATCTCAAAAGCCTTCAATAAGAAGGTCAAGCAAAGAATCTTTCAGAAAGGAGATTTGGTTTTAGCTATCAAACGACCGATGATCATGACGCATAAAACCAAAGGCAAATTTCAGCCCAAATGGGAAGGACCGTTTGTAATAGAAACAGTCTATTCAAACGGAGCATATCGCCTTATGACTTCAGATGGTGATTTACTCATGATGCCGATCAACGGCAAGTTCTTAAAGAAGTATTATCCTTGATAGGATCCTTCTCATGATCAAGTTAACATTACACCTCTGATCAAGACCTTCAAATCCAAGATATGCAGAAGGAGCGCTCCTCTCTTTTTCTCTAAACGAGATCATATGACCATAAACCAGTATCGAGCTGATCGTATACTGGTTGTCTCGAAGAAGAATCAAGGTTACAAATATAGTAATCAAATAATCCAACACCTCCAACAGTTAAGGATAGAGGAAAATGTTGGCCTTTAAGCCCAACATAAGTTCTCGACAACTCATCATGCTGAGGGGAATAGCATGGCTAGCCCGACTCAAACGGTAGTTGGTAAAGGCATACCAAATCCGTTGACAGCTGAGGATTTGCTAAAAATCCTAAGGGATCTGTTCCCATTTGATTCCCTCTCTAAAATTACTTACCAATTCCCATCTATGGAATGGTAAGACCACATATAAAGGTATTCACATCCCTTGCAAAATGACGAGTCTAACCTATCATGTTAACACTAAACCTCTGGTAGCAAGACTATAATTTACTCCCCAACGGATAAGAGCCAATATTCCCAGTGAATAAATCCCGCTTGTCATTCTCTTCAATAGATAGACAGGTCCACTCAAATTACTGTTATGCTCAAGCACCTCTAACAGTAAATCGATCCTTGTCAAGTTAACATCACACCTCTGACAAATTGCTTTACAAATTCCCACGGAGTTCTTTTTGTCACGTTAACGATCGCCTCTGACATGTAATCTCTTATGGGAATTATTTCCTAACTCCCCAACGGGTTTCTAATGATTAGTCCTCAGTAAACTTTTCTGGTTGTCACGATAACAATATACCTCTGACAATTTCTTCCAAATAACATCCGAAAGAGATACCAAAATCCACATGGAGTTAATAATCAAGTCTTATTTCTCCCAGTGGAACTATTTCTTTGTAATCATGTCCAGTTCGTCACCTCTGAATGACAAATTTTGAGCTTGGTGGCTTCTCAATCGGTTACGTCATCCGCGACCTCTGAACCGACAGATAGCCAAATCTCACCTTTTAGTCCAGTAGGACTATTTCTTTGTCATTATGTCTAGTTCGTCACCTCTGAATAACAAAATTTTGAGCTTGGTGGCTTCTCAATCAGTTACGTCATCGCGACCTCTGAACCGACAGATAGCCAAGTCTCATCTTTCAGTTCAGTAAGGACTATTTCTTTGTCATCATGTCCAGTTTGTCATCTCTGAATGATAAAAAATTTTGAGCTTGGTGGCTTCTCAATCGGTTACGTCATCGCGACCTCTGAACCGACAGATGGCCAAGTCTCATCTTTCAGTCCAGTAAGGACTATTTCTTTGTCATCATGTCCAGTTTGTCACCTCTGAATGACAAAATTTCGAGCTTGGTGGCTTCTCAATCGGTTATGTCATTGCGACCTCTGAATCGACAGATAGCCAAGTCTCATCTTTTAGTCCAATAAGGACTATTTTCTCAAATGTGTGACTAACTCTATCAGCCTATTACTACTGATTGGGTTAGTTATATCATTATTCCGCTTCCTTTTGAGGATTGCAATACAGCTTGAAAGCAAGAATTGAAAATTCAGAAGATAAAATAAGTTGGAAATGCAACAGGGGAGTCAGATAAAATCACTTTTTATTGATTCCAAAAGAGAGATACAAGGATACTCGGATTACAAGCTACCAGGATGCTTCGTAGGATTTGATTCGTTCTTCAAGAGTAGCCAGCATATTCTTCCTCTCCTCAGCAGCCCTGATGAGTGCCTGCGACCTCAACTCAGCATCATTAAAGCTCGTCGTTTGGGATAAGCGAGCCTCAATTTCAGCCAAAGCTGCCCTCTGCGCTAGTTCCTGCTGCAGGACTTCGTCATTTTGAGCCTTAAGTTGGGCCTTTTCAATCTTATCCTCAGCGTCAAGAAAAGCGCTGTTAGAAGCATCTATGGCGTCCCCAAGTTCTACTCTACTCATCTCCAAGGATTTCAAATCAGAGGAAATTGCCTTAGCTGCTTCTTGAGCGGCGAGATGGGCTTCATGCATTTGAGCAGCAAGGTGCGCAAGCTGTTCGTTAACTGAAGACTCCAGATCTGAATGGCTAAGACGGCGCCATTCGTCCACATCCCTCTCAAGCCTGTCCACCAGAATCTCGAATGTCACAGCCTGGTCTTCCCCTCCAAAGTCCCGAATGCTATCAATATTTCGAGAGAGGACCACCTTCAAAGCGGAAAACGAGGTAGTCGAGCCCTTCAAGACCAAAGCAATGGAGCGCTTCAAGTCCTTATAAAAGCTGTCGGCTAACTCAGCCACGAATTCATTCTCGGCCTCAACTACTCCCGGTGAACGAGCAGCCTCTGAAGACAAAGCTTCCACCGGTTTCACTGACATAACTGTGGAAGGAATAGTAGAAGCACTGGCTGGAGCAATATGAGGGATCGCCGGTGATCTCGGAGGAGTCCTTATTGAAACCAGTACACTAGCTACAACCGAAGTAGGGCTAGTAACTATTTCTGGGAGAGTTGGCTCAACCACTAGTGTTGGAGAAGTAGGACTGGTAATCACTTTCAGCTCCGCGCTAGGCAAGATAGGCGGCACTGGCAAAACCAATGGCATCTTACTTACCGATATAGTTGGAAGTGAGGTTGGTTTCGTGACTACTGTTCCCTCAATCCCCTTTCCTCTGGCCGGTTCAGGCTGATAAGAGGGGCAACCCGTGATACAAAGCATCCAACTCAGCAGCGTCTGCCGCGGTCGAAGTACTTGTTTCACCCGAGTCCCTCAGGGAGACTGGTTGGTCCCCTTGAAGTCGATGCGCCCAAAGGTGGAACGCCTGTAGCAAGACTCTGTTTAAGCAAGGTATGATCAATATCAGGAGAGAATTACTCATAAAAGGTCAAAACACTACCAAAAGATGATATTGCCTCAGTCGCATTGGCCGCAGTTTCTCTCCGAACCTCCTCGATGGCGGCATCAGTCCCCTCAGGCTCCATAGGAAAGTCTTTGGTAGAGTTAACACGGACGGCCGACCCACCTTCGCTCGCCGAACCCTCGGTGGTCCACCCAAAAGAGCTGGAAGCTATGAGGCTTCCTTTTGAAGTCTCAGCACCTGAAGGACCTACATTGGCCGCATCACCTCCTGATTCTTCCGAGACGGCGAAATAGCTAGCCTCATCGCCTTCTTTATAAGTGAACAGGGGATTATAATGTTCCCCCTGTTCTCCCGCAGCCTCAGCTCTCGGGTCTCTCACCGCCTCAGTCCTGAATCATGAAGTAAATAATGAGCTGTATGAAATATATAAGAGTGTATTGCAAGAATGGAGCTGATCTTACTCGTGTCCGGAACAACTTTACCGGTGGTCTGCCTAGGAGCCGACAACTTAATGACTAATGAAGCAGGAGGAGGAGGCACTGCAGATGATTCGCCATCTGCAATAACAGTAGGAGCGTAGCGACGAGGCTTCTTCACTACCCTCTTCCTACGAGATCCACCTTCCCGCTTTCGCTTGAAGTGGACGTCAGGATCTTCTTCCTCCACTTCTTCCACATCAACATGTTCCACGGGGGCTGTACCTACCCCATCAGAAGCAGCTGCTGGAACCTCAGCACCTGTATCCGCTTCAAAGCGAGGACTTCCTGCATCCGGGGCCTCGCTATCATCAACAGTGATGAATTCCCCGAGGCCTGGAACGCAGACCCTCTTACCCTCGCTCTTATCAGTGCCTTCCGCTTCAGCCGCTGAGAGATCAACTTCACACCAAAGGAATTAATAGAAAATCCAGTGGGTGTGGAGTTTGAAGTTTTATACCACTGGCAGAATCCTAGGGTCGTCAGAAGGTTCGGAGTCCTCAGCGACATGCACAGTCGCGCCTCAGTACAGCCAGCAATAAAAAATCGCCAGGCACGAGCTCCATCGATGAGGCTTTCCATGAAGGCCAGGCTGCTGTTTGGATTGTCTACATACAGTTGGTCATACCCAAACTGACGAGCAAACCGACTTGGAACATAGGGCTCCAGGTAACAGGTGTCCCCACTTCTATACAACAAGTGGGATGACCGGATGCTAACCAGCTATTCGAAGATTCCCCGACTCAACGACGTCTGCCTTTCTCCTACATCCTTGAATTCTTCACCATAGCCTGCATCGCGAATGTAGGGAAAGCACCGAAAAAGGCTGTAGACGTCATGACGGCACAACAGTTTGCGGACCGCAGCCATATAAGTCCGTGACCACGAACACCCCTCAAATCGACGGAGAAGCATCATTCGAACACCTTCTGGAGGCCCTCACCAGCTTGGATGATATAGGGGTAGTGAAGGGCGAACCATGCCATCAAATAAGTATATGGCAAGCCAATTCTTGGGTTTGGTCCGTCGCGAGGCAAGATGATAGTCCCCTTTCCCCGTTCCGTCGTTGGTGGCCTACAGAAAGCATCCGTCAATGCACGAAGGCCTCTTTGAATACAGCACACCATTGCTGGAAGAAGTCTGAGAGAACGACCATGGACTAGACAAACAGCCGGTAATAAGACAGTTGGATGAATGACGTCGCCAGACGGAGATAGTACCACACATCTCTTCAACCAAACCGTTAAAAAGCCAGCTAGAAGTGCCTTCTGGGACGTCGGTCGACGAGCCTGATGGTGGAAACTCCGAAGAATATCGCCTTTCTTATAGGGTTCGTCATTTTCTTCCAGAATCAAATCCCTTGAGAGCATGGTTCACAGTCGCGGTCTCGGCCGCCGACTCGGCGGGCACTGAGACGTATCGGTCTCGGTGACTCGGATCGGTATCGGGCGATACACGCAAAATGCTACATAGAAAGCTAAAAAAATTCTGAAAAAATCACGATAAATCTTAAAAAAATGTAGACATCCATATTCATGTATCACATGTCCAAAATATATCACCTAGCACACTAAACATAAAGCGAAAGTATAAATACACGCGTCGTCGGTAGAAGCATATCAAAATACATGCACAATATAGTAAATTGAACAAACTACATTCATAAATACATGCTAATGTAGTTATTTCCACATTGAATTGCGATGAGGCACAAAATTATCATCATAATATCGAATAGACCGAGTCCATTCCGATTCTCAGCCTAGTCAGTCTCCTCTGAGTTGAGTCGACCGACTCGTGACTCGGACTCGTCTCGGAATGTGCTGAGACGGATACGACTCGGCCGACTCGTCTCCGACTCGGCCGAGTCTTTGAACCATGCTTGAGAGTGCTCTTGCATCCTGCGAAAGATGTCTTCATCTGCAACTCCACAGTGAGTCGCTTTAGGAGTACCTTCCAGGTCAGGGAACAAATAATTTCCCTAGCTCTTCAAACTGCATGAAGCTCTCTTATGGCTCCCATGCATGCTTGAGCAAATGTAAAGGTGGCACATCAACTCCCGGTAAGTCTCAAACAAGGCGGGCTCCTGCTTCTCCAGAAGTGCTAATTCCGCCTTACACGGAAAATATTCTTCATATGGGAGAGACCCCAAAGGCAGAGCAGAGACTTCCCACATCTCGTGCAAAGCCATGCCCAATTCGCCAACAGGGGTGAAGAAGGTCCCTGTAGCCGGGTAGTATAACTCAAAGATGGCATAGAAGTTCGCTACGCTCATCTGGATGCCGTAACAGGTCACTCTGACAGCCTCGTAAAGTCCCAGCCTCTCCAGATCTTCTTCAAAATAGGCAAGGACGTATAAAGTTAAATCCCTCCACCATGCCTTGGGAGGATGAATCCACCCAGGGGTCCTGAAATCAGTGGCTGGATAATTACCATGAGCCTTAAAGAACTGATTGCCAAAAGTCTGAGCCACCGCGGGATTTTCTCCCACTGGGATGTCCGGGAGTACGTTCCCAGAGTGGAGACCCAATATGCAGCGAGGAGGACCCGCCCTTGTATAACCAAAGACAGAGCTATCAACTTCCCTACGTGAACGGAATCGGTAGTCCGCGTCACTTGCCACTGCATCTTTCGAGCCCTCGTCACACATTGAAAGAAGGACAAGGGAAAATGACGCTTGCTAGATGAGAGATAATACTTCTCGCCATCTAGTTTGAAAATCCACTGCCCCTCTCTGGCTAGCAGCTGGTGGTCATTGTCTGGCGCTGCATCTCCAAACATGAAGCCGTGCTTTCGATAGATTCTTCGGTCAGAATCTTCAAGGGAAGCAGTAGTTAAGATGCTCCTCATGGTGCGTTGATCCCCAGCATGAATAAGTGCATCCCGACCAGGAGCGCTCCGCTCGCTGAATAGTGAAGCCTGCCCCTAGAACTGCAGGCTAACATTGCCATCCAGCCCCCTGGCTGTTCCAAAGAGACTGTTCAGAGGACCAGGAGTATAGTGCATTGCAAAATAACAAAGGGAAACTATGATTAGTTCATCGGCTGAAGGAAAGCTAAAACAAGAATATAATTTTCTTTTTGTTAAGGCATAGCTTCGCTCTCCGAGCGAAGTTTGCCTAACAATAGCTTCGCCCCGTAGCTCAGCGTCACAGCAGCAGCTTAACTCCGCACTCTACATGAAGGCAGGATGCAGAAAAGTATCTAAGTATTAGCCTCGCTCTGGAAGCTTGTAGCTTCGCTCTGGGAGCTTGACCTCGGACAACAGAACGCGACAAAGCCCTAGGGGCTAACTTCGTCAGAAAAGTACTGTTGCCTAAAAATTATTTTAAGGGATTACGGTCCTTTTCAGCTGCGCTCCAAAGGTTACTTCGCATCCTATTATTCGGCAGGATGTGAACCGCCTAAGGGTTAGCTTCGCATAGAAGCTTGGAGAAGAGACCCATTCGGTTCTTAGATTCCCAATCAAGGAAAATTAAAGGACTTGAGATCCTCGAGATCACTGGATCACAATGAATCGTTCTAGATTCATCTTGGAATAGCCAGGGTGGCTTCAAAAGAGAGATGAAAATATCTGAATAAAAGGGAAAGATCCCTACCCGCGATAGGTCGTTCGATAACCGGAGGAGGAGAAGGATCCTCCGTCGTAGAGATTGCTACATCTTTTCTGCTCGTCTGTTGGGACCCATTGGAGAACAGAAGAAGTGCTCGAATTTCCAAACGAAGAAAAAAGAAGGAGAAGAGATTTGGAGTTCTCTGAAAATTCAAAGAGAAGTGGTGCCTTCTCTTTCAGCCTAATCGGGTTTTTATAGGCGGATGATTGCCTAAATGTCGCCACCTCGAAAGGAGCGCATGCAGTCGTTTCAAATTAATTTTAAACGGCGCCTAAAGCGCCTTCCCGAGAAGCTTCACTTCAGCCCCGCTAAGGGCTGACTCCGCCGTGAGTTCAGTGTTGACTAACTTCGCTGAGAAACGTACTTTAGCTCCGCTAAAAGCACATCTTTAGCTTCGCGGAAATTCCGTGCTAGCTTCGTCAAAAATTCACTCCTGACTTGGTTCGAAATTTATTTTCAGCCTCGCCGGATGCTTAGCTCGGCTAAGAGTTTTCATCTCCTCCTAAGGAAAAGGCTTACCGAAGCTAGTCCACTCTAGGTGTTCTCGGATCAAAAAGGAGGGAATCAAAGCAGATAAACAGCAGAAAATAAACATTTTATTTGATTCAAAAGGGAAGATACATTGACACTACATCAAGGTGATCTTTCGTACAATTGAATCATTGCTTCAAAGGCATACAAGTTGTCATATCTACTTCCAAGGTGATAAGCAAAACCAACTGGACACGAAAGGCCTTCCTCCTGCATAAGACCATAATTCTTCGCCTAATGGCAGATTTTGCCACCAGAAAGCTGGATTTTCTTTGATGAAAATTGATAAAGGAAGGATCCGAGAGCTTACAGATGACGTCCGCCTTCCCGAAGTGGATCATCTCGGATAAGCGACTACCAGCCCCGTCTCGAAGTGGATCATCTCGGATAAGCAACTGTCAACTTCTTCTTGGAAACGCATCAATTGCTCCAGTATGTTCCTCCTGCTTAGGATTAAAGTTTCAACTGGAAGATTAAAAGGCAAGTTTTTGGTCTCTTTCATCAAAACAAAAGGCCGGCAAGCACAGTTCACTGTAATACAAATTGGAAACAAGTTAGCATTAAATCAAAGAGAAAACTGCGAAGACGAAATGCTAAGTCAAATTCTTTGAGCGAAGCAGTTTATATCCGATCCAGTGGTGCTTTAATTAAGCAGAGGATACCCTCGCTTGCACAGTGAGGATGTGCTAGCTCAGCATAAGCCAAGTCTTAGCTCTGCCTAAAGCAGTTAGACTGAAGGAGTATCAAAAAGAGCTAAGTCCTAGCCTCGCCTATATGGCTAAGTCAGACTGGTCCAGAGTGACAGTTTTAGCCCCACCTACATGGGAAGACTGGCTCAACCTCGAAGAGACTAAGTCCCAATTCTTGCTTATGTGGCGGATTTAACAGATAGATTCAACAGATCAAGACAGGAACCCTGCATCAAAAAATCTATTTCTAATCAAGCGAGAATGATAGCTTCACCGAGAAGCTGGAAAATAGGGCTGAAGCCCTTCTCTGCAAATCAGTCAGATATAAAATGAAGAATAACGGAAATCAATCCCTTAAGTAGCTGGTAAAGCTAAGATTAAGGGAGGTAAGCTCCTTAAAGTCACCATTCTATTGGTAAAAGTCTCTGGATGACCAAGGCTCATCAATTCTTGGTCGGTTAGTGGTCAGAGTGGGCGTCCCCACTGTTTTAGAGATCTGAATCTCCTTTCCTGGGCAGCGAGGAGATGTCATGAACAGACCTTTCAGAAAGAGAAAAGTATGTTTCTCTGAAAAGGACTTCAAGTGTCCTATTTATAGGCCTCATGGTCTGGCCACACCGCCGCTACTTCAAGCTTAGAAGCGCGAGCGAATTTAAGGCATTCAAGTACTGAGCCTTGAGAAAGGGGATAGTCTCCCACAGAAATGCGCGCAGAAGGAATGATCTCCCTCGTTAATGCTAGAGAGGTTATTTCAACCTCGGGAAAGGGAATAATCCCTCTCGTAACCAGACGAAAAGCAGTTAGCCTCGGGAAAGGAACGTCGTTCCAAAACTGGTTTGAAGCGAAGCTACTCCGGGAGGCTCAAACGCGAAGCTATTCAGAATCGCGAGCCTACGCGGTTCCTCGGTGAACTTCTAATCCGGAAGCAGGATTGAAAGCAGAGTTGAACTCAACCACTGTGGCGACGTTCGCATTTCACATACCATCAATCAAAGCAGTTCAAAGTATTTCGGAGTCTGAACCATTCCATTGCAGACTCATGAAAACTTTGAAGGGGGTTTTGTTGACACTCTAAAAAAGACAAGATTCCTAACTGGCTTGAACAATGTCTAACTTGTTGACATTTACAAAAGACAAGTGGCAGACAAGCTGACGATCAGTTCTTCACCATCTTAAAAGGGACGAATCAGCAACTTGGACTCTACTGATCCAGCGAAGCAGACAGTAAACTAAGAAAAGCTCGTAGGGGACACTAAGTTAGCTCAACACTTAGCCCCGCATGAGCCCACAAGATGCGTCTCGTATGAGAAGCTGAAATTGCTTAGCATCGCGAAGAGTCCCCCTCGCGAACTTTGTTGCAAGAGGTGCTCAATTAACTCCGCAGGCGGTTCACTTCGCCCAAAATCCTATGCAGCCGCGCAGAAGGCTAATGGGTAGCTTCGTCACGAAAGTATCCAGCTCTGCTGAAGAGCTTTCTTTCTAACTTCGCCAGACGATTCCCACAGCTCCGCTGCGAGCTCGATGAAGTAGCCCCGCTGCGGGTCTTTTCTGGTCACCTTTGACCAATCAAATCTCCAGATGAGATCAAATCTATTCAAGATCAAATCTAATCGAGATCAAATCTGAGATCAAATTTGGCAGTTGCTTGCCATAATCTCTTGACTCTCCTAAAACAAGTAAGAAGATCAGGGGAGATCTTTCAGTTATTTGGAAAGAATCAAAAAGCGGATTAGGAGATCAACATTACTTGCTATTCCTAGCTTCGCAAAAGCTGATTCTAGCCTCGTGGCAAGGCTACTTTCTAGATTTAAACAGATTGACTCAATCTATTTTCAGACTGTCAAGGGACAATTATATCCCTGCTCTCCCTATAAATAGCCCACCAGGGGTATACGAAGGTACACACACGGAGAGAGAGGCTGAAAAGAGTAGAAGAGGACTAAATACAGAGATCTATTCTTACTTCCAAGAATTCAGAGAGCTACTTCTCTAATCAGGGTGCTAATACCTAATACCTTCCTTCCTCTCAAGAAATTTCCGGAATCAGGCGAGAATGAATTCCCTAGTGGAGGCAGTTTGAGAAGTAACAAGAGGGTTCTACCAACCTTCTGTTCTCCGATTCTCCGAACCAGGCGAGAAGGGAATCCCATCAGGCAGCAGTCCGATTGTCTGATCGATCGCATCGTCAAAGGGATAAAGTGATCGCGCGCTGATCAGATTTCTACCGGCACACTTCCCCAGAACTACCAGAGGAGATCTACTTGTAATCTTTTTCCTTCAAAGAATTACTTGTAATTTAGCTCCTCGACACTTTTTTGTAAGTTTTTCCCTTTACAAAAATCAATGAAAAACACATGTATTTTGCTCGAGTTACCATTGACTGCAACCGATTTGTCTCTGAAACTAGTTCCACCTCTAGCACCGTGGTTCAGATATGATACACTGATGCCGGTTACATGACCTCTACTATGGCCTGATTGATGCGAAATGTGGTTCAATTCTACGCGGTTGTACCTGCTATCTGTTATCACTGCATTCACTGGAGATGAATGCTTTTAAGTCGGGGAGAATGATGGGAATCACTCTAGTTTTAATTTCTTTAGTTCTTTATTTGTGTTATTTGTTTTAGTAGTGTTTTAGTCCCACATTGGTTGTGGTGAAAGAGTACTCTTTGTATAAGCCTATTTAAGGCCAAGTGTTGTAATTGTTTAGGTAGACTATGATGAATTGAAATTAAACCCCTTTCGTTTAGTATGATGATTTTCTATTCAACCTGCTTTGCATGATGATTTGCTTAGCAATTTTAAATCTCTTTACATGTTGATGTGCGAGAGTGGGTGAGAGATCATCTGGGTGCCAAGGCCCGTATTAATCTTTATTTCTTTTATCAATTTTATCTTTATTTCCCTTTTCCACCATAGTAGTTTTGCATTAGTTTTATTCCATCTTCATTTATTGTACATTATTCATTATATTGTAATAAATATCTTGTTCTCACAAGTAGTTGTTTTCAAACTTTGCCAATTCCTTTTTCATAATTATACTGTTATTAAGTTATCTACATGTACAACCCAATACTCTTGCAAATTGTTTGTGTACAGCATTTTCTATGGGTTTCTGTATCGCCGAGCACCCTGATTGATAAAAGACAATCAACATGATTGGCATCATAATACTTCCTGAACTGCAGCTACCCAGCTTCATAGGCTTATTTTTGCCACATGGTTTTTGTTGTTAATGGAAACTGTACTTAGGTTCTTTCCTCTTCTTAAAATCATACTTGTTATTTAACCCTGAAATCAATGGTAATAACCAATTTTCTTGGCGAAGCCTGAATTGAAGTCAGTTTGAAAAATTTATTAAATGCATAACATTTTCTAATTATCGTGTCTTTGCCTTCACCGTATGACTAATGGTGTTATTTGATTGATAGTCTAACTAAATTGTATTTTACCTCTATTTTTATAGTTCAGAAGTACTGCATTTTTTTCAGTCATATGTTATATTTTCCAAATCTTATTGAGCAAGGAACAAAGAAAAATAAGAGACAAATTGGTGGAAATATGAATGGTTAGATATGCCCCTCATTTTATTTAGTAGGCAGGTGATCTCCACAAGTAGTCAAATGGCCAGGTGAAAGAGCAAGGGATAAACACTCTTTTCATTTGATCCGTTCAAAATCATAAAATAAAACTCAACATTGAACGTGCTAATCATGTCAGTATATCAATTAAGCCTGTAGGATTAGTTGAATAATTGTGTCAGGTTATAAATTTAATCGTGTTAACCGGAAGCTGACCCAGTTGAACTGACTACTTGGGTTGATTCTGAGACACCGATTTGCATATAAGGTCGCGCTCGCCTTTGGATATGTTTAGTATACAAGTCTGTCATACCCAACCAATTGGCGCTCACGGCTGATAAACCTGCAAGCTGCAGGAAAGCTTCAAGGATAGAATTGTTTATTCTATGAATATCATTTTTCTTTGTCGTCACTAAAAGCTTAATGAATCATGTTCCACTCTGTTGAAACAGTCATCATTCCTTTTTTCCATATATAAAGATAGGAAACCCCATGGCCTCCCCTTTGTAGGGGGATGGAATTCCTACTTTTTTTGCATTTCCCAAGCCTTGAACCACTGATCTCTTTTCTCATAGTCAAACCTCCTTACCAACTTGCTCCCAGTAGGTTAATTGTTATCTTTCTATGACATTTAAGATACTTCTACCTACTGAAATTTGACATGCCTATCCTTATCGGACAGCTCAGGTGTCCATCCATGTTTGAGTTGGAGAGAAAAATGTGTCCGTGTTGGATACTTGTTTGAGTGCTAAAAGATCTATGGACCTTTATTTTTTACTTTTTGTGTATGCTAAGTTAAAAATGTTATGCCTTTTCTGGAAATATCACAATGTATTAAGTATTTATTCATTATTTTACTATTTATAGTTCTTGTTTGCAACATAAACACACATTCAAACTCACTCTAAATACATATATTTGAGAAAAAGAAAGTGCATGCATAATTTTGCACATTTCTGTGGACATTTTTTTTATTGCAGCAAATAAAACAGTTCAGTGGACATCTGAAAATTCTCATCTTCGACACCCTATGCCCACGTTGGATAATGGCACTCCTCTTTGTGGATAAATCATAGTTTTAATTGGAGGTGCTATTTATAAAGAGGCGTAGAATGGGGGAGACCTGGCGCATGACATGCTCATGACAGGCTTTGTTGCAGATAAAATACTGGTTAGGCTATGGAGGCATCATATGCATATGGATTATGAATTTACAACTACAGGAAGATTACGATAATTCAGAGCCCACAGACTAACCATTCTGATGCCATACTAATTATTCTAGTTTCTTATTGTTATCTGTTTTCTTTGAGAAAACTTTAGATCATTTAGTTCCAACAATATCTAAACTTTTTTCTTGCGATTGCTATTCCATTTCTATGGTTCTCGTTTTGAGAGCTTTTTATGCTTTGTTTTTTATGCTTTGTTGTACATGATTATCTGTCTCTCTTGATAAATCTTTAGATTATTTGATTTCAATAATATCTAAATTGTTGCAATTTCTGTTCCATTTTTCCGGCTCTGGGCTTTGAGAGTTTTTTATGTTCTGTTGTAGGTGAATACATCTGATGCTAGAAATGGAGCTCACTTGAAGCAAGTGTTTGGACAGGCTATGGACTCGCATGCACTTAACAAATGGTTTGTCACATATTTAAAATTAATCTTAAAGTTCATCCTTTGCCAAATCTCAGTTCCTTGTCCTTTTGCATTTCAAACTTATTTCAAGTTTTCTCCAACAAGGGGAGAGTTGATGGAAAATGACTTCCACCACTATAACCTGTCATAGGTAATCTCAGATATTTACCTTATATTTATTTAGGATTATTTGTTATATCTTAGTTTATGGATGGGGATAGGTTAGAAATTTTAGTTATTAACTGTTCTCAATTGGTTGGAGATTGGATCTGATTTGAAATTTGAGTGGTAGGTTTATCTATCAGTTAATTGAGAATTGAGTTCTTATAGTAGGGAGTGGTGTAACTCGAAACATTTAGCTATCTTTAATGAATGACATTTGTTGATTGAGATTGATCTTGTAAGTTCCCTTAGTTTATTTTAAGTTCCTTCCCTTCCCTTCCCTTATTAGAATTAATATATCGAGGTTATGTGGAGGAACTTTGGTCCTCAACAGAAACTGAGTCTACATTCTTTACTGTATTTGGCCCAGCTTGCTCAATTATTTTCTCACTAGATACAAATTTAACAGGCCACAACATGTAAATCATCAAGTCTATTTATAATAATCCCGTGATATAACCACATTTTTTTCTTTTAGGTCTGTTGAGGATCCAAATGGTTGTAGGAGAAGGCATATTTTTGACCTAGTGTCGAGCCCAACAGACATTGGAGAAGATGAAGAACTTGGGAATGGTTCAATTGAAATGGCTTCAAGATCATGCAAGCAAGATGCAACTCAAGCAAAAAGCTCTTGGAACACTTCAGAGAAAATTGCCATCAGTCAAACGGCAAATAAAAGTTTAATTCTATTTGAGGATGTGGATACTGTTTTTGATGAGGATCGTGGTTTTATTGCTTCCATTCTTCAACTGGCGGAAACAACAAAACGACCCATTATACTAACCAGCAATTGTGGGTTATGAAAATTGAATTGTAATAATTTCCATCTCTCTGATTTTTTGGCCTTTATTGATATTCTTTTTAGTCATTATGCAGATAGGAAGCCGGTCTTGCCACAACTCTTGGATCATTTTGTCTTAGATTTTACTCTTCCATCTTCAGAGGAGCTACTTTCTCATCTACACATGGTAAGATACATCTGCAATTTCTAGTTTTTGTATGTGTGATGCTTTCCTAAGAAGCTTAATTTTTAACTTGCCACTTAAAATGACTTGTTCCAAGTTTTCCTTTAGATTTGTGCTTCTGAGAACGCTCATGTTTCCTCCGACGTGCTAGAGCATTTAGTCAGTTCATGTTTGTGTGATGTTCGTAAGACTCTTATGCTTCTTCAGTTCTGGTGCCAGGGCAGGGAACTTCAAATAGGTATGGAACTTGAGATGGCATATGTATTTGTAATACAGATTACCAATATTTAGGTTTTGAATTCCAGCTAACTCCATAATGCAAGCTTGAATATAGGTTTCTTAATTGGGGTGCATTTTCATTTTCTTTTTGTTTTGCGGAAGAGAACTTTCATGAGACAACCATGGTAATCAACTTATGTATTCACGTATCCCATTTCATGTGTTGCCTCAATTTCTTGGCTTATAGCTTGGTATCTTCTCACCCCACAGAAAACGATGGTTAACCCACAATCTATGCAGTTGATTCTTATAACTTGCTGGTGCATTTATTTGCTACTAGAAACAGGGAGAATGTCCACTTGCTAGTTTTTATTGACTTTTGTTAGTTGCATTAGCTGGCCTTATATCTTTGCAATTGACCATGGATACTCAATTAGGTGGACTGATATGTAAAATGTGTGTGTAAGCTCTTGCTTATTTCTTATCTTCTTCATCAAAATGAAAGGATCACCCCTGTGTGGGCTGTACTTTGTTTTGGATCTTATGATCATTTACTTTACTCCTCAGGGACTTCTCAGGTTGTGTTCCATCCCAAACCCCTTTTGATGGGAGAAAAAGGTTGCATGATGATTGTTAAAAATAGTATTATGTAGGATTAGTATTATGTAATAGTAATTGTATTAGGAGTAGGGTTTCTTATTATGCAATTGTATGTCTTATATATATGGGTAATGTTACAATACACCTAGGTGTAACTAAGTTAAGTTACACACACACCTCTATCTATAACATAAAAATTTTGCTTGGTGAGATACAAACAAAAATTAATGTGAGTGGTCCCCACAAAGTGTTTAAAAAATATTTTTTGTGTGGTAGAAAGAGGTATGTGTAATTTAACTTAGTTACACCTGTGTGTATTATAACTCTACCATATATATATATATATATATATATATATATATATATATATATATATATATATATGAGAAAAATGTATATCAGCCCGCGGGCTGAGAGGCTGAGAGTATTCTCTCAGCCTGCGGTGACGTGGCTCAATTTGTCACCTCACTGACTTGCGGCCCGCTTTTAGGTAGAAGTTAAATTACCAAATACCCCTTATGATAACTTTTCCTTATTGTTTATTATTATTTTTCCCCCCTTTTATTTTTTGCCGCTCTTTATATGATATAAATTACTTTTCACCCTATTTCCTGACCTCTTTTTGAAAGATCTAGTTTCACCTTTTCAGTCTGCGATACACTTTTTTCTGAAAATATAAAATCTTTTTGAGATCAATTTTTTTCTGCAAAATATTTAATGTCGACGTCTGAGCAGTATACCGGCGATCTTAATATGGAAGATATTGCATCTGGTTCTACTTTCTCTCAGAATATTGAAAATCTTGAAGGGTTGACATCTCTGCATGCCGATCAACAGGTTTTAATTGTTTATATCTATTTTAAAAACAATTTCTTAAATATTTAATGTTTTCTCTTTAGACTATGAGGTACTGCGACCGTTTTAATATTTGAAAATAATCTCCGGCTGTGAATTCCTTTTTTCTAGGGTATGCGTCTTAGGTCGCAGTCTTTAGCAAGGAGTATATATATTTCTTCACATACGGATAACTGCGACTTAGGTCATAGTGTTTAGTAAGGAGTAATATAGATTTCTTCACATGCGGATAACTGCGACTTAGATCGCAGTCTTTAGTAAGGAATAATATAGATTTATTCACATACTGATTACTGCGACTTAGGTCGCAGTCTTCTATAAGGAGTATTATAGATTTTATGTCGTATGTGAAATCTTATTTTTATTTACTGCGACTTAGGTCGCAGTCTTTAGTAAGAAGTAATATAGATTTCTTCTCATACGGATAACTGCGACCTTGGTCGCAACAGCTGATAAGAAGTAAATTGTTTTCATCTCTTATGCGACCTTGGTCGCATTTATATAACTTATATTTTAGAATACAGTGATATCTAAAAAATATTTATATTCATTTAATTCGTGTAAATTCTTTTTGTAGGATATGAATGCACATGCAGAAATGTCTGGAAGCTCAGATAAGTTTATAGGGAAACAGTTCCTGTCGCATATGGAAGCATACAATTTCTACAATTGTTTTGCAAGGAATAGAGGTTTTAGCGTGAGAAGAAAAAATACAGATAAGTCACGGAAGCCTCCTCATGAGATTATTTGCAGAAGATTTTGCTGCAACAAGGAAGGGCTGAAGAAGTTGTGTGACAAAAGACAAGAGGGGCTTACAGTGCGTCGTCGAGTTAACACTAGAGTATCTTGTCCTGCTGAGATGCATATCCGTCTTCGTTTTTTGTTGGACTCAAGTCGATATTGGGTTATCACAAAATTTGTTGATACTCATTCACATGAATTGTCTAACCCGGATAAGGTACATCACCATTACTCTCACCAGACTCATCGTTCAACAATTAGCAGAACCATTATGAGCAATCTGGTTGATGTTGGAATGCGGCCTTCAAATATTTCCCGCGTTAATGCAATGAGCCAGGGAGAAGGCTGTGAAGAAGTGCGCCCTCAACAAGTTATTGATTTCACTCGTCAACGTAGAAATAACTGCGGTCATGAGTTTATTGCTATTATCAAATATTTTCAAGAGAAAGCCGAGACCGATCCAGAATTCTTCTTTTCAAGTGAAGTTGATAACGCGGGCACACTTAGAAGCATTTTTTGGGCTGATGGAAGAGCTATTTCCTCTCGTATCTGAGCTTCTGTGATGTGATCGTTTTTGACACCACATACAGGACTAATCACTTGAGCTTGCCATTTGCTCCATTCACTGGAGTAAATCATCACCGGCAGTCAATTTTGTTCGGCTGTGCAATGCTTGCTGATGAGCAGAGGGATACTTTTGTTTGGTTATTCCAAAAATGGCTCAAGTGCATGCATGGAGTTGAACCGAAGCTGATTATTACTGATCAGGATGCGCAGATTGGTGAGGCCATCAAGATTGTTTTCCCGACGTCTCGGCACCGTTACTGTTTCTGGCATGTACGGAAACATATTGCCGAGCAACAAATCCCAATGGCTAACAAGTATGGAGAAGATATGGTCTCCGATTTTCATGCTTGGTACACCTCCCGCGATATAAGCACGTGTGAGGAACGATGGCGTCTGATGAGTGAAAAATATCAGTTAGAAGAAGAAGATGGCAGTTGGTTGATGAAGATGTACAGGCTTCGTGGACATTGGGTTAATGCATATATCAAGGATGTTTTCTCTGCTGGAATGACAACCAGTCAGAGGTCCGAGAGTATTAATTCCTTCTTTGATGGTTTTGTTAACTCAAACACTAAACTAGTGGAATTTGTTCACCAATATGATAAAGCCGTTGCTTCCCGTCGTGCATCTGAATCTCTTCAAGATTTTAGGGGTTTGAATTCTGTGCCCAATTGTACAACCAATCCATATGAGATACAGGTTTCGAAGTTGTATACACCGAAGATTTTTCAGTTGTTCCAAAAGGAATGGGCAGTTGTAATGACACTGTTTTCAGAAGAGGTGGAACAGGAAAAACCTGGATCAACATATTTGGTTGGTAAATTTTCAGAATCAAACGACAGTTGGGAAAAGGTCAGTTATGATAATCGAGAGGAACTTCATGTTTCTTGCAGTTGCTCGTTATTTGAAACAGAGGGTATCCTATGTAGACATATTCTGTGTATTTTGTGGCGCAATCACGTTACACATATACCGGAATCATATATACTTCAGAGATGGAGGTTGGATGCTCGTTACAAAAACGTTGCAATTGAAAATGGCATGAGACCTTTTCCCAGCCAAGGCACTCCACGGACGGCTAGATTGTGGACAGTTCGTTCAAAATTTAATGCAATTCTGGACATGGTCGCTGATTCTGATGAAAATATTTCAAAGTGGAGGGAGTTTTGGAAAGTTTTGCCCAAAATACCACTAGAGAATACAGAGCAATGTCAGGAAATGATCATTCATCACATCCTAAGACTGCCGTTGGTTCCAGTGGATCCGTTGTCATATTGCGAGATGGTGAAGAATTGAATATACGTGATCCAATTGGTCCTGTACCAACCAAGGGGAGACCTAGAGCTGCATCCAGGCTTAAGTCTGGTTTTGAAGATTCTATATATCAGAAGGAAGTTAAGCATCGAAGATGTGGTAACTGCCAAGAGCTGGGCCATTACAGGACTGGTTGTCCGTTAATGGTATATTACATTAAACCTGTTAATCATTTTTTTTTTTAACGATTAATCTTTAAAATTCTTACTATTTATTTTTTTAATTGGCAGAAGAAGTAGGTTTGGGTTGCCTCCATCTGGAAGGAACAAAGACTTCAATTTTTATGAAGTGCGACCAGGGTCGCACAGTGTAGAGAGATTAAGTCGCATTCTGACACTGGCGTGTAAATATAATCAGATTTATTATCATTCTTTGATTTCTACTGTATTATTTTTGTATGTACTTGTACTTTAAAGTTCTACTTTATAGTTTAATTTTTTTTGTACATAATGTAGTCAGAGATTTTGGTCGCAGTGTACATGATTAATTGCGACCAAGGTCGCAGTGTTGTTATTGATAAAGATGGCCAGCAACTGCAATCTAGGGTCGCACTACATGTACTGCGACTTAGGTCGCAGTACGTTAGGTAGGTGTTAACACGCATAGCGACCTTTATATTAACACGCATAGCGACCAAGGTCGCAGTGTTGTTGTTGATTAAAACATTGCCGACATCAACTTCGACCAAGGTCGCATTGTATTTTATTAAGACTTCGGCTATCAACTGTCGCAACCTTCTTTTTAAAATTTTGAGGTGGTGAAGACTTAAGTCGCAGTACGTTAGGTATGTGTTTCCTTAATATTAACACGCATAGCAACCAAGGTCGCAGTGTTATTGTTGATTTACATTGCCGCCATCAACTGCGACCAAAGTCGCATTGTATTTTACTAAGGCTGCGGCTATCAACTGCGACCAAAGTCGCATTGTATCTTACTAAGGCTGCGGCTATCAACTGCGACCAAAGTTGCAACCTTCTTTTTAGATTTTTGAGATGGTGAAGACTTAAGTCGCTGTACGTTAGGTAGGTGTTTCCTTTATATTAACACGCATAGCGACGAAGGTCGCAGTGTTGTTGTTGATTAACACAATTACTGAAGGCATGTTTGTTTCTAACATCAGTACGCAATAGTAAAAGCCAAGTTCTAACAAATGAATACTGTAAATAATCAATGGAACTTATAATAAATAAATGTATAGAAATGTGTATAAATTAAATCAATACAACAAAAAAATTATGCAATGAATTGCACTTGAAATATTTTTTACATTTATAAAAAAAATTGTGGTATATCAATAATTTGTCAACTATCAGTCTTCATATGTCGTATGTCGTATAATGTCTGTTTCTTCATCCCAACTCTTCTCTACATCTGCAAGTATCATGTATGCAAGCTCACTTCTTAGTTTCTGTACAGCATCAACCGTAACAGCATCAGCAGCTGATAGATGATAGCCAGACGCTATGCTTTCCATGTACTTGCATACATATATAGCGCAATCAACACTGAAATTTCTATAGAGCAATCATTAAATGAAATTAGTTTTTTGTACTAAAAAAAAATAGAAAATATGAAATGAAATTACATGTCAAAAATTTATATACCTGTTTGCTTGTTGGGGGCATTTTGCGTATTTTATTTTATTTTTTCTCAATTTTTTTTTGAATGAATCTCAAAAATCTCTAATAATCTATCTTTCTGCAATGTCAATAGGAACAAAAATTAGTATTAACCAAATTAATTGCAAGTTTTCAGTAATCAAAATATTAAAATTTAACTCACCATTATTCTTGCATCTGTTTGGTAAAGCTTTGTTATACTACCTTTTTTGTCAGCTGGGACCAAAGAGTTGTAAAAAATCCACTCTTCTGTGGAGCAATCGAATACCAGCAAGGTCCAGTGAAATCCCGATTCGTCGGCACTATGTTTGTGATTGATCGGGAAGAACATGTACTGCACGTCAGCTGTCCAGTTTTTCAACAGCTTCTGCTTGATGAAATGACCTTCCAGATCTTCAATTTTATTTACAACACCGTGCTGCGGACAAGAAAAAAAAATAGAAATCAAATACAAAATGAATTAAAAATATAACAAAAAAATATAAACTGCGACCTTAGTCGCACTATATTATTTAGTCGCACAGCTCCGACCTTGGTCGCAGGTCGCAGCTGTTACATTTTGTCGCAGTACCTGAGTTAGTAGCAGTACATTTTAATTATAAACTGCGACCTTGGTCGCAGCTCCGACCTTGGTCGCAGGTCGCAGCTGTTTCATTTTGTCGCAGTACCTGAGTTAGTAGCAATACATTTTAATTATAAACTGCGACCTTGGTCGCAGGTCGCAGCTGTTACATTTTGTCGCAGTACCTGAGTTAGTAGCAATACATTTTAATTATAAACTGCGACCTTGGTCGCAGTACATGTGTTAGTAGCAGTACATTTTAATTATTCACTGCGACCTTAGTCGCAGTACATGATTTATGTCTACACAGAGATAGAGAATATTAGTAATCTGTTCCAGAGTTGATATTACATTAAACAGTAAAGGAGAAAGTAGATTTTTACCCAAGCTTCGCTTCGGAAGAATATGCTTTTTAATCCTTCTCTTTTCTCAAGATGCTGCATGTAGAAATGAATTACAGTTGCATCTAAGTCTCTACTGAACATCAGGTCCTCAATGTCATTCCTTGAAATGATGATTGAATTATCGGTATCCTGATATGCAGTAGAACTGCAAGATATTCAAAACAAAGTTAGTAATTTAATTGTTCTTATATAAAGGTATAACAGAAATTTTTTGATATGAATTAACTTACTCAGAGTAGGACTTGTCGAAGAAATGTTTTATACGAGCTTGTTGATCGGGCTGCAGAATTCTGTATGATGTGGTTTCGGTCAATTCTGCAGAACTCGCAGCCGCAGGCTGTGGAAGAGGATTTTCATTTTTTTTCTTCTTCTGTTTTGGATAAACAAAGTCGGAGTCATCGCGATCTCTTTCAGCGCGCTTTCGTTCTTTGACTCCCCTTTCTATTGTTCCTTTAGAGGTTTCCAAAACAGCTTCTTTTGATGATTGCTTCTGAGGCGGAGTATGTTCTTGAATATCTTCTTCAGAAGCTCTATCTCTTTGGATTTCTTGAGTCATTTGAGTTAGATTCAGAGAAAAACTTGGAATATCTTCCCCAATATTAATTAAAACAGACTCAGAACCCATGATTTTATCCTCTTCCAGTTTTTTCTTCTTCTCCTCTTCAGCCTGCTTCTCCATCTGCTCCTTCATTCTTTTGTTCTCCATCTGCGCCTTCCTCCTCTTCTTCTCATTCTCTTCCTCCTCCCTCCTCCTCCTCTTCTCCTTCTCCTGCTCTTCCTTTTCCCTCCTCTTCTTCTCCTTCTCCTCTTCTTCCCTCATTCTCCTTTCATTCTCCTCCTCTTCCCTTCTTCTATTCTCCTTCTCCTCCACTTCTCTCCTCCTGTTCTCCTTTTCCTTCTCTTCTTCCCTCTTCTTCTCCTTCTCTTTCTCTTCCTCTTCCCTCTTCCTCCTTTCATTCTCCTCCTCTTCCCTTCTTCTATTCTCCTGTTGCCTTTTTTGGTTTTTCTTCTCTCTTTTTTCTCTTCTTTTTAATTTTAATTCAGCCTTGACTCTTTTCTCATTCTCCATATTTTCAATCTTTTTTTCAAGCTGAGAAACATAATATCTCAAGAGCTGATTTGCAGACCTCAATCGTTTTATTTCTGCTGCTTGAACATCCGGTGGAGGTGGCAAATAACCTTCAAAAATTGGTTCTTGCTCACTCGTTTCAGCCGGTTCTGGCTCCTTTTCCGCCGGGATGTCAGCCTCATTACATGTATGGCCTCCTCCATCTCCTTCACTTTGACCTTCTTCTTCTTCTTCTTCTTCACCTTCATCTCCACCTTCATCTTCTGCTACTTCTTCTTCCTCATCCTCTTCCCCTTCAACAGGAAGGCCAACCATATTTTTTTCATCATTAGAGATGTTGGCCATTCGACTCAAAATCTGAAAATAAACAGAAAAAGGTAAGCTAAAAATAAAACAATGAAATTATGATACTGCGACCATGGTCGCAGTTTATTTATGAAATATTTTTGGATAAGAATTCGACCATGGTCGCAGTATGTTTTGTCGTGCATAAATTTATCTGCCAAGACATGCAGCTCAACACTGCGACCATGGTCGCATTTCTGTTGAAATGGGTTTTTCAAGAGAATGCGACCATGGTCGCACATTATTTGTCAGGCATAAAATGAACTGCGAAAGTTGCAGCTCAATACTGCGACTATGGTCGCATTTTATTTGTACTACACATAAAAAGAAGTTTAACTTACAATATTGCTGTCAATCTTTTTAGATCAACTTCAAGTAGAGATCTGCCAATATTTTGGAGGTCCCATCTTACTGCGCGTGGGGTTTTTTCCTCCAAACCAGACCTCTGCTCAAAAATAGGTGCCCTCTCACACAGCCAATACTGCAAAAATTAAAAATTAAATTAGTTTCCACAAATTTTATCAATTTATGGGTAAATTTCATACAATGTTGGCCAAATTTGAGATTTCTACTTACAATAATTTGCACGGAGCATCCTTGCAGCTCGTACGTGGTTTGCCTGAAGATTTCCATTGAGTCAATCAGGAATTGCCAAACAGCTTTTGCCCAGCATATTGTCCTCATTAGTTGCATATTGGCAATCTGTTCCACAATATACCACGGCACCGTGCATTTACTGCCAGAGAAGAAAAGAGTCGCCGACATGTATAGGATGACTAATGTGGTAAAGTCTTGAGCTGCAAGTCTATTTATGTCTCTTATAATTTCATTTATAGACAATTGCTGCTCAGGTTGTTCATCCTGTGTCACATCTAATATATCCCTCCTCCTTCTCTTGACAAGAAGATTATCCAAAGCATCTTCAATAGATACTTTTGTGATCTTCTTTATATTGGGGAAAAAATGTTTTATAACCCCTCTATCTTTCAGCGTACATGTCTTATTCATCACAAAATCTACCCCATTGACAGGTAGACCAAAAGTAAGGGCAACATCCTCCACTGTTAACTCAATCTCTTTGCCCCCAATTGTAAAGATCCTTGTATTCCTGTCATACTGGTCTAAAATACGCAGCACGACAACGTTTGATTTTAGTGTCTTTTCAGCCCCAAATTCTTCATTGTAGAACGCCATGAAGATTGGGCCAAATGGGGTATTCTTCATCGCCTCTACGAAATCAGCCGGTATGTACTCTTTAAATTTCTTCATTAACTGGCACATTGGTTTTATGCTTGATCTCAGAGGACGAACCTGTATCTGTTGTTTACCTACATAGGAAGAAAAATTAAACACTTTAGACCAATGATTATTAAAAAATTATAAGGGAATATAAAGCATATTTGTTTTTTAATAAACTGCGACCAGGGTCGCACTGCGATCAAGGTCGCATAAGACTACAGTGCAATCAGAACAACTGCGACCAGGGACAACACTGCGACCAAGGTCGCATAAGACTACAGTTCAAACAGAAACAACTGCGACACAAGTTTGATAAAAACATATAATTTAAAATAAACTGCGACCTTGGTGAAGACTTGAGACTACAACTCTTATTTAAACAACTGCGACCCCATGTGTTCAGTATGTGAGAAAAAAAAGTAAATTTCATATACTGCGACCAACGTCGCATTCGTCCACAAGGAAAGGTAAAAAAAAAAAAAATTCCAAAGTCGCACAGATCTGAACTGCGACACAGTAAAAATAGAAGTAAATAATAAAAACTTTCAAAAAATAGGACCTTTATCGTCTAAAGTTTGAAAATCTCTTTCGTAATTGCGACCATGTTTCCAATATTTAAAAAAAATTTAAAAAAAAATGCGACTTCAGAAATAAATCTTGAAAAAATTTAAAACCTTTAAAATACACAAAACCCTAAAAATTTTTGAAAATATCTATTTTTGTAGTACCTTTTTCGACGGATGATTTCTTAGGCGCCATCAGTTGCAAATAATTTTTTCCAAAAATGGATGAAATTTTTGAAGGAAAAGAACAAATTGGATCAGAACCGCCGTTTGAAGTTGAAGAGCTGTAAAATTTTTTGGAAGACTAATTTTTTTACAATAAGGTAAAAGTTTGTGATGGAGGGTATTTTCGGAAAATACAATGTTGAGTTGACTGGCATTAAATTGGGCGGGATTTTACAGGATTTTGTCCGCCAAATTTTTTAACAGATGTGGGGCGGTGATGTTGCCACGCCCGCAGGCTGAGAAAACTCTCTCAGCCCGCAGGCTGAGGTACAGATAGCCCTATATATATATATATATATATATATATATATATATATATATATATATATATATATAGACTTGTATCCTTTCAAAAGGATTTGATCCCGGATCCTTCCCACTCAAATTCAACCCTCCAACATTCGAATACAAGATCCACTCCGTTGAAGTTGATCTATACTATTTCAAGTATCTATAAACCAAAAATCAAGTGTTTTAAATACTTTTTGCCCATCCATCAAGCGACGCAAAATGGACGGCCGAAAGTAGTGAGTTGGTTAGATCTATGTCTTTAGACATACAAATTCTCGATCCGGCCATTTCATTATGATCTAAACATTTAAAAACCCCTATAAACTAATTTTTGTTAGATTTCAAATGTTCTACACCGTTAAACTAACCAACTCACTATTTAGGCTGTCCGTTTTTCCCCTACTTGATGGATGGGAAAAAAGTATTTAAAACACTTGATTTTTGGTTTATAGATACTTGAAATAGTATAGATCAACTTCAACGGAGTGGATCTTGTATTCGAATGTCCGAGGGTTGAATTTGAGTGGGAAGGATTCGAGATCAAATCCCTTTTGGAAGGACACAAGACTTGTATCCTTTCAAAAGGATTTGATCCCGGATCCTTCCCACTCAAATTCAACCCTCCAACATTCGAATACAAGATCCACTCCGTTAAAGTTGATTTATATTATTTCAAGTATTGATAAGCCAAAAATCAAATGTTTTGAATACTTTTTGCGCATGCATCAAGTAGGGAAAAAACAGACGGCCTAAATAGTGAGTTGGTTAGTTTAACAGTGTGGAATGTTTGAAACCTAACAAAAATTAGTTTGTAGGGGTTTTTTAATGTTTAGATCATAATGAAATGGCCGGATTGAGAATTTGTATATTTAAAGTTATAGATCTAACCAACTCACTACTTTTGGCCGTTCATTTTGCGCCGCTTGATGGATGGGCAAAAAGTATTCAAAACACTTGATTTTTGATTTATAGATACTTGAAATAATATAGATCAACTTTAATGGAGTGGATCTTGTATTCGAATGTCAGAGAGTTGAATTTGAGTGGGAAAGATTCGGGGTCAAATCCTTTTGGAAGGACACAAGTGTGTGTGTGTATATCCTCGGGCATTGCCCTCATCAATAATAAACAATTCTTAGTTTCTTCAACTGTAATATGGTATCAGAGCCTTTTAGAAATTCTTGTTGCTGATTGAAGTTTTCTTGTTGTTCTCAAGCCTACGCTGGACCGAGCTCATGTAGCATGTGCCAAGGGCTGGTACATTGCTCTCAAGAGCTTTCTTTGATTTTCTTTTCAAAACCTGAGGTAAAATATTTATCCTTCTCCAACTCATCAAGTTAGCTGAGTCAACTCACCGAGTTTCCAACTCGTTCTTCTTCTCCTGCAACCCTCATTTCCATCGCATTGAGCACCCATCTCCACAATTTTTTTTTCCATTGCAACCTGTTTGATCTTAATGCCTGGGCGACCCTCTGATTTGTGACTCATCGAGCTCAGATTGTCGGCCAACTTCTGTCAATCTCGGTTCCGCACCACCGGCCTCCATCCTCTGCTATTACACAGATCGATCTCGATCTCTGCATTAGATCCGCATGTCACAATTGATTGCCGCAACTTGTGATCTTCCTTTTGACACCATCTCTGCAACTCGATATCTGCATCCCGATCTCGGCCCGACCTCGCAGTCAGTCACTTATTCTCATCAACGCCGGCAGAGCGCCGCGTCTACAACCTCAACCTCCTGCAAGATCTCTGATCTACAACTGACCTCTCATCGTCTTCAATTTGCACGTTGTCGGTCTCGACCTTCTCTTTGTCTTGATCGTAGCCTCCTCTCCTCACTCGCTCTCATTTGTCCATCGATCCTAACTCTTGGCCTCTCAAACCCTGATCCCTCTCAATCGCAACGTCTCTACGCTTACCTCTCGAAACAACGATTACAAAAGTTCAACATATACTCCAACGTCGCAATCTCCGGTTCCACTCACCAGCCTCTTCGTCGATATCTCTATTATCGATTGCAACTTCTGCCGACCTCGTCGTCGGTTGCTTCTCTCCAACGCTGTTGCGCGCGTTGTCTGTGATCTCTGCAGATCCTGACTTCATCCTCGGCTACTCCCTCTCCCCTCGCATGCTCTTCCTCTTCTCACAAGATCACGTCACAAGCTCTTGGACTTCGACTGTGACTCCGCTTCAATCTGCAGACTCGCTCAGACTCAACTCGATTACAAATCGGCTTCCTTTCCTCGTCGGGATCACCTGTGTGACCTTGCGTTTGTAGATCTGTGCCTCGAGGATCCGAACTGTTCTGAAACTCAGCCTAAATTTGTTTGCAGTCCACTTGGAATCCAGATCTGATTGTTGTTTACTTCTCTCCAACCCAGATCCACTTTGAATCTCAGTCCAAACTCGTTGCGGTCTACTTTTGCTACTCAACCTAGATCCACTGCATTTGTTTTTTTTCTCTTGGTGATCAAACCCGACCCGGATCCACTCTAATCTCCTCACAACCAAACCTTAATTCAAATTCTGACAAGATGTGCTCTCTTTTTTCTCTCCTTCGATGTCGCCAGCAGGACCTCCTCTTCTTGCAGAGCTCACATGTCACCACGCCATCGCCGATCGAATTCTTTTCTATCAACAGTGATCGCCTCTTCTCCTCCTACTGGTGTTCTCTCCTCTTTTGGGCTCATGTATCATCCTCATCCACTTCTGCTGATGCCAGCCTCTCCTTGTAGATGTTGAAAGTGTTTCTCCTAATTGCAGATTTTCTCCTTTTCATTAGACGTTCCTTCTTTGATACTACTCTTATCATGGATATCACAATCTCTTCCATCGAGAGAATTCGCACTCATTAAATATCCATTTTGTTTCAAGCGAAAGAGACATCATGGGTTTTGGAGTCTGCCCTGACTATTCTAAAGAGACTTATAAGCTTAAAGTCTACCCCACGACATGCGAAAGAGACTTAGGTCAAGGTTAAAAAAAGTGCTCTGCCTCGATCGGAATCCATCTCTCCAGTAGATGCTTCGTTCTTGGTTCTACATCCATCAAAGTTCTCTTCTGCACCATCTCTCCACCGTCTGATATCTCCTCCTCACGGCTGTCAATTAGAATCCATCTTTAATTCTCCTTCTTATGATCCAAACTCTCAATGTTTCATCTATAATGTGTTTGCGAGAGGGTGTTTAAGATTTTACAAGTTCTATTCATCGGTCTTCGAAGAGCGTCATACCTGATCGACTTCAGGTTTCAAAATTTTTAGTAGATATTTTTCAGTTTTATTTTATTTTATTTTCTTTTATTCAAACTCATAATTTTTCCTTCATCGTGAGTTTGAGAGGGGGTGTTAAGAGTAGTATTAGGATTAATATTATATAATACTAATTGTTTTAGGAGTAGGGTTTCTTTATTATGCAATTGTATGCCTATATATATCCTCGGGCATTGCCTTCATCAATAATAGACAATTTTCAATTTCTTCAACCGATTTAATAATGATTAATGGTGGTTTGGCTAGTATCCTTTTTGCATTCCAGTAACCTTTTTTCCTTTAGAATATTGTCCTAAGTTTCATGATTCTTTAGTTTTTGCATGTTATTTACCATTAGTTCTATTTTTGTTACTTAATTATGCACTTTTCCCGTATTATTCAGAAAAAAACACACAGATAAGCTACAGTCCCCTGGACTTTGACATTGACGCAGCATACTCAATGCTGCCAAGACTGATTCCTTGGGAGTTGCAATGCAAGCTGGCAGAAAAGGTGGTAGAGGAGATTGATAAAGCAAGTTCTATGGTGGAACAACGCTTGCAGCAGATGGAGGTAATGCCACCAGTGCTTAGCTCAATGGAAATGGTCAATCTTCCAAAGAAGCAAAACAATGTTGCTACACCTGTCAAGCCTAGAAAGAGAGCCTTGTTCAAGAGAAATCGATCCTTTCTTGACTCCACAGAACTTCTAGATCATGCCAAAGATCTTGAAGACTTCTCTTATGCTTCAAATTCTCCAGAAACGAGTGCTCAACAAACAGTTAAGCGCCACTCTGGTATTATATTGTCTTCTCAATCTGACGACGGTAGTGCTGATGAGCGTCCCTGCATGAATACTACGACTGCTCACCAGATGCCAGACATGTCGACATCCATTCCACAAACTACTGAAGTCAATCTCTTGGAACTACTCAATGCTTCTATTTGTAGGTTCGAAGGAGAAGATACAGTTCAACAGCCACCAGAAAACTTTGAAACAGCATCTGTTTCGCATGAAATCCTTAATCTCTTTGAACTACCCAGTGCTCCTATTTGTAGGTTTGAAGGACAAGATACAGTTCAACAGCCACTAGAAAATTTTGAAACAGCTTCTGTTTCACATGAAGTCCTCAATCTCTTGGAACTACCCAGTGCTCCTATTTGTAGATTTGAAGGACAAGATACAGTTCAACAGCCACTAGAAAATTTTGAAACTGCATCTGTTTCACATGAAGTCCTCAATCTCTTGGAACTACCTAGTGCTCCTGTTTGTAGATTTGAAGGACATGATACAGTTCAACAGCCGCTAGAGAATTTTGAAACGGCATCTGTTTCACATGAAGTCCTTAATATCTTGGAACTGCCTAGTGCTCCTGTTTGTAGATTTGAAGGACAGGATACGGTTCAACAGCCACTAGAGAATTTTGAAACTGCGTCTGTTTCACATGAAGTCCTCAATCTCATGGAACTGCCCAGTGCTCCTATTGAATTTGAAGGACAAGTTACAGTTCAACAGCCACTAGAAAATTTTGAAACCGCATCTGTTTCACATGTTTGTGACACATTCAAATTGCAGGATGTGTCATGTGTTCCAGAATCATCTTTTGTTTCTGGGACTGAAACTAACGGGGAGGATGATTTTCTTGCAATATCTTCCCACAGTACATCTTTTAATTTAGTTGATTCCATTAGAACAATTCATGACCTTCAAGGAGACACTAACAACTTAGATAGAACCATTATTGATCTAGGTAAATGTTTAGAAGTTAATGCTGTAAGTACATTTGACATAGATGTAGAATCAGTTAATGGCAATGAGGAGCAAGGAGATTGTCAAAATGGAGATGAATGTCCATCCTATAGATGCCAGTTGTTGGATGAGTGTAGCCGTGTTGATTTCATTATGCAACTGTTGCCTGGGAGAACTAGTCAGTGTTCTCTTGAAGTTGATTTAATTCAGGAGACTTGGAGAAAACTGCGGACTGGTCGTGATGATCTGAAGTCATGTTTATCTGCTAACAGAAAAGATGCATCTTTGGTAGTGAATCATGTGTCTGGACTGGCAGATTTGATATCTGAAGCAGATATAATGTTTAGGAGCTGCTATCCCCTTCTTAATGTAAGATCCTGTATCCGAATTAAATGGGAAAAAAATGCATATCTTCTTTCTGAAAATTATGTCTTTTCATGCTGTTTGAAATTTGGCATAATCTGAGGATCTCTGCAGGACATTTTGGAACCATCAATGGCTCCCAGTGTTGAACCAGATATTTGTTCCTGTTATGAGGATCAAATGGAGATTGGATCAACGTATGCTCAACATGGTCTTTGTTTTTACACAAGTAGATTTGCTGAAGTTGGAACAAATTTGGGGCGTGGAAGCACAATGGATTTGGCTCTGGAGATGCTAGCCTGTAGCACGAATACTATGGCTCTGGGAAAGCTACTTTCCAAGGGAAAGACCACCAGCCAGAATTTACATCTTGAAGGAAGCTTGTGCATGACAGAACCAAGAACCAGAATCCCCACTAGAAGGTATAGTCGACAATTACGTTGGATTTCTCATTATTGTTGATGATGATAACATGACTGTTTCCCTAAGATATCATTAATGTTAGCGTAATCTTCCTTATAAAAGAGATGCAACCAGCTGAAGCGTGTAGCTGTCTAGGCTGTGCATTATGTCTTTTTACTGTTACAAGCTCAGTTCAACTTTCATGCTTTTCTTGTTGATCTAAGAACATATTTAAGATGTGTGCCTTGGTTCCCTATTTAAAACAGATATATGGCAAGAAAAGAAATAGGACATAAAAAGGATACGGAGAGGTCTGGATTTTGATTATACACATCTTTCACCTCCATGTTTTGAGACCAATCAACCAAATAAGTAGTTTAAAGAAACCATAACTTGAGCAGCATAACTCAAGTGTTCAATACTATTAATTAAGACTTTCCATGTCTTGTTATCAAAGCCAGAGTTGGATTGATTTGAGATTAGTTATCAAAGCGCGAGCGTGCAGCAGACCCACCTTAATACAACACGCAAGCATGTGGCGGCATGCACGCACTTGCGCACACTCAGCACAAACACGCAGATGTGCACACACCCACCTTATTACATCTGCAAGCACGTAGCAGAATGCATGCATAGCGCAAGAATGTAGCAGCATGCACGCATATGCACTATGTTAGTATAAAGAGAACACACACATGCGCTCGCGCACACTCGCATGCACCCTTGTTACACCTGCAAGCACGAAGAGGCATGTGTGGACAGTTGCACAATATATGCATACACTTAACTAGCGTATAGAGAACTATATAAAAACAAACGAACATGAGAGCTTTTTATCATCGTCGTCGTCGTCATCAATATGTTGTTTTATGGCACCATTTTCTGTATTGAACCAAGAAATACATGCCACCAAAAGTTGACAAATTTTAGGTACCAGATAGCATGTAATTGCAGTAATGAAACTGTTATTTTGTTCTTTCTTTTAGACATTTTCTTAAATGTGCGCTTATCGCCTTTCATACTTGAAACAATTATTATCGATTGTGCTTTCACAGTTCCTATAATTCACCTGTTTGGTGGAAGGTTGAGCGAGAAATATTTTTATTAACTTCTAAGGTTGAAGGTGTTGAAAGTTAATAAACTGGCTGTGTATGTTGCATGAAAATGAGAAATAAACAAGAAAAAAATGATCCCAGCATGGGATATTATGACTCCAACCAGGTGCAATAACTGTGAGATTAGAAAAATAAAGAAACTTTTGAATAACTTGTTAATGTAGATATAAGAAAACCATATATGCACATTAAGTTAGATAACTAAAATATTTGCTTATTTCATTTCCATTATTATCTATTATTATTCTTTTGTCTGTTAGTCTCTCTGACAGTGATCCCTCACCTTTCTTTGTGCCACGCATCAAATGACCCCGCTGTGGTTGGCATGCAGGGAAATGGAGTCTGAACTTCAAGATGCCATACTTTCTACAGTACCGGCAAGGCTCTCCATGGTGCCAAGAGACTCTGCATTCCATGATTATGTATCTTTCTTGAGCAAGCTCTCAAGACTAGAATGTTATCGACTCTCACAAAGCACAGAAAGGAGAAAGAGGTAGGTTCCTAATTTCTTTTTGTCATCCTAATTTCTTTTTGTCATTTATTTTTCCCGTCTGCTTTAGAGGACGCTGATTGTGTTTGGTTGAAGAGAACGCAATTTTAAAAAAGAGTAAAGAACAGGGAGAGAATAAAATACATTTCTTTTCTATTGTTCTCTGTCTTCAAGTGCGGAGAATTGCAATGACCTTGAAAAGAAATGCATCTTGAAGTCTCTCCTGGTTGTTTATCTCGCGCTGTTTCTTTTTCTGCTCTGACTTTGCTTGAAGTCAAATGCTGCCACAAGCATCCATGACTCAGATATTCTTGCCTTTTCATTCCTGTATACTCTTCTTCTGTTTTATTTATTTATTTATTTATTTATTTTTTTAATAGAGGATATGGCCGGAAACTCGAAAGCCCTAGCTGAATTCGTAGCTCCAAAAAGTTGTAATGACAAAAATTCTGTAACTCTTTTTCTGTTTTGCTGTAACTGTTTATTCTTTTCAATGCAGATCTCGGGCTTCTAGGCACTACTTGAGTTCTGGCCCACTTTCACTCTCTGATGAGCATGTTCAATTGTTAGCGCAAAGTTGTTGTTTTAAGAGTTAATAGTAACACTCTGCGGCTTAACTGTTGAAGTTAATCACAATAGAGATTGTAACATTAGATCAAGTAAATGCACTGGTGAGACCGATGAGAAGTGAGAAAGGAGCAGCAGTAATTTATTATATCAATGGTTCTTCCACCAAGCTTCTTCTGAAGATCTCCATGTATTATGTTTAAGATGCTGAATTTCATTTCCTCATAATTTGGGAGGAACGATCAGTTCTTGAGTATTTATTGTATCTTCCGCGGCTGAGGCTTCCTTGTGGCTGCTTGTTTATTTATGTACAGAAGTTGTATGAAACATAGAGCCAAGTTGAAATTATAACTTATTTTTATCGTTTTCGTTCTTCATTTGTACATGCAGCAGTCTATGCATCTTTGTTCGTTGGGAAACAAGTTATGTGCATAGCTGCAGCTACTTGTTCATTTGTCTGGATCTGATGTGCTATATTTCATTAGAGCCGTGTAACAAATAATCGTGTTTCTGTGTGAATCAATGTAAAGTAGAGGGCCTAGTAAACGTGGTAAATATCAAGGTGGGGGAAAATATGATCTGTTTAAATTTTGAGGGTTTGGATCATCGCACTGTATCAAAATTTGATTAAGAGTTCATTGGGTGCATCAAAACATAAAGGTATGATGAATGTCTATATATATAAAGTCAAGGAGGAAATCTCAAGGGAATGCGATTTCACGTGCTCGATTGATCAATTAGAATCTAATCGGAAAGGGAAAGGCAATTAGAATCTCAATCTAATAATGTTAGGAAATAGAACCTATCAAATTAAACTCCTATTAGAGTAGAAATTAAACTAGGTTCCTAGTCTAAAAATCCAATTTTTGGGAAGAAAGAAAATAAGAATCTCGATCCAATTAGAATTTTAAAAAGTAGAACCCATCAAAATTAAAAAAATTCAGAAAAATTTATCAATTTAGAATTTAAGGAAATTATACCCGTCAAATTCAAATGTTGAGTTCTAGGAAATCGTACGCATTAGTGAAGAAAGAAATTAAAATCTCAAGCTAATTAGAATTTGTGCATATTCGACTTCTTGTTGCTGTGTTTTTTCATCTTTAGACACAAGATATTATGTTGTCTTTAGGGTCTGTTTGGATTTAAGGAATTGGTGTGAAGTGAGGAAATAGGAAGTAAGATTTATTTCCTTTAGGAAAAAGGGAAATGAGTAGTAAGTTTTCTGGTGTTTGGATGGTTGTTGGGAAGTGTGATTTGGAAAATGTTTTGTCGTTTCCGGTGTTTGGATGGTAATGAAAAGTGGAAATGGAAAAGTTGACCACAAAGTTGACCGCAAAATAATATTAAAATAAAAATTAATTAAGAAAAATAAAAAATAGATTGTAATTAGAATGCAAGTGAGATTTACATGACCAAAAAATTAACTGTTTTATGCTATAACTTATTATAAATGAGATTTACATGACCACAAAATTAACTGTAGCACTCTGGAAGTGAGAAAATGGTTGTGTAAAAGAGAGATGAAAAAAGGAAAAGGGGTTTTTCTTATTTTCCTTTTCTGGTGTTTGGATAGATAGGGAAATGAGCAATTATACTTCCCCACTTCCTCACTTCACTCGGATTCCTTACATCCAAACGGAGCACCGTAAGACGAGCAAAAAGAAGGTCATGTTTGGCCCCCACCTGTTAAATTATGTTGTGATGAATGTAAGCTGCTGAGTTAAGCTGAACTGTGCTATCTCATATTTTTATGCTTGCTAAACAATTGCTGTTGAACTGTTGTTAAGTTGTTATAAGTGTATTTGATAAATCTACAGAATGAAGTGTTGTTGAGTAAAAATGATCAAATTAGACAGTTATTTATATTAACTGTATCTATGTGAAAATTTCAATTTTCATACCAATTTTTTCATCTAAATTAATAAATAAATAATTTATAAAATATAAATACATTTAGCATAAATAATTGGTAGATTAGAATAAAATATATTATCATTACACCAAATATTTGAGTAGATGAATATCTGAGAATTTAAAGTTTTACTGATACTCAAAGAACATGTTTATATATTGACAAACTTGTAATATTACTTTTTTTTAAGGTTAGGTCCACTGTATAATTTTCGCCTGTTTTTCTTTTTTTAAAAACTACTCTGAACCGGTTAACCAAGAACCAACTGAAAAATGCTCTTTGACTCAACAACCTAGTTGTCTTCTGGACTACCAAACATTAGTCAGACTGTTTACTAACTGAAGTCGCTTTTCAGCGAGGCCAAACAGGGCCGAAGTGTTTTTCCTAAAGTCTTGTACACAAATCAAATCACTAATAAAATTGTAAATGAAACGGTTAGATTAGATTGTGAAATATTTATGATGGCTTTTATACGATAACAAGTGGAAATAGGTTAGCCAGTCGATAACACTCCTCCCTCCTAAGGGGACGGTTCCAGGTTTGATTCCCGTTGTTGTCGAAGAAACAATTGAGCTTGGGTAACCAGCCTAGGGTGTGTTAGTCTTTAACTTTAAAAAAAAAAATTAACAAGATATGCACTCCAGTCTGATTAAAGTTAATGTATCCTCATCCTCATGGCAAATTATTAAAAAAAGATTTTAAGATACAAGTACCTAACAAATTTCATATCTGAATATAATTAACAGTCCATAACAAATATACACCATGTGATTTTATATTTTACAAGGGAGATCGACTTCCATAGGATTCTCCCTCAAAGGCACTGGTATGTAGGTACTCATGGTGCTTTCAAGAGAGTTTTTCTTGGAGATATAAAGGATTACCCAAGCCTTGCAACAGTCTTTCCACTCCCAGCTGCATATTGCGCAACTTGCCCTTTCATAGCTTACCTGTTGCTCAACAGAGTGTATATTCTTCCAGCAGAACTCTTCAACATATCAAAACTACCCATTGATTTGAGAAATGAACATTCAATCACAAAACCTATCTAACAACTAAAATGGTAAAAAAAAGAATTGACTGATCACAGTCTCATTGACAGTCTCAGCTGAGACCTCATTCGCGAATGGAAAAATTTTAAAAAGAAAAAGAGGAAAAATTCGTGCTTCAGAGTAAAATTCAACCACATAAAACAAGAACAATTGCGAACCTTATTTCTCTGCTCTGCTTATGCAATATTCACCCTTCTGTAGCACGCTCCATCTTTCAACAGCCAAAACGCGAAGGGATTTAAAGTTTTTAGATTCCTCGATTTTGTGTAAGTTCCAGCTAGATGGAGAATGGCACACGCGCGTGTGCACATACATTTGAGAACCCAGAAAAAGCACCCAAAAATGCCTTATTTCCTTCTGTTATTGTAAAATAGTTACATATCACAATAAAAGTTTATTCCTCTGTCAACAACACATTTGAGACAATTTGCTTTACATGAATATACACACATTCATGAGGTTAACTACTATAAGAAACTGTTCTCCCCTTTTTTTCATCTTTTTTGTACAAATGTACATCAATATGCAGAAATCCTTTCAGGATTCAGTATACTCAAATATCCCAGCAGTGTGATTAAACCCACAGGAGATATGCAATGCTTTGACGTTCTTATCAACATTAACTACCATGGGTTCAAAGTAGTCAACATCACTTCCATGTCCCTGCGAAGATATAGAACATTGGCAGTGACATGGAGGTTAGAACTAACAAAATGCAGGAAACACAGACCATATTGCATCACAATCACCTGAGAATGTGTGAAATCTACCAATCTGATATTTTGCTTGTATTAGGAAGGATAATGTTTCGGTACCAACAAAGTAATCAAATAAATAAATATGAAAAATAAAACAACCTCTGAAAGTTAATAAAAAAAAGTCTTAACCTGCTTCCTGCATCATTATAAAGTTTCATGGTACATTCCAAGTCATGGAAGATGTACAAATAAAAGTGCACCTGTTTTTTCTGTATTATCCAGAATTTTTATACTGTTGATCTAAGATTTGAGTGACTTGACCAAAAATAAAATTGTACAGCTATGTCTTGAAACCGGAAGTTTTACTTTTACCAAGCATGCCAAGGTTAGCCTTTTACAGGCAAAACCAAAGATTTCCAAAAGGCGTGGCCTGATATACCTGTTAATTCTCTTGATTGTTTAGCATAAATTTTAAAGCTTCTTCTTAAAAACAATAAATTGTAAACACGATACATTTTATAAGCCTCAGAGGCCTGCATGCTGCTATTATAGTTGCCAAGGAAAAACTTCTAGAGAAATCCTGAGTAACTAAAGAAAAAGGCCGTTTACAACAAGTTCAAACTGTTATTATTAGTTCTCTCTTTTCTTTCCCCCTATTTTTTTAATTTCCTTTTTCTTTGTTTCTTTCTTCCCTTTTTTTTCCCTGGCTCGGCTGACCAAGTTTTTAATTGTTATCGGATCTTCCCAGCAACTTTATTGTTATTCACTTTGCTTTGTGTTGTATAGCACTCAGTGGCTCACAACAGACTAGTGGAGTGCATATGCAGTTCAAGAGTTGTGTTTGTAACACGAGAATTTATTATCCTTCAGAATTTTGAGCTCAAATTGCTGCCCACAAAAAACAAGATTTGCTTTGTCTACAGTAGCGGTGAGTGGTTGTGGATTCTTTATCAAAGACTAAATGTCTGGTGAGAACTCGTGGACCCAAACAATCTATCATGTAAAAGGAAAGGTGGGGTTCTACTTGTATGCTATCATAGCTTTTTACTCTGAAGTTCTTATTTCATTGTACAATTTCATATATTAAAAGAAGATTAAATGTACCTTAGGCTAAATTTTTTGTGCATGCACTCTAGTGGTCATACAGAATACATTCATGTGATTCATTGGTTATTTCTGTATGCATTTCATAACTCAGACCCATATTCTCCTTTGGAAAAAGCTCTCTTTAGAGTATTTTCTTCCTCAGGAGCTACTTGTTTGGCATTCACAAGAAGGTTAACCATCTAGGTCACTGTCTCCAGCCAGTTTGTCAGTGAGAAATCAGTTGCTGCTATCACAATGCTCCTAATGACACTATCATCAAACTGGAGTAGTCTACTTGACACCTACTTATAGCAGATTGGATCCATAATCTTACAGGCTTCACAGATCAAGCAAATTAGTATCCCATGGAAATACCACAGAAAAGTAAAATCTTTGGGAGGATTTAAATCTTATTAGGGCATAGCATTGCATATTTCCTTGCTTGAATCAGGACAGACTTGATGCACTTGACTGCATCTGGGATTTCAAGAACACTATGACCAACATAAATTTAGACCCTGGGAGATCTATAGGGGCTTCAGATATAGTCAAGAGAAGAAGAGAAACCTGCTGGGTTTTTTTTTTCCTCCAGACTTCGTAAGCATGCATATATGTCTAGGCATGTGTGCATGTTGATGGTGGTACCACAATCAAAAATATATCAACATACAGAGCTGTTACCATCTGTGAAAACTATACTTTTTTTTCAGTAATCAGGTGGAAAACATAATTAGTTGCGGTTATCAAATCCCATTGGCTGTGACTTGAAACTCTCCACCTCCCTACCATAAATAAGCACTCAAATAACTGCCCAACTGCCTGCTGTGAAGGGAATACATTTGTTTTTTTTTTTTTGGAGGGGTGGCGGGGGGGGGGGGGGGGGGGGGGGGGGGGGGGGGGGGGTGTGGCGCATTTCTATAATAAACATGCAAATTACATAAATAAGTAGGGAAACATATGATTCAAAATTGTTGAAACTAGTATATTTTCACACTCTTTTTATGTCATAATGAAAGTAAAAGAACTTTCCAGCATAATCATTGCAACGTAATTATTACGAAAAAAGAACAACTCCTAACTCCTCAAAAGAGTCCAATTTTATCCCTCATTGAGGATTATGTAAAATATTCCACAGAATTTTATTTATTCTTAATAACATGCATCCTCTACTGTGCCTTTACAAATGGTCTAGCCATGTTTCCTAGACATGACCATGTTTCTAACGAAAAAAAGAATGTGTGTATATGCCATCTCCAACTACACGGAATAGTGTCAACTTAGATGCTTGCAACACACAAGATATGCTGGAGCGGGCTGAAAGTGCCGTGGAGAGCATCAAAGGGTCAAACAAGTCTTAAATGACCACATACATATTAAAATAGTGACCTGTAGTGGCGCACCACCACAGAATAGCTCTTTGTGATGTAGGAAGGCAAATCCTGAAACCCAGGTTCAACAGCAGGCCAGACAGAAGCCGCGGTCGACTTGCCCAGTCGACCGGAAATTCCAGACATCGGTCGACTGCCCGGTCGACCAACTGACAACAAAGAAGAATACAGAGAGCAGGTTCACCGACCAAGAACAGAAGACATGGATTGGCTCAGTCGGTCGACCGCCCGATCGACCGGCCAAACCCACTTTTGACCAGCGGTCGACCGCCAGAGGCGTATCAGCTAAATTCTGGGTTAGTTTAGGATTTTTTTTGAATCTAAATTGGACTCTGCTTGATTTTATCTTTCTTTATTTTGAATTTAGATTTCATAGTTAGATTAGGACTCTTTTGTAAGTCTATAAAAAGACACTTATATTTTTTATTTTGCATTAGCTTTTGATTAATAAAAAAATTGATTTTACCTCTCCAATTACTCGTGGATTCGAGTTGCTACCTTTGCTTGTGAATTCGAGTATTGTGCTCATTGATTCGAGTACGTTTTCTACCTAAAAGCTCTTTCAGGGTTCGTTGGCGTTAGAACGAGATCTAGCCGGTGTTCGCTTCAGCATTCCACGTCAATTGGTATCAAAATTTCGGCAAATTTTTTGATGATGGCAGGAGACGGCGATGAATCGCAAAGCCTTTCCGCAAGGGTGAGCACCGTTGAAGGGAGACTCAGCACTCTTGAATCAACCATAGACCGTGTGGCCCAAGAAATCAAGAAGTTGTCCCTCAATATCGACGATCGAGGACTAGCCGATGTTACATACCAAAGTGGACAAGATCGTTCATCAAGTAATATTCATCCACAACCACCCCCACATTCACCTCTACAACATCCTCCTCTACCACAACCGCCGCCACCACATCAACCTCTACAACAACATCCTCTACCACATTAACCACCACAATATCAACATCTACAACATCAACTTTCACCACAACAACCACCACCAAATCAACATCCACCACATCAACCGCCACTAAGGCATCCTCTACAAAATTTTCATTACGAAAATTTTTTCGAGGAAGAATTGAACAACCCCCTGATAAGGACATCACGCCACTCAAGGGCAGATTCGATCGAGTATACTTCAGGAAGTGACGCGTTGCAGTTCTTTAACTTTAGATTGGATTTGTTTGTTTCAGATTTATTTATAGTAGATGTTTTTCATTTTAGCTTTATTTTCTGTAGTAGGTGTTCTTTTGTGGACGTTGAGTACCACATCGGTTATTTCCCAGTAGTCCTCTTTTGTAAAGCTTATATAAAGCCTCCTACACTATTCTATTGGAATTATTGAATGATTAAAATTTGCCTCAAATTATCCAGTTTAATTCTTGAGTTTATCTGCTCTCGAATTTTGGGTGAGAAGCCCGCGTAAGGGGAGGAAACCCAAAACCTTATTCTGTTCTCAATTTCAAATTTTGGTTACGATTTGAAGGTGATTGCGATCCAAATTGGTATTACATCATTTTAGTATCAGAGCATCTGGTTTCAACCCCCTTCAAATTTTTCATTCCATACTTCTTTTCCACTCTCAAAACCTTAGAACTACACCAAGTTCCCAAAAAAAATTCACTGTAGAAAATCCCCAGAAATTCCCTTCGAAAATCCCTAAAAATTCCAAATTTGCAATGTTTATCATCTTCTCAAAATCTCCCTCAAGTTCCGCCGCCACCGCCAACCACACCCCCGCCCTTTGCCGCCATCAACACCTCGAGTACCACCGAAGCCTCCTTCTTCAGCACCTGCGAGATCGTCGAAGATCTTCACCACCACCTCGACGTCGCCGAAGATCTCCAACATCTTCGTCTTCGTCTTCATCTTCGTCCTTGCCTCCGCCACACGAAGTCATCGCCAGAGATCTCCAACCCCGTCGTCTTCGTCAACGACTCCCGAAGCCATCAGACATCACTGTCGACCTTTCCGGTGCCATGACGACCTCGCTGGGCTTTCATCGCCGTCCAGTGCTCCATCATCCGACAAAATCCGCTAGGTCGGACTTCTTTCGACCCTACCGGCCACGTCCAAGCCTCGTCGGGGCTTTCCCGTGGACGTCAAACACCCGGCGGCACCTGCGACGCTTCGATCGAAGCTCCTGAGTCTTACGCCGTCATCACAGTTGATCCGGTCAACGCCGTCGCCCTTCGCCATCTCGCGCCGCCTTCTACAACAACATCCCCGAGCTTCCCCTTAACCCGAGTCGCCGCCACCGCCGCCTTCCTGCCTTAGCCGCCAGCGAAAGAAGAGAAGAAGGGAGAACGGGTGAGCGTCTTAACCCGATCGGGTTTAAGGAGAACCCCAACGGGTCGCGGATCCGAATTGAGCGGGTCGAACCCGACCCCACTGCCAATCCGTCTCCACTTGAAGCAAATCGGGTTCGTTTAAACTGGGTCTGGTCCAACCTGAACCCAGACTCAAAGCCTAAGTTAGGCGATTGAGTCAACTCGGCCGAGTTGACTCGACTGAGCCAACTCAGTTCAGTTACTGATCGGATATTCCGACGTTTAAGGCTCGTTTCAAATTCAAATCGAGTTGTTCTCGAGGCAGTGGATTCGCGACGACCAGTACTACGCTCCTATAGTAGTCACATTCAGGTTTGAGTTACGGCCGCCTCTCAGGTAACTTTGAAAATTTTGTTCAGTTATTCTTGCCAATTAATGAGATAGCTAGTCGTTCCAATCTGTCGCAAGGTAGAATTCATTGACTGTTACCCACTAAATAGTGAGTTGTATGATTCTGATCTTGAGTGGTAACCTGACTTAATATTAATCGTGCAACTAAATTAATTTGAATTTATGATCACTTGATTTATCTTGGAGTTAACTATCTCACGTGTCTTTATCACTGTCTCCACCTTACATTTTTCTTAATCACGTGTTAATCTACGTAGCTTAAAATTAGTATTATCTCTCATCACTCTAATCTCTGACTCCTGTATAACATACATATCATTCTAGAACAGCTTGCATTTAGGATCAGCTAGGATCTTGCATGCCTATTAGAAGTGGTAGAATTTTTTCTGTAAGAGAAACTTCGGCACTAATGGACCCTAATATTCATAATACACTTAATACAATCCTTAGCAAGATAGAAAATATGGATCGACAACTACAAGAAGTTAGGGATCAGGTTGATGCCAACTGTAGGGAACTATCAACCCGGATTGGTAGGCTAGAAACCAATCAGAGGAGAACCACGGAGGAGAAAAATTCTCAAAACGACAGTAGGTCTCCCCAGCGTGAGCAGGTTCCACCCTACTATACAACTGACGTTGATGCCCAGTATATCAGGAGCGTTAAAGTCGATGTTCCTTCCTTCGACGGGCGCTTGGACCCTCAGCTTTATATAAATTGGCAGTTGGCTATGAACTGATATTTCTGTTGACATGACATGTCTGAATCAAGGAAAATTCGATTGGCCGTAATGAAACTAATAGGACAAGCTGGGCAATATAGAGAAAACTTAGAGAAGGTGATGAGGTACAGAAGGGAAGACCCAATGGACACTTGAGAAGGCATGAAAGAGAAGCTTATGCTAAAGTATGTTCCATCGTCATTCAGTCAACAATTACTAGACAAATGGAATCGATGGACTCAGGGGAATAAATCAACCACTGATTACATTGCTAAATTTGATGAATATTTGAATCGGTGTGGAGCTATCGAGTTAGAATCTCTCGAACAGACCTTATCTAGGTTCAGATCCGGTCTTAAGGATGATTATCGTCGAGAGCTCATTGCTCGAGGCATCACGACTTTAGAATAGGCATATCAGCTAGTCACCGACTTAGATGAGTCAAGAGGATCCTATTTTAACCGAACTAACTTTAGGGATAACTCTAAAATCGCCACTACTAGCCACCCAAGGTTCAACCGAACTCTTCCTACCCCAAGTAAACCTGCCTCCAGTTCCTCTAACGTCAAACCAGCAGATTCTTCTGGTGCAAGGCCCATCACATCCGAAAGGAGAACGGTTACTGAACCAGGAAAAGTCAACCCAAGAACTCAATGCTACAGGTGTCAAGGGTATGGTCACCTTGCCAGCCAGTGTCCGAGTCAAATTAAAACCCTCTTTGTAGAAATCCCCATTGAATATCTAGAAGGAGAGGATGATGGAGAAGTGGTTGTGCCCAACAAGATGATGACTCAGATGCCTATGCCGAAGAATATGAATTCAATGGGTGCATCAGAATTGTGAAAATGACGAGCCTACCCGAGTGTAGGTCGCACCCAATTAGGAGTGGTCAGGTGCACCTTAACCCAGCCTGAGCCACTCAACGACTGGAGAAGGACTGCCATATTTCAAACTTGCACAAAAATTGACAATAAGAATTATAAGGTAATAGTGGATAGTGGCAGTTGCATCAATGCTGTTGCGTCAAAGTTAGTCACCACCTTAGGAAGAGACCGGTGAGCATTCAAACCCCCTACAAAGTCACATGAATTGACGCTACATCTATATATGTTCAGAAGAGATCTCAGATTCTCATCCAGTTTGCCACATACACAGATAATGTGTGGTGTGACATACTCCCCATGGATGTTGGTCATATCATCTTAGGTCGATCATGGTTATTTGACTTAGACGTGACCATATATGGACGTACAACCAGTGTTCGTTCGTCCATAATGAAAAAAGGGTAAAAATTATGCCAAACCAACCGAAACCGTCAACCCGAGGAAAAGGGGTTGACAAAAGAAAAGACAAAGTGGATGTCCTAGATCCTAAAAAAAAAGAGTAATAAGGGCAAAGGTAAGATGAAAATGAATTTGATTAGCCACGATCAAATTGAAAAGATCTTGCATGAGGGTTCTACTTGTTATGCGCTCGTGACTCGAGAGGCTGACTGGAATATTGAGGAGCAGATCCTGAATACATTAAATCAATTCTGGAGGAGTTTTCGAAACCTCCCACAAGATCTTCCAGGTGAGTTGCCCCTTATGCGAGACATTCAACATGCTATTGATTTAGTCCCAGAGCAACTTTACCGAACCTATCCCACTATAGAATGAACCCCACTGAACATGCGGAGTTACAACGCAGACAGAGGAGTTACTCAACAAGGGGTTCATCAAAGAGAACTTGAGTCCATGTGCGGGACCTGCGCTCTTGGTGCCAAAGAAGGATGGTACATGCTGTATGTGTGTGGAGAGCCGTGCAATCAAAAAGATTACCGTCAAGTACCGTTTCTCCATTCCCCGTCTTGATGATATGTTGGATCTGATGTCAGGTGCCACAGTCTTCTCCAAAATTGATCTTAAGAGCGGGTACCATCAAATTAGAATCCGACCAGGGGATGAACGGAAAACCGTATTTAAAACTAAAGACGGGTTATATGAATGGTTGTTTATGCCCTTTGGACTGTCCAATGCTCCTAGCACCTTCATGAGAGATGACAATTGTTTCGACCGTTTATCGATAAATTCGTAGTGGTATATTTTGATGATATACTGATCTACAGTCAAAATCAGGAGCAACATGTGTGACATCTGAGGCAGGTCCTATGCTCACTCCAGACTGAGAAGTTTTGTGCCAATCCAAAAAAGTCTGCTTTCTGTATAGACAGGGTTATCTTCTTAGGGTTTATGGTGTCATCCAAGGGGGTTTCTGCAAACCCTGAAAAGGTGAAGGTAATAACCGAGTGGCCACAGTCCCGAACGATTAGGGAAGTCAGAAGCTTTCACGGGTTAGCCACTTTCTACCGTCGGTTCATAAAAAAATTTAGTGCTATTATGACACCTATAACGACTGTTTAAAGAGCGAGGGTTTCCAGTGGACTCCTGCTGCATCCAATTTCGCTGAAATTAAGACGATGACGGAAGCTCCCATAATGCGTCTCCCTGACTTTTTAAAAGTTTTTGAAGTAACTTGTCACGCATCGGGAGTGGCAATAGGTGGTGTACTGAGTCAGGAAAGTCACCATGTTGCTTATTTCAGCGAAAAACTAAATGATGCTCGACAACGATACTCCACATATGACAAGGAATTTTATGCGGTGATACAGGCTTTGCGCTACTAGAGACATTATCTGTTACCGCAGGAATTTGTGCTGTATTCAGATCATGAGCGCTAAGATATCTCAACTCTCAGAAGAGACTGAATGCGAGACATAGTAAATGGGTGGAGTTCCTGCAGGATTACACATTTGTTCTCAAGCATAAAGCAGGCATCGAAAATAAGGTCGTTGATGCGCTGAGCCGATGTGTCACGACTTTGGTAACTATGAGCACAAGAGTGATTGGATTCGAGAGGTTAAGAGAGAAGTATGATTCATGTCCCGACTTTGAAAAAATTTATGTCACGTTACGAGACGGCCCTGTTCGTGAGACGTACGGTTTTCTCCTTCAAGACGGTTATCTATTCAGATTCCGTAAGCTATGTATTCCCCGTACGTCCCTCAGGGATTCTCTCTTGGGAAGTACATGCTGGAGGTCTGACGGGATATTTCGGTCAGAACAAGACAATTGAGGCCGTTAAATACCGATTCTACTGGCCGAGTCTGAAAAGAGATGTCGCTAAGATAGCCAATGTCGCACGTGCCAACTGGCCAAGCAACAAAAGCAGACTGTCGGCCCTTACACTCTCCAGTACCCAATTGCCCTTGACAAGACGTGAGCCTAGATTTCATACTAGGATTGCCAAAAACTTAGAAAAAGCACGACTCTATCCTAATAGTAGTTGATCGATTCTCGAAAATGGCTCACTTTATCCCGTGTCTCAAGACCTCAGATTCGTCTCGAGTAGCTGCCTTGTTCTTTAATAATGTCGTCAAGTTGCATGGAATACCTAAAACCATGGTATCCGATAGGGACGTTAAGTTTGTTAGCTACTTCTGGATAACACTTTGGCACAAGATGGGCACCAAATTGAAATTCTCAACAGCCTTTCATCCACAGACAGATGGCCAAACCGAGATAGTAAACAGGACACTAGAAAATTTCCTTAGGTGTCTAGTTGGAGAAAATTTGAAAACTTAAGATCTCATTTTATCTATGACTGAATTTGCATATAATGAATCTGTTAATAGGACTACGTGTCTTAGTCCTTTTGAAATAGTAAATGGTTTTAAACTCAGGCAACCAGTTGACTTAATTCCTATGACTCATCATCATTCTAGGGTATCCAGGGTATCAGACTCTGCATCAGCATTTGCATCTCATATTCGTGCATTATATGAAGAGATCAGAGAAAAGATAATGAAAAATAATACTGATTATAAAGCTTCTGCAAATCTACATCGTCGATTAAGAACTTTTAATGTCGGAGATTATGTGATAGTCTGCATGAGACCCGAGAGATTTCCACCGGAAACCCTAAAGAAATTACACGCGTGAAGCGCAGGGCCCTTCAAGATTCTCAAGAAAATCAATTCAAATGCTTATGTGGTGGATCTCCCACCAGACTTTAGCATCAGTTGCACTTTTAATGTTGAAGACTCGGTTCTATATAGAGGTACCTTCGATACCCTTATGACCCATTCGTGAATGAGCCAAACCAAGACCTTTCTGAGAGCCCCCCACTACCTTTACTTCCCTTTAAACTGTCCTAGGCAACAGAAAATATAGATTCTATCTTGGATGATCAGATTGTCTCTACTAGAGACAGAGGGACGCAACGTTTTCTCATTAAGTGGACGAAAAAACCTGATTCAGAAAATTCTTGGATTACCGAGGAAGACCTCCGACATCTTGATCCCGATCGACTGGAGCGCTATCATTGCCAGCAGCAGTTCTGTTCCCCACACTCGACGGGGTCGAGTCCTTTCCACCCGGGGGAATTGATGAGGACATCACACCACTCAGGGGCAGATTTGATCGAGTATACTTCAGGAAGCGACGCACTGCAATTCTTTGACTTTAGATTGGATTTGTTTTAAATTTATTTGTAGATGTTTTCATTTTAGCTTTATTTTCTGTAGTAGGTGTTTTTTGTGGGCGTTTAGTATCACATCGGTTATTTCCCAGTAGTCCTCTTTTGTAAAACATATATAATCCCCCTAGGCTATTCTATTGGAATTATTAAATGATTAAAATTTGCCTCAAATTCTCCAGTTTAATTCTTGAGTTTATCTACTCTCGAATTTTGGGTGAAGCCCGCGTAAGGGGTGAAAACCCAAAATCTTATCATGTTCTCAATTTCAAATTTTGGTTATGATTTGAAGGTGATTGCGATCCAGATTGGTATTACATCACCCCCTCTCAAGGAGATGGCTTCGAGGATGAAGCTTATGATAGAGAAATGGCTCACGGGCGAGGGCCTAGGCGGATGACCAATCCTAATCCTAACAGGGGAGGCGGATTTTCTTTTCTAATCATAATAGGAGAAGAGATTACCCAAGTCCTAGCGAATATAGAATGAAGGTTGAAATTTCTTTCTCTAATAGGATCTGGATATTGAGTCCTTGGACTGGGTCTATGAAGTAAATAAGTTCTTCGACATGGCTTGCATTCCGGAGGAGCAGCATACCAAGTTCGTGGCCCTCAAGTTCAAGGGAGGACCAGCCGCATAGTGGGACCAATTGCAAATCACGAGACGCCAAGGCAAGCCACACGTTATCACATGGAGACGCATGAAGCAACTCTTACAAGGTAGATTCCTTTCACTCAACTATCAACAAATCCTTTACAATCAGTTTGAACATTGCAAACAAGGTACAAGCATTGTTGCAACGTACACGGAGAAGTTCTATCGTCTCTCATCGCAATGCGAACTATCCACAACGGATGAACAACACACGGCCAAATACATCAGCGGGTTAAAGTACCCTATTCAAGAACGTGTGATCCTTCACGACGTGTTCTCTGTCAATGAAGCTCACAACAAAGCCATGAAGATTGAGAGATTACACAGTAGAGCTCCACTTTTCAGGCGTCTAATGTCAATCGATGAGCCATTAGGAGGCGAAAGAGTTCAGCCGAGTTCCGCGACAGCGGACCAACCACTAGCACAACTAACGGCCAAAGCCCCTATGTCGACACCAACAACAAATCTTGCAGTCACAATGGGCAAAAAAAATCCCTACACCAAACCTGGGATCGGCAAGTGTTACAGGCGTGACGACCCTGAACACAAATCCAATGAGTGCCCAAAAAAGAGGCAAGTCAACATGGCTGACTATGAGGGAGAAGACGAAAACCGAAAGATTCCGACTTTACCGAAGAACATGGAGATTTTGTAGCTTGTGTTGTTCAGAAATTACTCTGCAACCAGAAAATCCCTAACACCACACAAACGACATCAAATCTTCTATTCAAAGTGTTCGGTCAAGGATAAGGTATGCAACCTTATCATCGACAACTTGTAAATCATTTGAAGCTAAAGACGAAGCCACATCATCTCTATGCCATTGGGTGGACCAAGAAAGGCCTCGATATCAAGGTAATGGATCTATGTCATGTTCCTATTTCTATTGGCAAATTCTATCAAGATTTTGTGGCTTGTAATGTTGTCGAAATGAACAAATGTCATATTCTTTGGGAAAGCCGTGGCAACATGATGTTGACGCTACATACAAAGGAAAAGAAAACATATACATGTTCATTTGGAAGGGCAAAAGAGTTGTCATGAGGCCAATTCCACCTACTTCAAGATCTACAAGAGAAAAGACATTTTCACTTATATCCCTATGCAGTCAATTTGATAGGAAATCGAGGACGAGTTCTTTTGAAGAGGGAGGGACTGTTGTAGGAAGGCAGATCCTGAAACCCATGTTCAACGGCAGGCCAGACAGAAGCCCCGGTCGACCATCCGGTCGACTAGGAAATCCAGATGAAGACGTCGGTCGACTGCCCGGTTGACCGACTGACAACAGAGAAAAAATATAGAAAGCAGGCCCATATGTCAATCTACCGAGCTCAGCCCCATATGTCACATGGTTCAAAGACTCGGCCGAGTCAGAGACGAGTCAGCCGAGTCGTGTCCGTCTCGGCCCGCTCCGAGACGAGTCCGAATCACGAGTCGGTCGACTCAACTCAGAAGAGACTGACTCGGCCGAGAATCGGAGTTGACTCGGTCGACTCGGCGGATTCACGGCCGAATCGGTCGTGACTCGGCCGAGTCGATCGAGTCGACTCTTATTCTCGACCGAGTCGGCTCGAAACGTATATTCACCCGTGACGAAGGGGTATAAAAAAAAAGAAAAGAAAAGAAACTTACCTCTCGCTCAGATCTGGAGATCGCCGTCACTGCCCGATCGTCGCAATTCAATGTGAAAATAACTACATTAGCATGTATTTATGAATATAGTTTGTGCAATTTACTATATTGTGCATATATTTTGATATGCTTCTACCAACAACGTGTGTATTTATGCTTTCATTTTATGTTTAGTGTGCTAAATGATATTTTTAGACATGTGATACATGAATGTGGATGTCCACATTTTTTAAAGATTTTTCGTGATTTTTTCAAATTTTTTGAGCTTTCTATGTAGCGTTTTGTGCGTATCGCCCGAGACCGATCCGAGTCGTCGAGACCGATCCGTCTCAGTGCCCGCCGAGTCGGCGGCCGAGACCGCGACTGTGAACCATGATATGTCCGGTCGATCGACCAAGAACAGAAGACATAGTTTGGCTCAGCCAGTCGACTGGCCAAAGCCACTTTTGACTAGCAATCGACCGCCAGACAGATATCAGCTGATTTCTGAGTTAGTTTAGGATTTTTTTGGATACAAATTGGACTCTAATTGATTTATCTTTTTTATTTGAATTTAGATTTCGTAGTTAGATTAGGACTCTTTTGTAAGCCTATAAAAAAGCCTTTGTATTCTTTATTTTGCATTAGCTTTTAATTAATAAAAATTGAGTTTACCTCTCTATTTGCTCGTGAATTCAAGTTGCTACCTTTGCTCGTGGATTCGAGTAAATTGCTCGTGGATTCGAGCATGTTTTCTACCTAAAAGCTCTTTCAAAGTTCATTGGCGCTAAAACGAGATCTAGCCGGCATTGTTCGCTTTCGCATCCCGCGTCACTTTGTGAGGGCAAATAAAATGCATTTGCTTCTAAAGAACATCAACAAGATATTTGACTAGGCAATTAGTCTACAAATTGCAGTTGATATGTTGAATCACATGCTTCAATCCAAAAGCAAGGAGTGTAATTGAATCACTTTTGGAGCATAAATATGGATGGAGGAGACAATATCATTAAGCAGTTCCTTCTCCTTTAGAATATGACTGCATTCATGTGTCATAATTAGATATTTCTACGTCAACTGGAAAGAACTATAATGCAAAGATTGAAACTAACCAACTGCCCTCCAGAGGAATGGCCATCTTCAGAGAACGTGCCATTAGCGCCACCCCAGCCCCACGTAAAGACCTTACCACCTGTAAATATCCCAAAATGGTCACTTCAAATCAGGGCAAAGAAAACTAAAAAAAACTATTGGAGAAGCAAAGTTCTCAACTTCTCATCAATAAAGCTAAACAGTATCATATTGGTGCATATTGAAGATGAATCACTTAAGCACAAACATAACCAGAAAAAAATATAAAGAACAATAGCAGTAATGTCACATTAGGCTCGAGGTAATAGAATACTTGACAAATTATGTTCTAAATTTAACTTTGTGGGTGCATATTGAAGACATATGAAGACTGAACCAATTAAGAAGAAACATAATCAGCAAAATATCTAGCCGAGGTTACGATGAAGCTAATAGAATACTTAACAAGTTCTGTTCTCTATTTAACTTTTTCTATCTCCAAACTCCGCTTGTCTGTTTTCTCCAATTCAAATTGCGAGAGCAAGGCTTTTCTCCAATTCAGATTGGGAGAGCAAGGCAAATGCTCTTGAAATGATACAAGGACGGTGACACAACACTGACACATGGCAAAGTTTACAAAAAAATATATACAAAATTGAAGTGTCATGTCCAATATGTATGTCCACCACACCCCCCCCCCACCCCCCACCCCCCACCGCGCGCGCGGGGAGGGGGGGTGGGTGGGGTCGCGCAATGTGACAGAGCTTCACGGTTGAAGTGTTTGCGCTACACAGTTTAAAACCCTTGCTTTTGCCCCCTACAAACAGACTATTTTAACATCTCTGATCTAGCAGATCTTAGATGGCACAGTTCATTCGACACTCGTATACAACCCATTTCTCGCATACTTATTCAAAAAAGACTATAATACCACAGTATTTCTCTGAGACTATTTTAAGTGCCATTTTAGGTTTTAAAAGTTTTGGAGCAAGACATGAGCTTAAAACACAACACAAGTAGGACGCAAAATTTGTTCCATCCAACCAGATGGTTGAAAATCTATTCATTATCCAAGACTTGGATATCCCATTTATATTGCAGTCAGTAAGTTCTCAGAAATACTAAATTTTAGGTAAACTAATAAACACTCTTGAATCTAACGTCAAATTGTCAATCTCTAATTTATTTCCTTGTCTATCTTTTTCCAGCGTGTGACTAGTAATAGGAGGGAGGCGCCGACGGAGATGTTGAGCAAAATAAAGTTTGGAAAAACTTGATATCAAATGTGTTATCACGTGTCAAGTTTTCTATGAATAATAATGCATGTTTGCATTTTTTATATCATCTGCAGCTATTTATTCTAATATTATGGGTCAAAACTCAACTCAATTTGAACCCGAGATGATTAATGATATTCCCCCTGATTTGACAATCTTCAAAATGGGAAAGGAAACATTTTTAACTTTGATCGATCGAGGTTGCCAAAGAATAAGATCTTACCAGAAATTGCAGCTGTATGCTTCCAACCACAAGAGACCTGCAGCATGACCATTTTTTTTAAATAATGAGAAGTGGATTACAATACCCAAAAGAATAATCAAGCAGTGAGACATATATTAGAACAAAACATAATAGATGAAAGTAATGCAAACCTCAGATATAGGAAACTTGAATAAAGAGCTCTTGACACTTTCTGGACATCGGATCATATCTGTGCAACTGACAGGGCAAAAAGGGAACATCCATTAACATTATATGAGAACAATTGAACTACCCTATATTGGGAGAATAAATGTGATCTTGAAGATAACATGCACGAAAGAAATAATCAAACTGACCCAAGACCAAGACAACCATTTTCGTTTGAGCCCCATGTGCATAAGCTTCCTCCACCTGTTGAACGCAAATGAACAACTCGCATATTATAAATATATTTTGCAGATAGCAAAGAAATAACAATCTTAAACTGAATTTCAGTGGAATCGTGCAGTTCAGGAAACAATCTGCATTAAATATGAGGAGAGCATATATGCACAAAACTCATTTAATTATATCTCCCTAGTATCCATCGGAGAAACTCTCTATAAAACATCCCACTCAAACCCCAGTGTTATACCCCTGGCAATGTGTGGAAAATTCGTTACCTTACAGTTTGTTACTCAGTACATGTTACTCTTATTATATAAGATTTCAGAAGAAAAAGAAAAACTTTAGGAACATACACGGGTGCATGCACACATACAGGACTGAATTGAACAATGCAACACTTTCCAATTATAAAGAAAGAAAAGGCTTATCTGACAAGAATAATGTTCCTTTCAAATCTTTACCATTATAACCACAACCCTTTTGTTTGGAGTTCTAATTTGATTATGACTCACGTTCGTGCCACGTCCAAACCAAATATACTCATCCATTTTCAAACTATTAACAAATCTTAAAATCTAGTCATACACCCATATTCTCATCTCAAAAAAGATTTTAAAATAAAAAATAACATTTATTAGATAGAGATAATAATTCAAGATACATATCCCTCTTCATGATTATATATCTAAAATCTCTCTCTCACTCTCTCACATCCATATATCTAAAAGAAAGTGAAATATAAAAAATATTACAATATCAAAAAAAAATCTAGCCATAACATTTACATCCATACTCAAGAAAATTTTGAAATAATAAAAAAACAACATTTATTAGGAATATTTTGAAAAAAAATTGAATAAAAAAGAACATTTATTAGAGAGAAAAAATATGATACTTATCCAAAAAAGAAGATGAAAGGTTTTTTTCCCTCATTCAAGATTAGGATTTTCTAGAATCAGAATAAAAGACCTATAAAGAAAGGTACAAAGAAAAAACCTTTAATAAATTTTATTTTACATGAATTCTATTTTTATAGCATGTGCGCAGCACGTGCCCAAAATCTAGTGGTTCTAACGAGAAATGAATATAATGAACAATGATCATAGTAATGGTAGATATATAATAATAACAGTAACAACAACAACAACAATAATAACAAGAAGAAGAAGAACAAATTTCAACATGTTATACTCATGCATCTAATGGCGGCAAAATTAATTAATTTTACGTTTAATTTAAAACGTTTATTTGACAAAACTTAATTCATGGGTAAAACACATTGAAATTGCTTGAAATTTAGTTTCTAAATAGTCAATGAGTATTAGATTACATCTAACGGTGTGAATTTTCCATTGGATTGTCCATTTTTAAAATCGGGGTAATAGTATTTGCATCCCGAATACTATCCATAGTAATCTAATCCAACTAATAATAATAATACTAGTAATAAGAAGTTGGTCATTGGTTTCTCTAGCCTTGATTTCATGGTCAGACATTTTCCATTTCTCCATTCACGGATCTTGTATCTTCTCGGTTTCAGTAGCGAACTAATTTCTAACGTTCCTCCAAAAACACAAAATAATTTTCTAGTAGAAATTAGATATCAAAATTAGAAGAGTAATGGGATATCAATATAACAACAACAATAATAATAATAAGTTGGTCAATGGTTTTATCTAGCCTTAATCTCATGGTCAGACATTTTTCATTTTTCTATTCACAGATCTTGTAACCTCTTGGTTTCGGTAGCAAAATAATTTCTGACTTTCCTCCGGAGAACAAAGCAACTTTCTACTGGAGATTAGATATCTAAATTAGAAGAGAATAACGAGATAAGAAACATAGTAATTTCAGTCAATAAATAATTTGATAACTAGAAAACATGGTTTCGTCTGCCAATCCCAATATATATATCGGTAATATCTTATCATGTTTTGAGATACCGAATACGATCAACCCTATAACACTCGCCGATATCAGGGCCGATATGGCCAATATTCCTGATAATGGCGAATGGCGACCAACATTGATGATAGTGATAAGTAAAACTATTGGCCAATACTAATTCAGAGATTTTAAACCATGCTAGAAACTAAAATAAAAAGAAAATAATTGTCAATTTCTCCAAATCTTAAACGCTAAAGGCTCAACCTCTCCCTAAACTTTCATTTATAAAACTCAACCAAATCCAAAATATCCAACAGAATATAAAAATAATTTCAACACAATAAAAGAGCCTCAAATACTAAGATTTAAGAAAATAACCCACATCCCTCTTTTCATTTATCTCGATATAATTCTCTAACTGATGACATTATGGAGCTAAGACAGGTCCCATCCTTCGGAGATCAGGTACCAATATGAAAAACAACCCCAATACCAAACGAGCTAGCTTGCCACAAAGTGCCAGGTAAAAAGGAACTAGTAGAGGATGTTGATACAAGTTTAGGTGGAAGTGAGGCCTCTTATAGAATTAAGCATGATTTAGATATTGTCCAATTCTGATATATCGTATTAGGTTTTGAGGTACCGATACAATAGTAACCTTATAATATCGACTGATATTGGGTCGATATTGCCGATATGGCCGATATTGATGGTTGATATTGATATTGATGCTAAAAACACTCGGCATGAACTAAGATTTTAAACCATGGAATTAAGAACATTGAGCCTTGGGATGAAGAATTTCACATTGCGATTTGGGAGGGAAAAGTGCATTGCAGGGAGAGTTGGGTGTAGAGCTGAGAAGCTTGAGGGTCTGAAGCGTGAATTGGGGGAGAGAGGAGAGAGCAGGATTGATATTAGATTGGGATTAGTGTTGATAAATCCTAACCACTGAATTAATCCAAAACTATCTCTTACATGATTTCATTACACACACCCACACACACCCACACACACTAGCAAAATAACTAACGTGCACCAAGTGCTTGCTGAGGAGGAACACGTAAATAATTCTTTATCAACTACATTTTACATCATCATATAAAAGGTTAATGGTACCTATTGCCCGTGCGCTAAATCCCTGTTAGATGGATTCAAAATTTAAATTTGACATGATTTCTTAAAAAAAGTTAATGCTATATTTTACTTTATTGTTATTCTGAATTAAGTGTTCATAATTTTTTTATATTATCGGCTATTTTGTTGTTCTTTCTTTATGGCCTTTTGGGTTTAGGCCTTTCTCTTTTAAAGTAGAATGCTAAAAAAAATTAATAAATCTTTTGTTTCAGGAAAGTAATATCAAATGTTCAGTGTATCATCAAAATTTCTTTATATTGACAAAGAACATATAGAGACTTATCTATCATTTTTTCACGCTCAAAACATCTCTCTAGTAATATTTTTGCAAAGCAGAAAAATCTGATATCTGTTAAAGCGACTATTTATGACTATTTCATTAACAATTATAATGAAATCTATTATTTCAATTTTTTCACAAAAAGTTTATCAGCATGTTGTAAATTTCTGAATGTCGTAATATATAACGTTATTTATTCAGAATTATCCTTGGGTGGGATTGGGAGCAATTTTTTGATAGTATTATATTGGGATTCATTAAGATTTCAAGATAATTTGGGGCTTGTAGTAGGATAATTTTGTAGGACTTTTGCTATGAAGCATTATCGAAGACATTCTAATTAGGCAAAAATTAATTTATTATTACTAAATTAACACTAATTAGTTAAAAAAAATCTTTTTTCTCAAAACTCAACATACCAATATTACTATATATATATATATATATATATATATATATATATATATATATATATATATATATATATATATATTGAATAAAAGCCACATCCCGATCTTGAACTTGGGACCTTTCATTCCCAAATCCAACACTTTCACCATCTCAACCAAGTCTCAATGGCAACAATATTACTAAATTTAATTGTCTATTATCATTATTACGTTTTGAAACTCTTTTGACCATCTAAAAATTCCCAATTTTTACGTTCTTTTTTCTTTTCAAAATTCTAAGAATATCCTTTTTTAACAAGAAACATTGTGAAAATCCTCAGTTTTGGTCTCCTTCCTCCTTTAAAATCCTAAAGCTTTTTCTCGAGAAAAATTCTAAAAGTTTCTAAACTTCCTGTCTTCTTACTCTTCCTCTGCAAAATTTTTAAAGTTTCTTTTTTTAAAGATAAAATTTTCTAAATCTCTCCAATTTCATCTCATTAATTCTCCTCCTTTGCAAATTCCAAAAATATATTTGTTCAACTTCTTTAACAATTTCTAAAGACTAATTGTGATAACTCAATTTGAGAGAGAGCGATGCAGCTTTGAGAGCGCTAGAGGCGGTCTGGGAGGGAGCGGACAGAGGGAAAGCGGAATCAAAAAGGGGGAAGGCGTCGGCAACCTGGCGGTCCAGCAACGTGCGAAGAGAAAAGGGGATAGGGTTTCTAAAAATTTGAGATCAAGAAGAAAACAGGGAAGGGAGGGGAGGAGGAACAGTGGGAGCGAAGACAGAAAGACGCGAAATATTTCGTAGGAGTGCTAAAGAGAGGAGAATCATAATTGATAATTAAAATTAAGTTCTAAACTAAAATCTAAGGTTAGGATTGTTTCTTATAAATTGAAGGGCTGAGATTCTCTTTTGCCAGAAACATTAAGGTGCTTTTCTAGCAGTAGGGATATATATATATATAATGGTAAAATAATTATTTTCTAATCAAAAGAGTACAGAGTATAATATTAAATCCAACCTTTCGATGAACTCTTTCATGGAGAACCCAATCACTCAATACAATTCTTAATAACCCAAAAACCTCAAAGCTCGTCATAAAATAGCAATTAACATGCTAAACATAGCTCTGAGACTCGCTTCGAAGAAGCACAATCCATCTCGTCAATCTATTAGTCGAAAAAGAATACAAGACAAATAAAACATATGATTTTCTGATAGATTATTAACTTAAAGATTTGAATCAACTAGATCCACTGATCGAAACAAAATAGATTCTCTTATGTGCGTGTGAAAATGAATTTTCTTACAATGCATCAAGTAGGCGCAAAATGAACGGTTAAAATTAGCAAGTTGTCAACTTATTGATGTGTAGTGTTTAAAACCTAATAAAAATTATTCTATAAGGAATTCTAGGTATTTAGATCATGATCAAAGGTCCGAATCAAGGATTTGTATGCCCAAAATTATGAATCTTGGCAATATGCTACTTTCAACCATCTATTTGTGCTACTTGATGTTAGTATTGGGTGCCTCAAATTCATTGGGGAAGAAATCATTTTAAGGTGGAGAAGTTACAAACTTCAGAGATCGAGAACAGACATGCACGAGAAGAATCTTTTCTCAAGGGTGCAAGTTTCAGGTGCAAATAGAGGTGTTAAAGTTACCAAGGGCTCCATGACAATCTTAAAGAAGAGCGGACAGCGAAATTGTACAAGATGATCAGGAGCGTTATTGTTGGTGACACTTTAGCAGCAACGGAGAAGGAGGTCTTCAAGCCCTACACAACAAAGGAGTTCTAGCAGGTATCAAATATTACAAACTCAGTCTATGTAAATTTTGCATTATAGGTAGATAGCGTAGAGTAACTTTCTCTACATCACAGCACAAGACAAAAGACTTGCTGATCTCATACACGTGTGTGAGGACCTTCGCCAGTAGCATCCATTAGGTGCAAGGTATTATGTCACGTTCAAAGATGACTTTTCCAGGAGAGTTTGGATGTACTACTTGAAACAGAAATCGAAGGTATTTTAAAATTTTAAGTAGTGAAAAACTATGATGGAGAATTAGAAGGGGCAAAGGTGAAGTTCTTAAGGTCCGACAATAAAAGCGAGTATACCTTCGTAGAATTCAAAACTTACTTGGAAAGTGAAAGCATCGAACACCAAGTATTCCAGGGCGATCAGAACAGAATAGAGTAACAGAGCGCATGAATCGGACACTTACAGAGTATGTTCGCAGTATGAGGTTAAAAACTGACATGTTAGAAGGATCTTTGGGCAAAAGTGGTGAGTCATGCATGCTATCTAGTACACAGGCCACCATCTATAGCCGTTGATCTTTAAATCTCAGAGGAGATATGGTAAGAAGAGTCTGTGGATTATTCAATTTTATGGGTTTTCAGTTGCCCGACGTACAGTTTGGTTGATAGTCAGAAAAAGAACAAATTAAAGTCCAAATTTAAGAAAATTATTTCATCGGATTCACCAAAGAAGTTAACAATTTCGGACTTTGTGACCCTTAGACAAGGAGTGCCTTTACCAGCGGAGATGTGATTTTTGATGAAGAATCAATGTTGTAAGAAAGGTCAGGTACGGAGGATAAGACGCAAGGGGGGCTCCAGACAGTTCAACAGATTCTCAAGTAAAGAAGGTTGAGTTTTCAAATGACCCTAAAAGGCCTGATGGGTCAGATGAAGACTCCTCAGATTGAGAAGGAGACGATCAGGAGGCTACTCAGCAGCAATTTAAACCATTGAGACAGACAGATAAAATTTTTGTGTCACCAACAGATGTGGCTGGGAAGATGAGGGCAAAAATAGGAGATCCTAACAGTTACAGGGAGGCGATCGAGGCAGATGATAGTGACAAGCTATATAGCACGGACATTTCTATCATGAAGACGTGTCGTGTTCGAAACGTGTCCAACACACTTGTCGTGTTTATTTTTAAGAATTTGTCACATGTCCACGTGTCGTGTTCATTTCAACGTTTCTGTCTCCGTGCAACATAGGTGACAAGTGGATTACAGTCATGGAACAGGAGATGAAGTCTTTAGATAGAAATCAAATATGAGAGTTGATAGGTCTTTCAAAGAACTCCAAGGCAATAGAATGCGGATGGGTCTTTCGAAAGAAGGAGAATGATCAGTACAAGGCAAAGTTAGTTGCCAAAAGATATCTCAGAAAAAGGGTATTGATTACAATGAGATCTTCTCTCTTGTAGTCAAGCATATCTACTCGAGTATTGTTGGCAATAGTAGCTCAGTTAATCTAGAGTCAGAGCAGTTGTATGTCAAAATAGTGTTTCTGCACGGTAAGCCAGAGGAGAAAATATACATGAAGCAACCTAAATGGTACATTCATGAAGGTCAAAAAAACAAGGTGTGTCTCCTCAAAAAGTCTCTCCATGAACTTAAACAGTCTCCCAGACAGTGGTACAAATGATTCGACTCTTTCATAATCAAGACTAATTTCACCCGATGTGAATATGACAGTTGTATGTATTTCAAATAGAATTATGATGATCTGACATATTTGTTGTTGTATGTGGATGATATGTTGATTGTTGCAAAGAATAAGGCACATATCCAGAAGATTAAAGCTCAACAAAAGAGGAAATTCGGCATGAAGGATTTGGGAGAAGCCAAGAAGATCTTAGGTATGGAGATTACTCGAGACAGAGGTTCATGCAGACTTTGGATATCCCAAGAGAACTATATTTTAAAGTTGTTGGAATGGTTCAACATGACAGCAGCAAGACCGATCACTACTCTTTGGGCAAGTTACTTCAAGTTATCCTCCAAACAGTGTCCACAATCACCAGAAGAGATGTCTCGAGTATCATATGCTAATGCGGCGGGATTACTTACGTATATTATGGTCTGCATTAGGCCTGATTTAGCCTATGCAGTTAATACACTAAGTCGGTTCATGTCGAATTCAGGCAAGCAACATTGGGAAGCAATGAAGTGGGTGTTACGATATCTACAAGAGACTGCGAGATTAGGCTTGACATTTCAGAGATTTAAAACAGGAAACCTAGGATATTACAAGGCTATGTTGATGCAGAGTATGCAGAAGATCTTGATCAGCGAAAATTTACGACAGATTATGTATTCACGGTAGTTGAGTGCGTCATTAGTTGGAAGGCGAAATTGCAAGACACATGGACTCTTTCAACAACAAAGGCGGAATACATGGCTGCAGTTAAGGCATCTAAAAAAGCCTTGTCGTTGAGAAGATTGGTCAAGATATTTGGCATCATGCAGGTTTCAGTTCAGGTTCACTGCGACAGTCAGAGTGCTATTCATCTCACTAAAGAGCATAGGTATCATAAACGGACGAAGCACATTAATATGAGGTATCACAAGATATGTCAATGGGTCATAGATGACAAAGTGATGGACTAGGTGAAGATCAGTACTAAAAGGAATCCACAGACATGATGACAAAGACCGTTCCAGTGGAGAAATTCAGAGCATCTCTGAACTTCATCCAGGTTCTCCAAAGATAAAGTGGAGAACGGGCTCTTGAGAGGGAGCCATGTGAAATCAAAAAAGGGAGAGAAAGCTCGGTAAATGATGGGGATGCCAAATTCTACATGGGAACTCAATGAATGTGAGTCAATGTGGAGATTGTTAGTATTGCATGTCTCAAATTCATAAGAGAAAAAATCAGGTTAAGGTGAAGTTACAAACCTCAGAAATCGAGAACAGACATGCACGAGAAAATGTGCACAATTTGTGCACGTGTCGACTAATAAAATAATCTAGTCGGCTTATAATACAGTTAGTCGATTAATAGCATACAGGTTAGTCAACTGGAACGCAACAGATTAAGGGGTCTCAGTTAGTCGATTGATATACAGGATCAGTCAACTAATGAGCAGATTAGACCAACTTGTGAGGGTAGTCGACTAATCAAGTAGTTTTGGCAGTTTCTTTTGGATTCTGATTTCAGTTCGAGTTGAATTCAAGTTTCTTTTTACTCTGAGTTTGTGTTTGTATTGCTGGAGTTTGTGTTGAACTAGAATGATCCTAGACATCTATAAAAACCCCTTGGGTTGATCTTTGAAGGCAAGTCAAGAATAAGTCAAAAGCAAATCAAGTTTTTCATCGTTGAGAGTTGTGAGTGAGAAATACTTGCAATTCTTGTAATTTTCTTCTCTTTTCAATGAAGTTTCTCTCCTCACGGACGTAGGCACATCTTACCGAATCACGTTAAATCTGGTGTTCTTATGTTTGTGGTGATTAGCTTTATTTCTTGGTAGATCGCTTTCACGCTTCCGCTGTCAAGTCTCTTAGTGTTTTCTCTTGTTGTAACGATATCACAACACTCGATGCATCATATAGAATACTCAATCTCCTTACTTTTTTTTTAAGCACTCTATATGATGTCGATCAACTTTAACAGAGTGGAAGTTCAATTTGAATGGCTTATGAATGAATTTGAATGGGAGGGATTCGACTCCAAATTCTTTCAAAGGAGTCAAGTCTCTCTCTCTTTATCACTCTATACATATATACATACATACATACATATATATATGTGTGTGTGTATGTATGAGGTACAGTCACACACCCCACTAATTATCCAAGCCCAGCTCCTTGTTCGACATAAGTGAGAATCGAACCTGAAACCTCCCTCTTAGGAAGGAGGAGTGTTGCCGGCAGGCTCATTCGCTTTCACACTACACACAAAGACTTGGTTACTTCTGGAAGGATTTGAAGGCAAATCCTTCGTATTCAAACAAAATGATAAAACATTTAAATGAAAAATCCACTAAAAGGAGTTGGTTTACATCATTTGAAGTGCCTACAAGTGAAAAGTCAAGTGCAATTAGGTTCTAGCAACTGAGATGCTTAAATCTACTGTTAAGGAACACATAATTTGTCGACCATGATTTAAACACTTTAAAACCCTATACACCAAATTTTGTTGTCTCGAACATTTTAGACTATTAAACTAATCAACTCGCTATTTGGGCCATCGACATTATGCCCTGATAGGCAAAACATCATAAAAACATTTTATTTTTGTTTTTATGACTTCAAAGGATGTTGGTCGACTTGAACGGAGTGGGCGTTCAATACAATTTTTCTATCATTGAGTTTAAAAGGGAAGAGGGACTCATATATTGCAATGTGAGATGAAGCAGTAGCTAGCACTCTAAGATAAACTACTTGGAAAAGGCATCACCTTTCTTAATTGTGTCTTAATTCATGTTGTAGCTGCTAATATAAGCCACTTGGAATCTTTTCAGTTCTCTGTCTTAATGCATTTTGTAGCTGCTATAGAAAAGCCACTTAGAAAAGGCATTGCATTTCCTTCTCGATTGTCTACTTTAATTCATGTTGTAGCCGACGAAAGTGGTACGTGTCACGGGAGTTGGTTCTAGAATAATATGTGACTGACGGGGACACCAAAGCTGATTTATGTATCTAGCATTTGTTTAGTAGTCTTTTATGTTTTATTTCAGTTAGTTATGTATTTCAGTTGGTTACTACAGACAAATCATGGGTAGTTGTGTGAGTAGTTATCAGTTTGTAGCCTATATATAGGCAAATGTGCACTTGGTTTTAAGAGGAATGAAAATGAAAATCTTTGCTTGCTCCTCTCTGTAGGCTATCAAAAAATTACTACGGACAAAGCCTCAGACGCGAACCTCCCAGATGCGGAGATAGCTTCCAGTCTCAGACGTGAACCTCCCAGACGCGAACTTCCCAGACGCGGACCTCGCGTCCTTTCTCAATCAAACGCGGAGGTCGCCAGACGCGGACCTCGCATCCTTTGTCAGACGCGAAAGTCGTCAGACGCGAAGGTCGCGTTTCAACTCAAACGCGAGCCTGAGCAGCTCCGCGTTCTGACACAGACGCGAGCCTGTGAGCTCCGCGTCTCAACATCAAAGCGAGGTCCGCGTCCAGCGCGAGACCCGCATTTTTTGCTATAACTGAGCCACAAACTTGGTCAGTTACACCCCATTTTCTCTCCACATAATGGGAGATAACTTCCCATTATGGAGAGATTTAAGGAGTTGGTTACGCCCCTATTTCTCTATAAATAGCTATGAATAGCTAGAGAACAGGGGACCTCTCTGGACGGGGAGGACGGCAGGGGGACCTCTCTAAGGGACCCCGGGGGGAGGGGACCTCTTCTAAAAGGGCTGAGGAGGAGAGTCCCGATGGAGAAAGCCAAGAAGCCATGGGCAGAGGAGGAGAGCTACCTCAGCAGAGTTCGACCTCGAAGCTCTTGTAGCCTGAGAAGAGTTCGACTCTTTCTGTTAACTTGCTAAGTTCAAGTTCTTTAAATCTCTTTGAGATTCCATTACTGATAAGAGCTGTGCTACTCCACCAGTAGATCCAAAGAGAGAATCCACAAGAGAAGCTTGACGTTCGGCCGGTCAACGGAGAACAAGACTCACTCTCCACCGCCACATGAAGAACCCAGCTTTAAACAAAGAGGAGAATCAACCCTGAGATTCCCTCTCTTTTGTAATCGGATTGTATCCGTTGTAATCTTCTATTCAAGTAAAAGAATTTTGCAATCGTGATTTTTCCGACGCGTACAAAAGATGGCGACTCCGTTGGGGAAATATACTTTGTCGTTTTCAACCAACGAGAAAGTGGTGACGCAAGCCGACGTCAAGATGCTTGGATTCACAGTCGAATCGCTTGTGATCGAATTCGACTAAGAGAAGTTGAACTCCCTCAAAGCTTCGGGAGTCTCCCGTGGAGACAACGTGGTCAGCCCCAACGTCTCTTCAGAGACTCGCACCATGACCCACGGTTAAGATGGCAATAGAGACCAATCTCCCCTCCATCCTTTTTATCAAGGCACTTCCAGTTCCGAATGCTGGGGGTTCTCAACAACCTCTTCGACTCAATCGGAATGCCGAGAGACGGCGAAGGCGTTGCACTCATCGTCAGCAGACAGGAGTGGTTGCAACAGCATATGTGGCCCGCATCAATATCTTCTACGAGACCCGCGAGGCCAATGATGATGAAGGCAAATCTCGCCGCAAAACTCCTCCCAAGGCTCAGCAAATTGAATTTGCAGGGGGTTCGCATCAACTCCTGCGAGCCAAATGGATTGCTGATCGTCGACAAAGACGTCAAGTTCACCATCAGCAAACAGAGCTCGCTTTCACCCCCACTTTTCGGCATCAAATGCGAAGTTCGCTTTTAGCCCCGCATTTCTGCAACAAAACGCGATGCTCGCGTTCACGAGCTGCGCGTTCGGCGCCAAAATGTGAAGTTCGTGTCCAGCCTCAAGCTGTGCAAAAAACGCGAGAATGCGCGACCCACGTTCAGCCTAAGGTCGCGCCAGAATATGACCTTAGCCTGCGAGAGTCGCTGACAGTGTTAAAGGATGACCTTCGCGTTTCTATTCAGAAGCGCAAGACACGCGTTCAGCAGGAGACTGCGCCAGAATGAGATCATCGCGTTTCACTTCAAAAACGCGAGGTTCGCGTTCAGCCCCAAAGAGGCCAAGTTCAAATATGAACTGAGACGCTCTCATCCCAGGGGTTCGAGTGCCATTGCGAGCAGTTCATCTCGGCGGTGCTATTTAATTGTCACTGCAACTTTCAGATGACTGAGCCGTAGCCTGTAAAGCTTCAAACTCAAACTCCTCCAAGAGACGCAGACCTCGCGTTCCAATGTCAGACGCGGAGATCGCCAAACGCGGACCTCACATCCTTTCTTAGCCAAACGCGGAGGTCGCCAGACGCAGAGCTCGCGTTCTAATGTCAGACGCGGAGGTCAATAGACGCAGACCTCGCGTCCTCTCAATCTAACACGGAAGTCGCCAGACATGGACCTCATGTCCTTTCTCTGACGTGGAAACACGAGCCTGAGTAGAAGGTTTGCTAAAAACCTTGAGGGACTTGGTTCCATCCACTCCTCCAAAATCTCCTACCAATTCTCTTCCATAGAATGGTAGGGCCACAAAAATACTTATGTTCATTCCTCCAATGAAATGAACTGAGATTTGTCATGTTAACAATAAACCTCTGACAAAGCAGATTTTTCAATCCCCAGTGGATTCTGTCACGTTAATATTAAACCTCTGACAGTTCGTTTCATTTTCCACCAAAATCCCCTACCAATTCTCTTCCATAGAGTGGTAGGTCCACAAATACAATCATTGTTAAGTTTAATATCAAACCTCTGACAGTGGAAAGTTTCAATACTCCCCAGCGAGTACAAGCCTCGCTTGTCGCTCCTCTACATGGAGTCACAAATCAATGATTGTCAAGTTAATACTACACCTCTGACATTCCAAACTCCACTTGTCAATTATCATCAATAGAATGACAAGTCCTCAAAATTGCTCATATCGCAAACCAACTACTGTCATGTTAACATTACACCTCTGACAAACTACTGTTATGTTAACATTATACCTCTAACAGTGATTGAGTTGCTGCCAAGTTCAATATTAAACCTCTGACAGTTACTTTTCCTCAGGCTTCCATAACGAAGCTGAGACGAGCGATGCTAAGTTTAATATCACACCTCTAGCATCCAATTCATTGTTAAGTTCAACATTACACTTATGACAATGACTTTCCCTCGAACTTTCGTATCGGTGTCGAGATGACCAATGCTAAGTTAACATCACACCTCTAGCATTACCTCCACTGTTAAGTTTAACACCACCTATGACAGTGATATCTTCAGTCTCCCCAATGAAACTGAAGTTCTTATGGAGCTAAGTTAAAGTACACCTCTAGCTCACATCCTTGTCAAGTTAATATCACACCTCTGACAAGATTCCATCTGATCCGTTAAGTTAATATCACACCTCTGACGGTAAAGAAATATTTAGATCCCCAACGGGTCTAGTCTTACTTGTCATTCTCTTCAATAGAATGACAGGTCCACTTAAATTGCTTAAATCGCAAAATCCCATTACTGTTATGTTAAACATTACACCTCTAACAGTAAATCTTTATTTTCTAGGGAAATCAATATTTGTTATGTTAACAATTACCTCTGACAACTCATTCCCTAAAATCCCCTCCAAACTCCCTTACCAATTCTCATCCATGGAATGGTAGGACCACAAAAAGCCTGTGACTATTTCCCAAGTGAAATAGTCACAGAACAAACATGCCAAGTTAACATTATACCTCTGGCATATTCACTGTCAAGTTAACATTAAACCTCTAACAGTGATTTCTCTCAATTTCCTCAGTGGAATAAATTACAAATCGAACCTGTCATGTTAATATCACACCTCTGACAGTAAGGCTTTGATGTTTCCCTGGGGGCAAAATCTCAACTTGTCAGTCCTCTTCAATGAGATGGCAAGTCCACCAAACTTGCGCAAATCGCAGAATATCTCGGTCAAGTTAACATCACATCTCTGACCAAAATTTCAACTTGTCAATTCTCTTCAATAGAATGACAAGTCCACTCAAAATACTGTTCAAAATCACACCTCTAACAGTAGACAACTCTCGGTCAAGTTAACATCACACCTCTGACCAAAATTTCAACTTGTCAATTCTCTTCAATAGAATGACAAGTCCACTCAAAATACTGTTATGTTCAAAATCACACCTCTAACAGTAGACAAGTCTCGGTCAAGTTAACATCACACCTCTGACCAAACTTGCTCAAATCGCAAGACAACTCGTCAATTTGTCAACTTGTCAATTCTCTTCAATAGAATGACAAGTCTACTGAAAATACTGTTATGTTAATATCATACCTCTAACAGCAAACTTTCATTTCTAGCAGAGTTCTAGTCATGTTAACACTAAACCTCTGATAATAGACTCTGGCATAATCCCCAGCGGATCAAACTCCACTTGTTATTCATCAATCGAATAGCAAGTCCACAAAACTTATTCAAAACACAAATCCAGATCTCACTGTCAAGTTAACATCACACCTCTGACAGTAACCTTCTCAAATTCCCCCGATAGAGTTATTTAATTTGCTAAGTTAATATCACACCTCTGGCAATTAAAGCTCTTTCAAAGAAGCTTTGAGCGTGAACTTTGCGTCTCAAGTACAGAGCCGCGTCTCAATGAACTTAAGAGTTGTGTCTCAACAACAAGTAAAGGCTGTGTCTCTACAGAAATTGAGAGCCACGTCTCTACAAATAATTGAGAGTCGCATCTCAACTTTGGTGAAGCTCGCGTCTCCACTTGATCAGTGTGCCAGAACTGCGTCTATGAGAGCTGCGTCCTCTCTTCCCCCCAATACAAAGAGTATGTCTCTGCTACTGCAATCAGTTCAACAGTATACTGGCAGAGGCAATTGACAACTCCACCGGTTCAACAGTACACCGACAATCAAATTACAAACGATCTTTCTTGGAGGCTTCAAACAGTTCAATAGTACACTCACGAAGACCAGAACCCAGACAAGATCAAGCTCGAGATTGCCTCTCAAAAGAATGCCAATCTGATTACAGGAAGTCCCGATTCAACTGAAGTCCAAAGTATTCCGAAATCCGTCTCAGTCAACCACGGAGTTTCAAAAACTTTGGAGGGGGTTCTGTAGGCTATCAAAAAATTACTACGGACAAAGCCTCAGACGCGAACCTCCCAGATGCGGAGATAGCTTCCAGTCTCAGACGCGAACCTCCCAGACGCGAACTTCCCAGACGCGGACCTCGCGTCCTTTCTCAGTCAAACGCGGAGGTCGCCAGACGCGGACCTCGCATCCTTTGTCAGACGCGAAAGTCGTCAGACGCGAAGGTCGCGTTTCAACTCAAACGCGAGCCTGAGCAGCTCCGCGTTCTGACACAGACGCGAGCATGTGAGCTCCGCGTCTCAACATCAAAGCGAGGTCCGCGTCCAGCGCGAGACCCGCATTTTTTGCTATAACTGAGCCACAAACTTGGTCAGTTACACCCCATTTTCTCTCCACATAATGGGGGATAACTTCCCATTATGGAGAGATTTAAGGAGTTGGTTACGCCCCTATTTCTCTATAAATAGTTATGAATAGCTAGAGAACAGGGGACCTCTCTGGACGGGGAGGACGGCAGGGGGACCTCTCTAAGGGACCCCGGGGGGAGGGGACCTCTTCTAAAAGGGCTGAGGAGGAGAGTCCCGATGGAGAAAGCCAAGAAGCCATGGGCAGAGGAGGAGAGCTACCTCAGCAGAGTTCGACCTCGACGCTCTTGTAGCCTGAGAAGAGTTCGACTCTTTCTGTTAACTTGCTAAATTCAAGTTCTTTAAATCTCTTTGAGATTCCATTACTGATAGGAGCTGTGCTACTCCACCAGTAGATCCAAAGAGAGAATCCACAAGAGAAGCTTGACGTTCGGCCGGTCAACGGAGAACAAGACTCACTCTCCACCGCCACATGAAGAACCCAGCTTTAAATAAAGAGGAGAATCAACCCTGAGATTCCCTCTCTTTTGTAATCGGATTGTATCCGTTGTAATCTTCTATTCAAGTAAAAGAATTTTGCAATCGTGATTTTTCCGACGCGTACACTCTCTGGATAATCTCCTTCCCCAATCTCCTCTCTAATCCTCTCTCTGTTCTTTTCTTGTTCTGTTCTCATTGTGCTACTCAAACAAAGCTCCATCAACTTCAATCACTGATTCCTCTCTGGTTGAAGATCAATGACCACGTCTTCCTCACAGACAATGTATCAACTCTGTGACGTCTCCACAACAGTGCCCCGTGATCTCCTGCATCCACATCAGCGTCTTAACATCAGTCCTCCGTCCATCTCTCCCTCTGATTCCCCAACAACCACAGCAACGCCTAGTTCTTTTCCACCACGACCAGTCCCCATTATTGACGACGCGTCATTCATGAGCCTCTCAATTCCTCCCTCCCTCCTGCTCCATGCCTTCCACCAATGACCTGCGCCATTCTGTAGTCCTACCCTCCACAACAACGCCACTTCTACCATACTGTCAATTCGAACAGTGCCTCTTCATGTCTGAAACTGAGTTGTCTTCATCCCTCTTGGAATACAATAGCGAGATCTTTGACATCCTGACTCAAGAGCAACCTCAAAAAATCTCCTCGATACCGAGAGTGGTACAAAGCTATCATCGTTGGAACATCTTTAGATTAGACCTAGATTTAATCGGATATTTTCAGGTATCCTTTTCCCTTTCAACAGTACTAGTTCTATACAATAGAGATCTCTGTTATGTTATCTTTCTGCATGCTGATCACATAAGTTGAGTACACTACTTTGTTATTTTGTACCTGTTAATCTGAATATTACAAATTAAACTTACGATTACAGAACAGTGCTATTATTCAGTCAATTTACACTTAGAAACCTGTTGCATGTATACAATTTATTTACAATAAACACTGGTCATTATTTCAAGTTGATAACTTATAGTCTAGATCGATCGCCCTTTGTTGGTGAGACGTGCTTCATTTGCTTGTTGCTGAGCTTGTATGCTTATACACAAACACGTTTCACATCAATTTGATATCAGACTACGGTTCTAGGTTGGAAATTTCAATCACGCATGTGCTAGGTTGCATCCAATAGATGTTTGGAATGTTAATAATGTGTCATTGCATGCAAAACAATCAATTTGTTTAAAAAATGGCTAGTGAATCCCAAACTGCTAATATGAACTCTGAAGTCCTCCAAATGCTAGATAAAATTTTGAATCGCTTGACTAGTGTTGAACAAGCATTTAAGCCCACTTCATATAAATACTTACACCAGGTAATCCACAAACACCAATATACAAAGTGGACACCAAAGACAAAAGCATTAAAAGTAACGCTAAGGGTAAGAACACTGAAAGAGACTTCTCCAAACTTTGTCCTGCAATCCAATGTAACAAGTGCCAAGATTATGAACATGTTGCTGCTATATATTGAGCCCGGTCAAAGTAATATTAAAGAACTACCTGTAACCAGAGTCTGACTTTGAAGAATTCGTTTACCAGGTAGAAGAACCTGAAGATTATGACTCTGACGAAGAAATCCAGGGTGATGACATTAAGGAGTCTAGTCCGAGTCTCCCAGTTACCCCTGTGATCACGGGGTATGTTGTTGTCTTTTTTATGACCTCCTAGGCAACCTACCATCGACGCGTAATATCCAACACGCCATTGAATCAGTCCCAGGAGCCTGTTTTCCTGACTTGCCGCACCATAGGATGGATCCTACTATACATACTGAACTCAAAGGGCAAGTTGGTGAGTTGTCACTAGATGTCAAGCAACAGTGCATTGTCTCTATAAGCATCCATTTCTTTGAGAACAAGTTTTAGAGGTATATAGTGACAAAAAATGTGGGTCAGACCAAGGATGTTATCATCTATGGTCGACCCATGTCCAAACATTCAATGAATTCTTTTATGGGAGAATCTAGCATTCATATTACCAACTTTCCCTCCCTCACAGTTAAACAAAGGGGTGTTATCACTTAGACTTTTCTTGTTGGGAGATCACTTTATATCACTATTACTATAACAGGTAAGTTGCCACGTACATTTAAGTTAATACACCTAATCATCCCTTTTGATAGAGGTCGTAAACAATGTTGACTCACTGAACCAAGTGCCTAATTTTTTGTCTAACAGGGAGTCAAGTGACCCTTTAACACATGTTGGCACTAAGCTTCACGCTCTTTGTTACCATTCATTATAAAGTATTCTGAGTCTGCATTTGTATTACATATTCACGACCTACATAAGAAAATCAGCAACAAAATAAATCAAAGCAATGCAACCTACAAAACTTGAACTGATCTTCAACGAAAAATTAAAAAGTTTGAAATTGGAGACTGTGATGATACGGATTCGTTCCGAACGGTTTCCTCTGGAAACTGTAAAGTTGTATGTACGTGGAGCAGGACCTTTCAAAGTGATAAAAAGAATGATAATGCATATGTTCTGAACCTTCCTGAAGGTTTTGATATTAGTCCCATATTTAATGTTGAAGATCTGATAGCATAAAAAGGTCCAGATTTCAATTCAAGTAATCTCTTGCTTGATGAGCCTACCCAAGATTTTATTCCTGAGAGAGCCTCCTTACCTCCACTTCTAAATCTCTCCAACTATGCAGCAGAACAGATTGATAAAATAATAGATGATGAGATTATATCTACTACTGATGATGAAACTAGGCGGTATTTGGTCCATTGGAAAAGAAAACCTGAATTCGACGACACTTGTTGGATCGAGAGGATGTGCAACGTCTGGATCCTGATGCTATGGAGTGGTACGAGAGCAGCAGAGATATCCACTCGACGGGGTCAAGTTTTCCCCACTCCGAGGGAATTAAAGGGGACACTAAAGCTGATTTATGTATCTAGCATTGTTTAGTAGTCTTTTATATTTTATTTCAGTTGGTTACTACAGACCAGTCATGGGTAGTTGTGTGAAGTAGTGGATAGATGTGAGTAGTTATCAGTTTGTAGCCTAATATAAGCAAGTGTGTACTTGGTTTTAAAGGAATGGAAATGAAAATATTTGCCTGCTCCTCTCTGGATAATCTCCTCCCCAATCTCATCTCTGTTCTTTTCTTATTCTCTTCTCATTGTGCTACTCAAACAAAGCTCCATCAACTTCAATCACTGATTCCTCTCTGGTTGATGATCAATGACCACGTCTTCCTCGCCAACAATGTATCAACTATGCGACGTCTCCACAACGTCATGTGATCTTCCTGCAACCACTGCAACGTCTTAACATCAGTCCTCTGTCCATCTATCCCTCTGATTCCCCCAACAACCACAGCAGCGCCCAGTTCTTTTCCGCCGCGGCCAGTCCCCATTATCGACGACGCATCATTCCCGCGCCCCTCCATTCCTCCATCCATGCTGCTTCATGCCCTCCACCAATGACCTGCGCCATTCTGCAGCGCTGCCCTCCTCCACAACAGCGCCACTTCTACCATACTGTCAATTCGAACAGTGCCTCTTCATGTCTGAAACTGAGTTGTCTTCATCCTCTTGGAATGCAACGGCGAGATCTTTGAGATCGTGACTCAAGAGCAACCCCAAAAGATCTCGATACTGAGAGTGGTACAGAACTATCATCGTTGGAACATCTTCAGATTGGACCTTGATTTAATCGGATATCTTCATGTATTCCTTTCCCTTTGAACAGCACTAGTTCTATACAATAGAGTTCTCTATTATGTTATCTTTTTGTATGCTAATCACATAAGTTGAGTGCACTACTTTGTTACTTTGTACCCGTCAATCTGAATATTATATATTGACTTACCATTACAGAACAGTGCTATTATCCAGTCAATTTACACTTTGAAACTTGTTGCATGCATACAATTTATTTACAATAAACACTGGTCACTATTTCAAGTTGATAACTTTTAGTCTAGATCGATCACCCTTTGTTGGTGTGACGTGCTTGATTGCTTTGTTGCTAAGCTCATGTGCTTGTACATAAACACGTTTCACATCAGTGAGAGTTCAGTTCCCATCTATGTTGGTGTTAAAGGGACTGAGAGGAAGCAAAACCATTTTGTTGTTTCCTTAACCTGCATCGCAAGGTCATGACCCGGAGGAATAGCTTATGTCTGCTGCTTTATCTGTTTGAAGTCATGTAAACCGTAGATGAATTAACAAATATGAAGCAAGACCTCCTTCCTCCCATCCCAATACTCCATTTCTTCATTTCCAAGTCAAGGGTGAGCCCCATATTTTTGTGGATCGCTCACGTAGTAAGTAGGCCAGCCTCGCGACCTCAATAATTGGCTCAAAGAAGCCTAAGGAGGAATTCTTTCGTAGCCTCAGTTCTTTCATAGAAATCCTTGACAGGGTTGCTAAGCATATATAACCGAGCAACATCTAAAATGTATAAGAACTGAATCTTCATCCGCTATGAAGTCTAGAACAAGACATGTGTTGATGAATGTTTAGAGAAGTTAGAGAATAAAGATAACTTCTGCAAACAGCACGTTGCCTACAGAATTAGACTCTGCATTCCACATTTATCCACAAGATGACAAAGTTCCTCTTCCCACTCTCGCATTGTTGTAATAATGCGGAGACTCGGAATCACCTCCCGCAATTCCATTCAGATGTATATAAAACCACAATACCACATAGACCGATTGCCTAGTTACCATCTTTTAACAATTGAAGTTTACTCCCATATGAAACATATAATCAAACAGTCCAAATGCAGAAAGGAAAACAAAAGAAAAGGAATTAGGTGGTTGAGGGTTGTACTTATCAGAACACAAGTGTGATAACCTCCACAAGCAACTTCTTCAGAAAATGGAAGTTCCTGGACAGCTGATGGTGTTGAGATACTTTTTAATCCTCCAAAGCCCTATGTTTCCAAAGAATTTACATAAATAAACTAAACAAGTGTACAAATAAAAGAACCATTTAGGTGAAAAACTTTCAAGGATGTGAATGGGCATGGATACCAGCTTCGCACTTGTCCTTTCTCCAAATACATAAAGAGTGCCTTCTTCTGGAATGGATGTTAGTAACAAAAGAATTATGAGCAACAATTACAAAAACATTAACCAACTAATCTGAAGGACAGTTGAAAAAAAATGTTTAATTAATTTACCGGTGATGCAAGCTGAGTGTAACATTCCTGCAGCAACTCTCTTAACCTGTGTGCATATACGTATACATGTTGATTGCTATGCTAACTAGATACTGATGCAGAAAAGACCAGTGACTTCTCTTGGTTGCAAACAGCCATAACAAGCTACAAGTACCTTAACCCCTTCAAAATACTTGATTAGCCTTGGAGTATATTCACTGCATAAACGGATCTTTAAGTATCATTCTGTGTGATAAGGAACTATGTCACTTTTCCTAATTACAAAGAAGCACCGGCCACCCTCTGAACAAAATCATTTAGAATAACCAGCAAGTACCATGAAAGTGATGCCAGAGTATAAAAGTTATCATATCATGCCACTTTTTAAACTGATATCAATGCTAACCCACCCACCCATGGGCGTGAAGCACGTAATTAAAGCTGTCTAATACTTTTCAAAGACAAGGAAGAAACACTTTTTTCAATCAAGAAGTTTTGAGATAGTTACCATGAAAAAAATAATAAAAATCACGTCTCACGCATTTAAACAAGATATTCACTTGATTCCAAGAAAATGCAACATCTTTCTAAAAATAAAAAGAGAGAAAAAACAAGACTTTAGGTCGACCAATGAAAACACGATTTTGCAAGGAAATTAGTTAAGGACTTGAAAATGCTTGAGACAAAACGTGATGAATGATTGAAGCATTTAGTTTTGTCATCTCATAAACAATACAGAACAGAATCATTTAATGTAACACAAGTATAAATTATAGTAAGTGCCAATTAAATGCAAGATTTCTTAAATAGTAAAAAAGCTTTCATAGACATGAATTAAAAACAAGTCATATAATAAAAAGAAAAAACATTTCAATACTAACCTCGAGCTCAGTGAGAACCCTAAAATGCTAGATTGATGTCCATGACCAAGTCTCCCGGAGCCGCCTGCCCCCAACTCAAAACATTGCCTTTGTCTAACCAAAAAATTACGACAGCCAGTAAATTCAAGAAGCAGAGAATTTTAGTCAATAAAAAAATCATGATAATAGAGTTTTTCTAACTTTAGAGAACTGTATCTAATTTTCTTCCATCACCTGTTAGGGCAACTGAGTGCTCTGCTCCAAGTGCTATCATACTAATGCTAATGCCAGATAGGCACTCAATCTTAGTAGGAGTAGGAACCACACTCTCTGCCCTAAAATCCATTATAGAAACACCATTAACTTCTTCAGGTAACACAGAAAACAAAGATTTCTATAATAGGATATTTAAAATAAACTAAAACTGACAACAATAATCACTGTGGAGTATTTCAAAAAGAATGAGGCATCATTCCCACAAAAAAATTAGAGATAATGTAACAAGGGAATTGTACAGCCATAATCGTTATGAAAAACTCATGATAACCCCACCAATAAAATTGATTCTAATGCATGCTAAGGGCTGCATGGATGGAAGCTCATAAATCTTCAAAGAACATTGAGAAGCATAGTAACCAGATAACATTTAGAGCGGTTGATTCGTGAAGAACAGTGGAGGTATAGTGACTGAAGCTCTACAAGGTAAATAGAAAATTAGTTATTTGGACCCAGAGGATAACCACTGCTGGAAGTTCCACTCCAAAATTAACAAGAAGAAGCTTTTCTACCAAAGATCGTTGATAAGCTCTAGTGTAAACTGAATTATATGAAATGCCCTTTTGTGTAATCATGCCTTCATATGAAACTACAATATCTCAACTTACATATTTGGGTTTCAGCAGTTTCAGACATCAATAATAAAGCATGGAAGCACCCTTACATTTTTTTAAGCTTTTTAATGCCAAAAGCATTTATGAACAATTTACTAAAAGAAGCTCAAAATATCACCAGCATATAAAAGAATCAAAATGTCATAATCCTTCAAGATATAAAGATCAGCCATTTGATCATGCTGCAGAAGATAATCCTTCAACATGACTAATATTTATTAGTTTTCTAATTTGTCCCATTATATTCTATGTCAGTCGCCACTTGAATTGTCTCCTGCGCATGTCTTCATACCATTTCATAAATCTCACAAATTGTAAATCTTCTTTATCAAACTACAATCCTCTAAGTGAAATGCACGTCTTTTCTCTGTGCATAAATTTCTAGTTTCGCATATCCACAAAGGGACAAACTTTCAATTATTTACTGAAACTCAACTTTAACTACTAACATGATTCTCATATACTCAAGCGTCAAGCTACAGATACGATTGATACACCAAAATAAATATACGCATTCGACACACACAGCTTAATCACAACTTAAATGTGATAGACGGCATTACATACCATTCAAGTAGCAGCACACAGGAGAACTTCGGAAGATGATGTAAACAAGAAAAACTGATCATTTCTGCTCTAGATGTTTTATTATGAGACCAAAAAAGCAAAGAAAAAAAATTCTGGAACTTTGAAATAATTGGTATCATATCAAGAACTTAAGTACCAATCAGTGCACTGCAAAAAGTGTGCCCACTACACCAGCTTATTCCAAGTGCAACACTGATAGATTGTGCAGAGTCATGATTAACTAGAGGCCTTTCCATGTGGCCCAAAGGCCTACATGAGGGAAAGTGTTAAATGTTCTAGGCAAGTATTTATAGCCCGCAACATGTTGATTTCAGGTAAAATGGATCTCTTACAATAACAAATAACTTCCCATTTTCACCTGCTGATATTAGCATGTCAAAAGAGCCTAGAGAAACCGACGGGAGGGCGGGAGGGTGGGGGGACAGTAATCAAACAGCACATTTGTAGTGGGTTCAATGTCTTACGTTCTTTACATGTTAATAAATGTGTAACATGTTCTTAAATAGCAAAGAAAACTATTATTTGTATATCACAGAGATCATGCACGCCCATGTTAATTGATCTGGAAAGTCGTATACACTGTTAAAACTGTCGTTGTAGTGACCATGGAGTCTATGAAATTACTACTATGAATAAGATGAAGTATGTAAACAGAGAAAAGATGCAGTCTCGCTGTTTGAAATATGAATGATATATGATACGTGTAAAATGAGAAACAAGATAAATGATACACAGGAAGCGTTTAGCAATTGGATCTCATTCTTAATTCGAGGTGGGGAGAGAATTACTTTTTCCAAGACCAAGCTGCCCGTTGGCATTATTTCCCCAAACAAAGAGCTCGCCATCATCTAAGGAGTATATAGTGATCAAAGTATATAATTTGAGAATGACTATTTTGTAGAGGATGATGTACAAGGTTAGAAAAATAAACATCACTTCAGTATATCAGATGAATGGAAAAAAAATATAATCCGAATTTCAAGATCATAAAACATCCGCCTTTCACATGCCCTGAAACTCATTCAAAAACATGAAAATGAGTGATAAATCTGTCAGATATAGCATAACTATAATGAAAGAAACTGATTTTTTTTCCCAAGTCATTCTAAGTAGATGTTTTCATATTGAGATTCAGACATTCATATTTGACAAATGGCACAGTTAATGGAGCCTTAACAATATTTCACGCTCCCTGATGTGATGAACTACCTGACACTCTGATCACACTCCATAACCAACAAATGAACATTATCGCCATCCAGTTGCAAGTGCTAATATATGAAGTATGTCAGCCTGTATGGCAAATTAGATGCACCTGAGTTGGACAACAAATTTTACAATTTCCTGTCAAATTTGTGGATAAGATCTAGCCAAATGATTGCTTCAACCCTTCAAGACACAACCACGTATTTTAGACCATGTAGGCACAAAATAATAATAAATCAATAACAATAACAACAATAATAATAGCTTTCATGCCAGTAAATATCCACTCCTACCTTCCACTCCCTCCCACTATCCCTCACTGGGAGGGTGAACTTTGTGTAGTGTATACGTGGTGACCATCTCTACAGATAGAGAAAAAAGAGAGAGATGTATCCCTGCCCCGAGTATTCAAGAGTCTAAGTGCAGCCTTTATCGATGCAAACATGTGGCAGACCATCTAAAACTGAAAAACGACACTTATGACTTACAACATTTGCTAATCATTGTCCAAGATAGTTTCCAACAAAATGGAGTACACTATAAACATATCATTAAGTTGAAAAGATTTCCATACAGGGAGAGTGGGATCTTTTGAAGTGACATAAAATTATTGTCAACCTCTAGTACTCGAAATTCTTTGTGACAGTTGTAGGTAAAAGCACACCATAGAAGAAAGCAAGCCAAACTTTACAGAGATGCAGTTTATACCAATGCAACGAGGGAGCACTTTGATATGACTATGAAGTATAAAATCACATGACAAAGGAAATGAAAACTATATCCGAGGAGTACTTTTCATTAGCAGAAATCATAAGAAAAACAACCAAAACAAAACTACTTCCTGAGGAGGGTGTATGTGCATTCTCTGGTGTGTGTCTGCGTCTGTGAATGTGTCCCCGTGCTGGTTTGCATATGTTAAATGACCATAATAAATGACTTCAATGAACAAGGTGATGGGTCCAAATTTGCCAAATTTTAGCCGCTAAACATGACCTACACTTGCACCACAACTACTATTAGTTGATTTCTTTGGTAATTTCAACCACAGTTATAAGCGATAAAATATGGTAAACTTTTCGTTTTCTAAAACCCTTTGGGTATAGACAGTTCGAAAACAAAGGCTTAGCAAAGACTGGCAAGATCTATTTTAATGGGATAAGAAAGGGCACCTGAATTAATTAACTCTTATTATGTCTTGTTCTTCCTTTTGACTTTTAGCGATGACAAGAAAGGATACCTTACTCATCTGTAATCAGGTTTTGGCCCAATAGAGGTGGAACCTGGTAGTGAAGTCTCTATAAATGTGTCTTTCTTGGAATACAGTATTGAATGGTTTGGAGTACAGAAATGTAGTCAATGTCATGTTCGTAGGAATACGCAAGTTAGAAATGGAAAATATAAATGCCAAAAATTGAAACAACTGAAAATGGCATATTATGCTTTACAAATATACCTATAATTGCCTTCTTGATAAGTATCCCAATAGTAGATAATGATAAAAACTTTGTTCCTCAGATTTCAATTAAGTAATATACTAATTTAGCAACAAAGAGGCAGTATTACAGTAGAATGGGTCTAACTTCTAAGCTCTAACTGAAAATTAAGATTGGTCATACTAGTGCCTTGATTCTCACCGCTGATAGCAGAAGAATGATAGTAACCAGCCGAAATTGTGCCACGTTCTCTGGAAGACCAACAACTTCAACAGGCTCCTACCAAAAATTGGCATTATAGTGAAAACAAGAATTGGTGTATTTAAAGTTATAGAATTTCACATCAAAATCATCAAGAATGCTTGATATATAGATAGCCAGAATAGCTCTTCAGAGAGAGAAAAATAATCAACATACTCCCATATTAATGGTTGTCATACTGACAATTTTGCGTTGAGAAGAAGCTGAAGAATCAGTCTGCTTCATATTTATTTCACAGAGCACACGTGGAAGTTGAATTTTGAATTAAATGTATATTTAAAGAAAACCAGGAAACATCTCAAGCAGTGACTATGAAATTGTTGGAAATTCATTAGAAACTCTAGATAACAAAATGAATCTAACATAAACCACAGCTAGCGTGGATAGGAAACCACGCAGACAAGGGAGAAATGAAAGAAGAGGTCAATCACAATCATAATTGACAATATTGACTAAGTTGAAGGCATAGGCAGCAAGAAAGAGACATTTATAGATTTCAATTGGAGCCCTTTTTGCTTCTCTGGATCCATCTCACATCAAGAAGAGGGGTATCTGAATGTCACGCATTGCTAGTAACAATTTACCGCCTGGGCATTCAACGATTCTGGTTGTCCTCCAACTCATTGATTTACGTAGTTAAAATTCACCTCCCTCCTCATCACAAATGACAATGACATGCCTTGCAACTTTTCTAAAGCTTCTCTCCCCTCCCTCAAAGTATAAGATGCAATTACTCAGAATTCAAATGCACATGTTACTACTGTTGTCAGGAATCAACTCATATTTGAAAAGATAAAGAAATTTAAAAAAAAAAAAAACAACAGTTAATAATATTCTAAAAATCACTACATGAGATGTCCCCATGGTTAATGCTGGTTTCTTATTACCTTAAGTCAGAATGGTATTAGATGGCAAGCACAGGGGACTGTAGGAGGTATTACTATTGATGTTCGACAGAGACATCCTAAGACTCATATACGATCGAGGCAGAAACTCTCTCAGTCATTAGCACATTCCCTTGGCACCAGCGATTATACTCCTTCTATGGTATGCCTATGTATAATAACACTCGACATGGCGATATCTTCTGGCTCAAACTCCAACATGGAAGTCATGTGTCATCTACTTCAATAATATAATAAATCATCCGACTGTCTGGTTCAATATGCTATACAATAGGCTCACCCGCATCTGTGTTCACAAAATTCCAAAATGTATTTCCCATGTTACATCACAAACAATATAAAATTTAACTCTGTATAACCAAACCCTAAGGTGAGGTCATTGCAGTTTATGCCCAGACTTTGCCTCGGCTAATATTATGGTATATAAGCACTCATGTTGACAGGTTATAAGGCAAAGAGTAGGATAATACAAGATAACAATTGTCTTCAGCTAATAAACATCACCTAACTATGATGCAAAAACATAGGATGAACATACACGCAAAAGAGATGCATTTGCACATGCAACATGTTTTATCAATGAGGGAATAGATACCGTACAAGTGAATGACTTTTTGCAGGCGACGTGCCTAGTTGTCCATAGTTGTTCAAGCCAGCGGCGTAAACACGACGGCTCTCTGAGAACGGAGGAAGAAGGCAGAAAGGAAAACGGAAAACTCATTACTTGCGATCGAGAACAGAGTAGCGGATAGTACTATAAATTATCAATTGTGATTATCAATAGTTATCATGCAGTCTTTAGAGTGCAGAAAAGGCCCAGAAGAAAACAAATGACTAAAGCCAGCACAATATATATCACTTGTATTAAAAGAAATTGAAACAAAAAATTCAACTTTCCGCGAACCGGAACAAAATCAAATAAATTCTCGAGTGCTTGATCCAACAGGAGAGAATTTGGCTTCTGCCTACATTTAAAATTAAGACACCAATGCTGGAAATGTTCATAATTTGGATTTCAAGTATAAGCCCATCCGAAAATACAAAACTGCTGTGAATTATTAATTGTTATCATGCAGTCTCAAAGTAAACAAAATGCTCACCAACAGATAATCAACTATATTGCCAAAAGTTGAAACAGAAAATAGGAACCGAACAAAGTAAATAAAGGAAATTCTCGCGGTTAATCAAACAGGAAACAATTGGCTTAAACCCTGACTATTTCGAAGATTTTGATGACTCTACAATTACCAGTCAAGAAGAGGGTGTGGGCCCCGCCGCAAGAGACAGAGACGGAGGATCGTCGTGAGCGAAGAAAGGACAGACCGTGGGCGTCCACTTGGACTCCAGGCTCCCGAGCCCTAATCTGCCATAATCTCCGTTGCCCCAGAGCGCAGCGAATCGGTGGGGCTTGCTGCGGGCGTCGAGACCCAGAGCGGCCGCTGGCGGCAAGACGGCGACGGCGACGACACGAGGGCGGAGGAGAGTTGAGGAAGAGCCCTTCGCCTCAAAAACATCTCGCGGCGTCGCAGGGATCGGAGATGGAGCGCGGAGTCCGGAGGTCGTAGGTTTTGTGGCGTTTTCTCAAATCATATTCTATAGTCGGTGCGAACTGCCAACCACGATGGCAAGAGCCTCATCTCCAAAGCAACTCTTCTTTGTTTTATGGGGGTGTAAAATCAATAAATTGAGCTAATATTGAGCAAAATCAATACACGAGCTTCAGTAGCTTCAATATTATATCTTATGTGACTATTTATTTTAGAAGTGAACTCCTAGTATAAAAGGTCAAGTTCACTCTTTAAATTATATTTATTACCAGTATACTGTCAGTGTTAATAAAAAAATCGATCGATAAATCAAGAGAATGAGAATGGAGAGTAAGAAATAGGGAGGGCTGATAGAGGAAAAAGAGAAGACGAACGGACGGACTGTTGGACAAAATTTTATATAGGTCACGGAAAAAAAATTTTCTTCAATCAGTTTTGATTATTGCTAGTGTATCACCGATGGTGAGAAACTGACCGATCAGACAGGAGGAGAAGGAAGAGGAAGAATAGCGTGAGCAGATAGAGGAAGAAGAAGGAGCAAACGGACGGACAAAATTCTTATGAGTCACGAGAGAAAACCTCATTTCTGTCGGTTTTGAATATGTCGCTATTGACGATGAGAAACCGACCAACGGCGGCTGTCGCCGAAAGAGCAGCAACGGTGAGAGGAAAAGAGAAGAAGGCTGAGAGGGGGAGATGGGAAGGAGAAAGGAGTGGCTATATGCTGTGAGGGGAGTGAGGAAGGAGGAGGGAGGGAAAGAGAGGAGGAGTCGATGCTTGGACGGTGACGACGAATGAGTGAGGAGAAGAAGCAGTCGCTGCTCTCTCTCTCTCTCCCCCCCTCCCGCGTGCGCGGATAAAGACAAACAGACATATGGATAAATTTTGTATAGGAGTCACGAAAGAAAACCTTTCTTTGATCGATTTTAACTAGTATACCGCGACTGTCGGTGGGAAACCGATCGATCGGTCAGGAGGAAGAGGGAGATAGTAAGAAGGATAAAGAATAAGGGAAAGTGAGAGAGAGGAAGAAGAAAGATGGGGTTGACGCTGCTCTCTCTCCCGCGGATGAAGACGAACAACAGACAGATAAACAGATAAAGTTTCTATATGAAACACGGGAGAAAACATCCCTTTAGTAGGTTTTGATTATTTTAATCTGTCACAAATGCTTTTAAATATAAAAAAGTATCCTGATCAAATTGACTTTAAAAAATAATAAAAAAAATTAGTTCAAATTTAGAGAGGTATCTTAGAGCATAAATGAAATAAAAAGAGCTCCTTAAAATAATACTCCCCGAATAGTTCAAATTCAGGGATATAGCTGCTCTAATGAGTAGAGATGAGTATCGGGTGGCCTAGCCCATGGCTCAATTAGACTGGAGCCCCCGAATGATTCGGACTGGGACTCCCGCTCAAAAAATCAGCTGCTCAATTGAGCATCATCATTTGGCCCGAAAAATTTTTGAATCAAATGTCAGCATTACAACAACCCGTTCATCCTTAGGCAAATCGGCGACGATCCCCCTCTTTCTTGCTCTCGTCTTCCCCAAATCGACGACGGCCTCTCGTCTTCACGCCGCCCGCCTCTCCCGTCGCGAACTTCATCGATCTCAAATCTGAGGTTTCTTCCTTTCTCTTGCCCTCTCCCCCTTCTTCCTATTCGATTTCTAGGGTTTTATTTTTGTATTTTTTTTCAATTTTTTTTGAGTTTTTTATTCGTCGATTTTGATCCAATTTTAACCAAGGTGTTAGGAGACTCGGAATCGGAGGAGGATTTCTTTTGATGTTTTCTTTTTGTAATGAAAGCTCGGACTCGGAGTAAGACAAACTGACGACCGCTCTCCTCACGACGTCAGCGGCGCCAGCGTTCTCCTCTCCATAAGAACGACCAAAACGCTTCTCTCTCTCGCTAGGGTTTTGCTCTCCTCCTGGTAAGTCTAGATATTGATTTATACTTTTTGATTATTGTTGTTTAGATTTATGTGTTGACGCTCTAGATTAGCTCGTACTCGAGATTTTCATCAGATTTTTGCAGAGTTTTCTTGGGTGTTTTCTTAGTCCAGCCCCGAACTGATTTCTTTATCCCTTTCTCTTTCGTGATATTAAGATCTGTCTCCTGTTTGCATTTCTAATTTTATGTATTTGTTGAGAATACTGGAGAATTTGCGATTGCATGGTGTGGATCAGGATTACGTGACACTAGTTTTTAGAAGCTGGAGATATAAACCATGGATTTTGTTTTTATTTTTTATTTTATTTTGTTTTTTATTAATTAGAAAATGTTTATAGAACTAAAATGGGGGTTTAGTCGTTGAATCATGAGCATGGACTCGCTTTTATATTTTTGAATGATTGAATTTGTTTAGCTATAAAAAAATAACCTGCAGAGTTTGCGAGTTTTTTGACAATTTTTCTCATTGTTATATATATGCTCTAATTAAAAGAAAATTGCTTTTAGCTCTCCAGAGAGTTTGACTTGTGTTAAAAAGTCCCTGGAGAAAAAATTCGTATCAAAAAGCACTTTTGACCAAGTTTTCTTTATTTGCAGTATACATGGCTTTGTGTATATTTGTATTGCTCATATTACCCTTACTTTAATTGACCCTGTTGTTATTTGTCCTTTAATCATCTGACATGATGTATTATGAAATATTTAATGACAGTTATTTTAATTGTTTTATTGTTCAATTCAAAAGTCTTGAAGTAATTGTTTTACTGTCCATTTTAATTGTTATTTGTCCACTTCATTTTTTTAACTTAATCAAAATATTATAAAAAATTATTTAAATATTAAAAAATAAAAATAAATAAGAATAAATAAATAATTATTGTCTTGTTTTATAAATCATTCAACTTCTATTGTTTATAAAACAAAAATCATTTAACATACAAATATTTATTTATAAATCATTCAAAGGGTAGTCATGTTCCTAAAATGCGGACATATATTCCAATAGTTGGACATATTTTCAAGAGTATGGACACATATTATACCTGTCATTCAAGTTCCCAAAATATGGACATATATTCCAATAGTTGGGCATTTTTTTTAAAAATGTGGACATATATTCCAAAACGTGGACATATAGTCCGAAAGGTGGACATTTTTTTCTCCCAAAATGTAGGTATATATTCTAAAATTTATAAATAAATACAAAATGAAAAATCTCACATTTCCAATTTGATTACTAAGTAGCATTAGTACCAAAGTATAAACAATGGATAGTAATGAGAAAAAAATGACATATATTTCATAAAGTGAACATATTTTTGAAAATGTGGTCATTTACTCGGAAATGTCGACATATACTCTGAAATGTGGACATTTTTTTCAAAACGTGGACATGTATTCCAAAAGGTGGACGTATATTCCAATTTTTGGACATTTTTCCCAAAATGCGAACATATATTTCAAAATTTATAGATAAATCAAAATGAAAATCTCACATTTTCAATTTGATTAATAAGTAGATCAGTTTCAAAGTTAGCACCAAGTATAAACATTGGATAATAATGAGAAAAAATGAAATATATTCATAAGGTGGACATATTTTCGAAAATGTGGACATTTACTTGAAAATGTCGACATATATCCAAAAATGTGGACATATATTCTAAATTTGAACATATATTTCTAAATGTGCACATATATTCTAAAATATGAACATACACCCAAAAATGTGAAAACAATGTCAAAAAAGTGGAGATAATCATGCTAAGGTGGTCAAAATATTGGAGAATGATACCTTTAGTTTGTCCAAATCGATAACAGGATATAGTGTTGGGGCATATGTTCGCTTAAATATCTCCACCTTCATGTGATCCTCAAGGTAATTCACTACGCTATGCTGCACGATATAAATAATACCTTTATGTCCACCGTAATTTTTTTCTGTCCACTTTGTCAATTATGTCCAAATTTCCCCCCTTATGTCCGCCTTACTCCTTTTCTTTTCACCTTTATCAATTTCTGTTCAACTTTCTCTTTTATGTCAACTTTACTCTCTTTCTATTCAAATTCATCAATTTCTCTCCAACTTTCTCTTTTATGTCCACCTTACTTTCTTTCTGACCACTTTCATCAATTTTTATCCAATTTTTTTTATGTCTATCTCACTCCCTTTCTATTCACCTTCGTCAATTTCTTTCAACTTCTTTTATGTCCACTTTCGTCAATTGTTGTCTATTTATGCATTTCTATCCAACTTAATGGTGAACAGAAGAGTTAAGAAAGGGACAAATATTTAATATGTAGTCAGAAAAACTCAAAAAATGGACAGTATGATTCACAAATTTTGCCATCTTTTATATCACAAACTCAAAAGTGGACAGTATGCATCCGAGTTATAAATTTGTGATTAATTTAGAATAAATAAATTCATTCGCCTCCGAGCTTTCCCCTACGAGATTGTTGCACGGCCTCCAAGCTGGACAATTTATAATAATTTTTAGTATAATAAATTCATTTTTTAAATTAATAAAAAAAGATAAACAAACAAATAAGTGAAAAATAAATTAATAAATTTTCATATATTAAATGATTTTGTTTACGTACAGTAGATACTAAATGATTTTATAAAACAAGTCATTAATTACTTTTTTATTTTCATTTTCAAATATTTAAATATTTTTAAAAATATTTTGATTAAGTTAACAATAAAGTTTGAAGTGAACAAATAACAATTGAAGTGGAGAACAAAATAAGTGTTCTATAAATTTTTAACTGTACAACAAAACAAGTGCTTTCTCAAAGGTACACAACTGTCATGAAAGAAAAAACCCTTCCCTCCGTCTAAGTACTACGGTAATGTTGGTGAATCTTGCCTGTCATGGTGATCATTTAGAGTTTTATTTCCAAATCAAAAAGGTCTCTCTCTATCTCTCCAAAGGGTAGACTTTCTATTTTAAAAAAATATGCATGCAATTATTCTTCTATTTTGGAGTTGAGCTTGGGACAAATAATTCCACCTCTTGGATGGTCATAGCAAGCATTCACCCCAACACCCCATAACACCTGACGATAAAGTGCATAACACCCATAACAATACACCTTAAATCCTACAATCGAACCAAGCCTTAGAGTTCCTCGGAACAATGTATTATATGTCCTAATGCACACATCTACTCCATTAGGTATAACTTTATATATGTTTAAAACTTTAAATAGTTGCATATATGATTACCATATCCTATTTGAAGATTTAGAATATGATAGGTTGCAGTCAAAGTTGATGGCTATGGATGCAAGTATCGGACACGATACAGATACGGGGATATGCAAAAATTGAGAAAATCACTATACATATACACCGTGGATACGACAACTAAGTAATATTATTTATATATGTAATTATGAAATTTTATAATTTAATTATAGCGAAGAAGTGTTGGAGGAATTTTGGAGTAAGTTAAAAGGGAAAACTGTATGAAATTGGTATATTATGGGGTTAAATTCATTTTCACTAACTTATTTCACTTATATCAAATTCATTAGATGGAAGACTAATTGATTTAATGAATTGGTGAATCCTAGAAGAATCTACAAATCGTATAGTTCACATTTTGTTGTTATTTTAAACCGATACTTTTTGAATTCATATAGAAAATATCTAATGAGAATCCAATAACTATCGACTAGAATCATATCGGATACGTACAGTGTTCTAAATATCCCCGATATAACCCCGATATTGCGTCGATATTGCGTTTACAGCACTAGCCGCAATGATTGGCACATCCAAACTGATATAGCGTTTTTCATCCAAAATCGCTGATAAATAGGCATGGACCCAATATATCGGCCACAATTTTGGCGATTTTTGACCCGATATAGCGTTTTACACCCAATTTCTAGGTTAGGTATTTGGGTAATTCGAGCGATGTGACAATGTGACATTTGTGAAGATTCTACACTTGGATAGTGATTATGGATTCATTGGTTTAATGCAAGTTATCGAGTTAAATATATTTTAAACATATAAATATGATATTTTATGTAACTTTATATAATTTATACATATATTGTCTTATTGGGATGCGATTTAAGATAAGAATATATGTATATTTAGTCCAATTTTAACATCTGATTTTTGAAAATATCCCTGATATATCCCCATCCCCGATAAATTTTTCCAGCCGCTGTGGACGCCATTTAGAACACTGGATACGTACTGACCAATGTCAGGGATTCAGTGCATCACACACTCACCATGTTTTAAAAACCACGCTTCTTAGCGTGTTTACAGCTCTTTGTAGTGAATGCAACATGTTTTATTCAAAGCGCTATATAATCCAAGGTAAGCGTGCACTTCTTTGCACTTTAGTGCACACTCTTAGAAGCATAACATATAGTACAAGAATATTTTTCTCTTATTACACATGCATTAAGTCATCAAGACTCAATAATGTGCCGTTCACATTTAATTTTCGCCATCACCACTTTGTTTCACTTAGCGTGGGCATAGCCACCCACCAAACAATTAATCATTGCCAAACTCCCAAGATCCTCGATGACCATGGATGATGAAAGCCTAGCCAACAAAGATGAATCCCTAGTTCAAATACAAATTCCCCGCAAATTCTCTGATGTGGGAACCTGCTCATCTCAGCTGATCATTGCTTCGAATTTGAAGCTTCTTCAATCATTAATGACATCATCTTTGGCCAAAAGGCGCAACAAAATCGTCATCTTTGCTAACAAAAATTCTTCCTAATCCTTTCTCTTTGTTTTAATGTAGCATTACCTAGCCCAATCCTTTATTGATTTATATCTCAATGCTCTCTCTCGTGTGTGTGCATGCGCATGTGTATGCGTGCTTGTGCTGTGGGCGAGGTTTGAAGTGCCGCTCGATACTGATAGTTATACCTCATTCAGATACTGTCAATATGGCCCGATATGACTGAGAAGATATCAATATTGCCTATATGATGAGTTTAAAATGGCCGATATTGCCTGATTCCCACACCAAGAACCTATGACCATGGTTTAAAATCTTGATACCAGTATCAATATTGATCAGTGGTTTTAGTATCAAAATTGTCAATATTGGTCATCAATATCAGCAAATTCGACAAATTCGACCGATATGTGGGTGATATTATAGGGTTAATTTCGTATCGGGTACCTCAAAATCTGATAGAATCTGTCGATATTTGAAACCATGCCGACGAGCCATACCATTACCGATACTGAGATTTCAAACCATTGCTCTGGGCTTCCAATAGTGGCATATAGTTGGATATTGCCTTGCCATTCAACTTGATCACATTATTGTTGGTAGTTATTTATCAAAAAGTGTTTCCTCATCATGTCTGTATGGAAATAAAATTTTACATTTTCTAAGAATCTCTTCAACCATTTTTCTAAATCGTTGAATTTTTTATACTCTCATTTTTATCCTAGGCAATTCATAAATTTTAAATTTAAAAAAAAAAAACTTATGATTTTCATTTCAAAGCTTGCTTCATTGTGCAAAAGGGTAATGCTTTGCTTCACGCTTCAGCTACTTAAAAGCATTGATAAGTTTTCATAGCGTATTCTGAAATATGTTTCTATATCTTCTTGTGTATATATGTTGACAAGCTATTATTGCATAAACATGTATCATGGATCTAGTTCATAATGTTGCTCACCTTAGCTATTCCTAGATGTTCCTTGTTAAAATTTTGTTTCCTCACATTCAACTTGATCACATTATTGTTGGTAGTTATTTATCAAAAAGTGTTTCCTCATCATGTCTGTATGGAAATAAAATTTTACATTTTCTAAGAATCTCTTCAACCATTTTTCTAAATCGTTGAATTTTTTATACTCTCATTTTTATCCTAGGCAATTCATAAATTTTAAATTAAAAAAAAAAACTTATGATTTTCATTTCAAAGCTTGCTTCATTGTGCAAAAGGGTAATGCTTTGCTTCACGCTTCAGCTACTTAAAAGCATTGATAAGTTTTCATAGCGTATTCTGAAATATGTTTCTATATCTTCTTGTGTATATATATTGACAAGCTATTATTGCATAAACATGTATCATGGATCTAGTCATAATGTTGCTCACCTTAGCTATTCCTAGATGTTCCTTGTTAAGTCTAGGCAATGAAAGCACATGCCATGACTAGCAGATTACATATGGCCTTTCATTAGATGATTGGGACTTAGGAGGCTCTGATTGGATATATCTTGAAGCGTTTTAGTAAGTGCTTCTGCAAGAAGCTCAGGAATACTTATTTTCCCATCTCAACTGTTCCCCCTTTCAACAGTTTTAGTTATATTTGAAATTTTCATATGTAACTGTTGGAGTGGTCGAAAGATGGAAAGGCAGGAAAAAAGTGAGGAACTGGAGGGAGACGAGGAAATGGGGGGTGATCATGGTTCAAAGTCGCGGTCTCGGCCGCCGACTTGGCAGACACCGTTCCACATCAATCGCAGCGTCGTGACTCTGACTCGGGTGAGACGCGCGAAACACTACATAGATGACTCAAAAATTTTTGAAAAAAATCACGATAAATCTTAAAATATATGGACATCAAAATTGACATATAATATGTTCAAAACATATTACCTAGCGCACTAAACATGAAGATCATGCATAAATACATGCGTCACTGTATTAAAATATTAAAATAAATACATAATTAGTAAATTATATGAAATTAATTAAATTTAAATTATTTGTTCTTTTCACAAAAGTAAAGATTAAATCTACTTTTCTATTAAAAATTTAAATTATATGAAATTTTGGCTTGACTCGGCCTCGACTCGGGGCCAACTCAGCCTCGACTCGGCTAACTCGGCCTTGACTCGGGGCCGACTCAGCCTCGACTCGGCTAATTCGGCCTTGACTCGGGGCCGACTCAGCTGCGACTTGGGTGACTCGCCCGAGTCGGCCCTGATTCAAGCAAAATAGTGCAATAGGGGGACTCGTGGATCGGTCTCGAAAGGGCCGAGTTTTTTAGCCTTGGAGGTGACAAGACGGGAGAAATGAGAAAAATGAACATTTTAACTTTTTCTAGATTCAAGTCTTAGTATTTGATATTTATAATCTTTCTAATCAAACTCACATATTTATTTTCTTTTGAGAGTAAGGATGGAATCTCAAAGTGAGGATCCCAGACATCCAGCTTCATACTTACAATCAGCCTGATAGTATAATTGTCCTTATGGAGCCAAAAATTTCAAGAGGGCGAGTGCGGTAGGTTGGGGATGCACCACACAACCGACAACTATCAGACTTCAAAGGTTCTTCATACCTTTGTGCCATCAAAAAATAAAGACAGAATTCTAACTGAAAAACAGTAGGTATTTGGACTGATCATATGTTTATATCCCAAAAAAAATGTTGCCTATAACAGGCTGATAGTATAGGCCTAAGCAATCATAAAATTTGTACAAAAAAATTTGAAAAGAAAACAATACCATGTGTTATGTATATCTGGTTCTAATCTAAACCATCATGTTCCTTCTAACAATCTTCATTGTGCATTAGATCTAGTCGGCCTCAATAGCCATCATAACAGCAAGTAGTCTGAAGTTTATTGCCCATATCTTTTTTGCGAGTCTTTTGCATATGCATACTTAAGATGTTTGTGATGGTTACCCAAGTTCAGAATTTAAACTATCAAGGTATTTGTATTGTCAAATGTTGAAAATATCACAAAGATGCAAAAGAAAAAGTTAACAGTAGTTGGTAATTGAATATAACTACAGAAGGAATACTATGGAGATATATGTTTATTTTTCTTGGCTAAATTTCACTAAATCTCCTGAACTTCTCGCTAAAATCACATAACTTCTCTCGATTCCGAAAATTATCGATAGATTTCCTGAATTTTATTTCCGTTTTCATATTCATGCCCTTAGCAGGAGTCATCACGTGACCTCAGATGATATCATTAATATCATTTAGGATAGTTTCCAGACTAATTTAATCCAATAGTCTCAGTCTAAGCCATTATAGGATAGGTATGAACCCAAAACGGTTTATGCCCACTTTTTAGTTCTTTTACCTGCATTTTTCTCTCCTTCCACCTATTAATTCTAACCCATACCTTTTCCTCATCGGAAAAAAGTTTTTATGTGGATGTTGATAAACTTAGCGACTGGGCTCAGGTTTAATTATGAGAATCGAACAAAGAACGAGATGATAGGTTATATTTTGATAATTTTTTTTTTAATGAGAAGATTTTTAGCGGGTTCTAGGGCTTGAAAGTTAGGTATTGGTCTTGACAATGGAAAGTGTGGGAAAAAATTAGTGTTTGATTTGGGTGTGATAGGTTCTTGGTTAGGAGACGAAATATGAGGAAATGCAGGCGAAGAAGATGAAGTAGCAGGTATAAACCCGTTTTGGGTTGTATGGCCATTAGATTGATTAATTTCTGTACCCCATTAGATGACGTGGCAGGTATAAACTCAATGAAGCATGTTCCTCACGTCGGGAAAAAAACTGTAAGGTTAAGAAAAAATAAAATGTATAAACTATTATATTTACCTCAATATGCTCTCTTTTTCAGCTTGTGTTCCACATCGCGGTTGTATGTAACCTGAGTAGAGGCCTAACACAGTTTTGTTTGATTTTCAGCAACTTTTCTGGACTCATATCCTCTCTCTTTTTTTTAAATTTCTTTTCTATTGTAATTAGAAAACTGAAACAAGGAGATTTGAAAAGATCACTGTATAGATAGCTTGCATCCTTTTCATAACTGACTAGAGCCCTTGTTCCATAACTATGCTCCCCCCAACCCCACCCCCCACAAAAAAAAAACAAAGACCTGATTGGTTGGCTCTACTGTTTAAAATCTGATGGTTTAAATTGAAGATGTGTGTGTTTATAGCAGCCCAAGCACAATTGCAAATTACATGAGCGCATAAGAAGAAATCCACAATCAAGGTAGGGTACATGTGTGCCCTACCCAGGCTATATGTAGCTACAACCTTGTGTATGAGCTTTGTAATTCTTCTCTTTTTCCTTAATGTTTATCTTTTTGTTAGTGGTTATCTTATGTGGGCATTTTGTAGTATATTTAGATGCTTCATGCAATATTGCAATGCTAGACTTTAACCTTTTTTTGAAATAGATTCTGCTATGATGACACCAGGTCTAAATTTTTTTCCCTGAAGGCATTTGTGAATGTGCATAGATGTGATAAGTTTTTTTAATTTTCTTCTAAAGTAATTGCTTTTTGACTTCGCAGACAATTCACTATTTACATATGTTTTTTTTTTTTTGAATAGTCATGCTAATTATTTTTATTGGTTATACTCAGGCCAACCTAGCTGATTTTTTCTTGGCTGATCTTGATGAATTATCTGACAATGAAGCCAATCCTCTTGTAAGTATATTGTTCTATTGGCATCATAGACATTCTGATTCTTTTAATTTCTAATGATGAAGTGGTATTTGCACTAGAATTTCATTACTTACCTCCTATTCCTCCTCTCTGTAAATGAGATTTGACCTTTTTCCCCCGGAAAGGTCGCTGGCTTTTCTCTACTGTTTGACTTATTTGTAGGATGCTGAGGATGCTGATGTAGCTGACATGGAAGAAGATGGAGACAGTGATACTGCTGATATTTAAGCTCTTAATTATGATGATCTTGATAGTGTTTCAAAATTGCAACAGACACAACACTATGTTGATATCATGCAGGTAGACAGACATTTGAAACATTTGATTTCCATGTTCTTCAATGTAGATAAATGTCAATCTCTTTCTTATTCTCCCCATCTTTCCTATATGCCCAATATAATCCTCTGCTATGTTTTGTTTTGTTAGTTTCTTCTTGGACAAATCAGGCTAAAGTTAGTTATACCTTTTTCATTTTTAAGTTTTTTAGGCTTTGCTTTGTGTCATTAATTCCAAAATCTTATGTACATCCTCTGGTTGGAGTATTTTAATGTTCTTAGTATTCTCTCATGAATTATTTAAAGTGCATTCTAGTACACGTAAAAATTAAAATACTGTGTAACTTCTACGATAATCAAGGGCGTGACTAGAAATAAATTTTGAGGGGGCGGCTTAAACAAACTTGTATATTAGCCAAAGAGTCAAAGTTCATTAGGCAAATTAGTTAATAATAGTTGACATATTTTATTTAGTTTGGTTTTGAACCATATGAGTCTATGCAGCGCATAGAAGAATATCTTTTATATTAACAAAGAAAAAGAAATCAAAGCTTCTGCACAAAGATCTGTAAATGAGAAGTTTTATGTTTTCCAAATAGAAATGTTGAATGGAATTTTTATTAATTTAACGTTCTAATTGTATGATTCTTTTGCCATATGAGTTAATGTTTGTAAGAATTACTGGTATATTTTCAAAGAAATTACAATTTTACGGTGCATACCTATTTTTTGAGAGTAACCAAGGCTTTAGCAGTTAAATCCAAAGACCTAAATATAAAGCAGTAGTAGCACGAAAGTGACTCTTGCTTCATGTCAATGCGTGCCATGATGGGGAAAAGAAAGTAAAAAAAAAAAGAAGGAAATCCAGCTATTAACTCCTGTCATGCCATATCGAGATAAAGGAAAATGAAAGCCAGTTAAAATGATATGGCGTGGCTTGACATATTAGTCAAGAAGAAATTAACTAGGATAGCATGGAATGTTAATAAGAGTTTAGATATTTGAAATATATAAATTGTCAAATTTTAATAAGAGCACTTAGCAAAAAGGAAATAATAATGATAATAAGAGCTTAGATATATGAAATACATGGGTTATCTTAGAAAAAAAGGAAACTATCTATTGATAAGGTCTGAGAAGTTAATAGATAAGGATTAAAAGGTTCTAGAGCGGTTGGGTGTAAAAACGTATGCAATTGAAGGGCGGCGTCAGCCCCTCCTCACCCAACAACTACTTATATTTCCGGAATATTACCTTTTCCACTTCATAAAAGGAGAAATTTCACGGGGGTGGGTTGGGGGTGGGTGGGGGAGGGGTGGGTGGGTTCCTGTTGATTCCGCCTCTGAGGATGTACATAATATATTCCAATAGAAGTCTTTTCTTGAAAGATATGAAATTGTAACATGTGTTATTTTTTATCCACATATACTTCCTAATCCTAAACTATTTAAATTGTTTTCTATTTTAGTTCCTTTCGTTGATATACTTGATAATTAGGTTGCTTCTTCCTTTTTATTTGGTTGATTGTTGATATTATTTTTAAGTTACATATTGCTGAACCATGCATTATGGAAATATAAAGATATGTTAGAATAGATGCTTATACTTTGACGCTTTTCTGAACCGTAGAAAGTATTCCAAGATGGAGTTATGGAGTTCATTAATTTTTATGGTCTGATATACCTTTCCGCACTATTCAAATAGTTTTCTACCATGGGTGTCTTTTCATAGTCTACTTGGGGCCTCAATGGTTCTTCAATGGTTCTTTTTATTTTTTATCTTTATTGTAGTACTCATAATTTTTAGTAGTTGTATCGTTTTGTTTAAACTACTTGTTGCTTGAATACGTTGTGAGAAATACAAGACATTTTTCATATTGTTAATAAACACTTTGGCACCTTTTCTTGGGTGAACTGCAGAAAGTGGAAGAAGCACGCCAAAAAGAATCAGATGTCTGGTGCTGCAACAACGTTGGAGGATGATCCTGAATATCAGTACGTGGATTGCAATGCTTTGTCGGTTGATATTGAAAATGAGATTATCATAGTACACAACTTTATACGTGACAATTATCGCTTGAAGTTCCCTGAGCTGGAGTCTCTTGTTCATCATCCGATTGATTATGCCCGGGGGTGGAAAAAATTGGAAATGAGATGGATCTAACAGTAGTTGACTTGGAAGGACTCTTACCCTCAGCTATTATCATGGTTGTTTCTGTTACAGCTTCAACTACAAGTGGCAAGCCTCTTCCAGAAGAAAACCTCAAGAAAACAGTTGATATATGTGATCAAGCACTTGCTCTTGATTTAGCAAAGAAGAAAGTACTTGATTTTGTTGAGAGCAGAGTGGGACATATAGCCCCAAATCTTTCTGCTATTGTTGGAACTGAAGTTGCAGCAAAGCTTATGGGAACTGCTGGTGGTTGTCAGCACTAGCAAAGATGCCTGCTTGCAATGTTCAGGTTCTTGGATCAAAGAAAAAGAATCTTGCCGGATTTCCTACTGCAACCTCTCAGGCTCGTGTTGGTTTTCTTGAAGAAGGTTTTCTTTGTACTCCACCTACTCTGAGGATACGTGCTTGCCGACTAGTGGCTGCAAAATCAACTCTAACAGCAAGAGTCGATTAAATAAGAGGGGGTCCAATGGGAAAAACTGGTAGGTTCCTGCTAGAAGAAATTCGTAAGAGGTGAGGAGTGGCAGGAGCCGCCTCCTGCAAAGGAACCAAAACCTCTTCCGGTTCCAGATTCAGAGCCCAAAAAGAAGAGAGGCGGTCGTAGGCTGCGGAAAAAGAAAGAAAGGTGACACATTGTTTTATTAGCAAGATTTGACTATAGGCAATATGCCAATATGTTTTCATTCACCAGGCTTTCACAGTTATATACTGATTATCTTCATGCATATACAACTTCTCTTTTGACAGAGATTCAATTACTGATATGAGGAGCTGGCCAACAGAATGCAATTTGGAGTTCCCGAGGAAAGCTCCCTAGGTCAGCAACATTTTGTGGCATCGCTTCTCATTAAATTATCATTTCGTGTTTTTTTCTTTTCAAAGTGGTGTTCTGAACAACATGGAAGATGCTTGATTGGTTACAGTTTTGAGTATTAGTAGAAGCCAGTAACATTCTCCCAGTTAATAGACACATGGTTCAAAGTCTCGGTCTCGGCCGCCGACTCGGCCGGCACCGAGACGGATCGGTCTCGGCGACTCGGATCGGACTCGGGCGATACGCAAAAAACGCTACATAGAGCGCCAAAAAAATTATGAAAAAATCATGACAAATCATAAAAAAATGTAAACATCCAAATTCATGCATCACATATTCAAAACATATCACCTAACACTCAAAACATAACGTGAAAGCATAAATACAAGCGTCGTCGGTAGAAAAATATCAAAATACATGCATAATATAGTAAATTGCACAAAATAATTCATAAGTACCTGCTAATATAGTCATTTCCACATTGAATTACGAGGAGGCTCCAAATCATCATTATCATCTGGCCCGCGATAAGTATAGAAACCGGGCATATAGTTTCCATAAGGATAATGATATGTAGGCTGAGATGATTGGCCAGAGGATCCACTATCAGAGTAATATGGCGGTAGGGGTTGTGCAATATCAGCTCCATGGTGATAATACCCAAAACCTCGATAATCAGTGCTGCTAGTAGAGTATTCACCAGTGCTAGAATAATCAGTGCCAGAATATTGGCCAGATGTCAAATCCAACCCCTGTAAATGGCCTTCAAGACTATGATGACCATGTGAGTAGTTATCATGTCCACTCGAATAATCATCGCTAGAACTGAATTCGACCAACCGATCCAAATGCCTACGCTGCTGTGAAATCCCCGCCCGGCCTCCATGATCTGTATCTTGTGTGGCATAATATTGTGAATCCCATGTTAAAGCATCATCTCGTTGGCTTCCACCAACTCCATGAGTCTCTTCAACATTACCACCATCACCACCATCACCACCATCACTGCCGCCATCACCCTCACCACCATCACCCTCACCACCATCATCGCCACCACCATCACCGCTGTCATCATCACCGCCATCACTATCATCACCGCCACTTTCGTCAGTATGACGAATACCTTCATCTAACCAACCTAAGTCATCTGGTGGTAACATCGGCTGTTCTCCCTCACGAATCCACTCATCCAAAATATCATCATCATTGAAAATATTGTTCAGATCAATTGGGTTGTAATAATCATCAGTGTCGCTTTTGCATGTCAAGTTTCTTACTCGCAACCGCATATTGTAATGCACATATACTAGTTTATGCAACTTTTTCATTGCCAACCGGTTGCGCAGTTTTGTATGAATTAGCGACCACGTACTCCAATTTCTTTCACAACCCGATGAAGAACATGTTTGGCTTAAGACTTTGATGGCAATTTTCTGCAGATTGGGAGCTTCTTCGCCATAATTAATCCACCAATCAGCTGGAAGAGATTGTTGCACTGCTCTTCTAGTTAGTGAGCTTCCAAATTCTCCAACTCCATCCACAAATAATTTTATCTGTGAGAATACACATCACAAGTGTTAATATTTGCATAACATTATATCGATGAAATAAATAAATTATTATTACCTCATTAATAGCTCTTGCTTGTTTAGTCAAATCTGGCTCCAATCTTTTAATGACCTCCTTTAATCCATATCTCACTTCTGGATGTGTAGAAAAGTTTTTTGAATATTGGAGTGCTGGATTTAAAAAATATGCTGCAATAATGTAAGCAAACGATTGTTATGATATGACAGTTTCAATTTCTAGTCAACAAATATGATTTCTAGGCAAATGAATTACCAGCAGCATGCAAGTGTCTATGCAATTGTCCCTCCCATCTTCTATCAATGATGTCCCAGTACTTCTTCCAGTTCTTATTTGAGGCCTTTATAGCCAATTTTGCTCTATCCATAGCTTCATATATAATAGATAGTGTAGGTTTTTGTCCTGGTCCACTATCTTCAAGACTCTAACAAGAGGATCCATAATGTTTTGGACCTCTCTTGCCTTCTTCCAAAACCGGTCAGTCAGAATGAGATTAGCAACCTTATCTCGCACACTTCTTCTACTCCTTTCCTTGTTGAATTCACGCCATTCTGTAGTCGTGCACATTCTTTTCAAATCTTGCTCATAGCGAATAAGGCTTTCAATAGAAATAAACTCGGTGGCAAACCGTGTTATACCTGGTCTCAACAAATCTCTATCTTTGGTGTATAGCTTCATTAAATTCACCACTTTGAGGCTATTGTAAATGAATGATGTGATCACCTTAGCATCATCCAATGTCTCCTTGACTGATTTCAAAGAGCCAATATCTTCAAGCATCAAATCAATGCAATGTGCTGCACAGGGAGACCAAAACAAATGTTTTCCCTTCTCCATCAACATGTGACCAGCTGCTTTGAAACTTGCCTCATTATCTGTGACAACCTGCACGATATTTTCTTCGCCAACTTCATCAACAACTTTATCCATTAGCGAGAATATATACTCAGCAGTCTTCGAGATATTAGTGGTATCAACAGAAGTATGGTAGATCATGCTTCTATCACAATAAATCATGAAATTAACAATAGGCTTTCTATTATGTGAACTCCATCCATCACACATGATCGTGCAACCATACTGCGGCCATTTTGTTTTTATTGAAGCAATATATACTCCAATTTCTTTCACTTCCTCCTCTAAATAGAGATTGCCAATCTGGTACCCTGTAGGGCCTTTTACACCTGGACCTGCCTCCGCAATAGTATTAATCATGGCTTGGTAGTAAGGACCACTATCAGCTGCATTGAATGGTATTGCATTGTAGTGAAAGAACTTCGCCACGGATTTCCCAACTTTTTTCATATTCTCAGTTGAGAACATGCTTTTGATTGATTTCTGTTTTGTTGGGAACATGTAAGGATCAATACCACGAGCTGGAATTTCAGCTTCTCTCATAGTCATACTCCGACGCAATCCACGGTTACTCCCTGATCCTGAAGGCTGTGAACTACTGCCACCAATATCAACTCCTTCTGCCGATCTCCAAGCCATTTCACGACTTTCTTTCATGGCTTGTTTCAGTTGTCTTCTTTCAACTCCTTCTAAACCACCAACTTCTTCAATTTCATTATCAGAATCTTCTTCGGTCACCTCATAGAAATCTTCCTCACTTAAAGATCTCATAAGTCGGTCTTTTTTAGATTTAATGGCCGCTCTTTCTTTACTACCTTCAGAAAGATGTCGTCTCATTATTTGAGATATCTCTTTTGATACTCGCAAGCATCCTTCCACCTGACCGGGTACATGTGCTATATGCTGCTTCAATCTAGTGATACCACCATGGACTTGTTTCCCACAATAATTGCACTTCACAAGTTTTCTACTTCCACCAACAGGGGTACCATGTTCCCATCCAATATCGCGTTGCTTTGGAGCCATACTGAAATTTAAAAAAAATTATCTGTTAAATTAAATTAAAACTAAAATTAACTAAATTAAAAACATTAAATTAAACTCAATTAAATGAAACTACAATAAATTAAACTAAACTAGTTTATACTAGATTAAGCAACACTAACTTAATTACCTAACTTTAATAAAATAATTAAATTACCTAATTTAATTACAAAACTTTATTAAATTAAATAAACCTAAATTAAGTTAACTAAACTAATTTAAATTAAATTAAATTCAATTAAATGAAACTATATTAAATTAAGCTAAACTAATTTATACTAGATTAACCTACAATAACTTAATTACCTAACTTCAATAAAATTATTAAATTACCTAACTTAATTACAAAACTTTATTAGATTAATTAACCTAAATTAAATTAAATTAACTTTACCTAAACTAACCTAAATTAAATGACATTAAATGCAAATTAATTAGAGAGAGAGAGAGGAACAGAGTGGGAGAGAGACGGAGACAGAGGAGAGAGAGAGGAACACAGTGGAGGAGAGAGAGAGAGAGAGACAGAGGGAGAGACAGAGAGAGACTGACAGGGAGAGGGAGAGATACAGAGAGAGAGAGAGAGAGTGCGACAGAGAGAGAGAGAGATACAGAGTGATAGAGAGAGAGAGAGAGTGCGACAGAGAGAGAGAGAGATACAGAGTGAGAGAGAGAGAGATACAGAGAGAGAGATACAGAGAGAGATACAGAGTGAGAGAGAGAGAGAGATACAGAGAGAGAGAGAGAGTGCGACAGAGAGAGAGAGAGAGATACAGAGAGAGAGAGAGAGAGAGAGAGTGCGACAGAGAGAGAGAGAGAGATACAGAGTGAGAGAGAGTGCGACAGAGAGAGAGAGAGATACAGAGTGAGAGAGAGAGAGAGAGTGCGACAGAGAGAGAGAGAGAGAGATACAGAGTGAGAGAGAGTGCGACAGAGAGAGAGAGAGAGAGAGCGCGCGCCGCTGCAGGCCAGAGAGAGAGAGCGCGCGCCGCTGCGGCCTGCGGGGGAGAGAGACAGAGAAAGAGAGGGAGAGAGAGGCACAGAGGGAGGGAGAGAGAGAGACTGAGAGGGAGAGAGGGGAGGAGTACCTGCGACGGCGACGGCGACGGCGACGGCTACGGACGGCGAGGGCTGGAGGTCGTCGCGGGGGAGACGGCGAGAGCGCGAGAGAGAGAGAGAGAGAGATCAGATCTGATCTCTCTCTCTCTCCCCGAGCGGATTTAAAGGCGAAGGAAGTCACGGGTCGCCGAGTCGACCCGGATCGGGTCCGACTCGGACCCGACTCGGGCGACTCGGCCGAGTCTATCACAACTCGGCCGAGTCGCCCGAGTCGGGTCCGAGTCGGACCCGATCCGGGTCGACTCGGCGATCCACGCGTGACTCGGGCCTCCGAGTCATCCCGGAGGCCGCCGAGTCGGATACGACTCGGCCGAGTCGTATCCGACTCGGCCGATCCTTTGAACACTGAATAGACACCATTAGCTACTTGATGCTACGCAATAGACATAATACATCAAGCTATTTTGTTTGTATTAGTTATATATTTTGAGATTTTCTCAATTGTTTTGAGTTTATTTGTAATTTGGTTTTAATCATCAGTAGTTCAAGTGGAACTGCCTGTTTTATTGATGCCAACTAGGCCTCGAGTTATTCCCTACTGCTATGAGTATATCATATATATACTACAATGATACCTAAGATATTTCTAAGGTAAATTATACTATTGGTGTATGGAGTTTGTTTCTACTTTGGTTTGTTTAAAGCACTTCTGGGTCTTTATAGACAACAAATCATCTGGATGAATACTCTCATTTATGAATATCTTTTTCATACAAATGCCTTAATCAGATGCAACACTCACTTCTGTTAAATGTTTTCTAGTATTGAAGTTGCAAATGCTTGCAGTACAATGCATCAATGGTTTTTGGCATTTATGGTACCGACGGTATAGTATCCTTCCGACATTTTCTGATCACAATATGAATCGGTTAAGTCAAGGTTATACCATAGGTTTAGCTTGGAGATGCCGTAATACTTTTTTGGTCTTATTTCACAGTTGTAGTTACTGTTATGAATATAAGGTGTTGATGATGGCAGGTATGTACTTGATGGGATTTGTCCCCAGCATGCTGGCAAATATCAATGTTTTTCTACAACTTGTGCATGTGATTTTCTTTTGTTTTTGTTACAGTTTTATAACACTATTGAATGTATCTATAGTATTTCTCATTTGTTTTCTACGAGTTTCAGAACGTGTATTCAGCTAGTTTCGTGTAGGTAGTCTAAAAGATTTTTGTGATGTTGCTAATTTTGCTTTTTAATGTCTTGCATTGACATGTACATATATTTGTTGTTAATCCCCCATAAGTAGTTTCTAACAGTGTTGAGGTTTCTCAGATAAATCATCTTTTGCTGTGTTTGTTTCGCGTAAATTTTAATGAAAGTGTGTATCTTCTTCCTGTACTTTCATTTAGCACTTCTAACATCTTCATTTCATGTTTCCATATATTTTTGGGTCTGCATTTCTCATGTTCATGTCACATCTTTTATCCTGCTTGTCATTATCATCTTAGTAAATATATTGTTCCATCCAGAATAAGTATTAACTTGATGCACAATATCTTCCTTAATAATAATAATAATAAATTTGATGTTCAACATAGTCTTTCAGTGATTACCATAAGGCCCTTTTCCTACATTACAAGTGTTGTGAAATTGTCTTGATTTTAAGAAAGAGATGATGATTCAAGAAGATCCAATCGAATTAGAGAAGAAAGAATTCTGAAATGAAGCAATTTCAGAAAAAGTGTGTGGCAGTCGACACCCCTGTCGACTGCACACAATGGACGGTCGATATCGACTGCAGTTAACAGAGAAGATCGCAGTTTTAGATTTTCGACAGGCAGCAGGCCTGTCGAAAACAAAAGCCCAAACAGGATTCCGGTTTTCTTTTCGGGCGTGTTCAGGTTCCTTTTTGGTGGAGTTCGAATAGGAATCAGTTTCTATTCAATGAAGATTTGTTTCTAAAGTTTAAAAGATTTAGAATCTTCTAAATCAAGAAAATCAACTTCTATAAGAATTCCTCAAGTCCTTCAAGTATCCGACGGCCAAGCTCATCTCATAGTTTGAATAGAGTTTGTATTGTAAAATTTTATAAATAAAAGTTGTAATCTAGTATTTGTAATACGAAAGGTGAAGGAAAAGCCAAGAAAGAGTGAGGAAGGTGATGTTGCATAGAGAGAAGATATATTCTTGTAATCTTGTGGGATTCAATGGGAAGACGAATACTCTTGTGGGGATCAAGGAGAAGGTTGGATCTCTTGGTCCAAATTTATTTAATAAAACTCTCAAGTTCTCTCGCCGTGGACGTAGGCCAAGTTTGGGTCGAACTACGTTAAATTCCCATGTTCTTTTATACTCTTTTGTCTTGGTAGTGCTAGTTTACTCCATAATAATTTTCTTTTGCAAGTATTACATAATGCCACGGTGCCGCAACGTTGATCACGGTCTTGGGCATGCACAATAGTTATTGTCGTAATCTGATTGTTGGTCTCAACAATTAGTATCATAACTATCGTGTCACAACAATTGGTATCAGAGTTTAAATGTTAACAATAAGGCGATATGTTAAAGATTGAAATTTATACGAGCGAGTTTGAGGTCGAGAAATTCAATGACAAAGAAAACTTCGGTGTATGACAAAAGAGGGTGAAGGCATTGGTGCAACATGGTCTTCACAAAACCTTGCAGGAAAAGTCAGCAAAACCTGCGGTATGTTAGATGAGGATTGTGAGGAGATGGATCTGAAAGTGACAAGCACGATCCAATCATGTCTCGCAGACGAGGCCATGTACAACTTGTTGGATGAAAAAACGGCTATGAGTTTGTGGTCAAGGTTAGAAACATTGTATATGATAAAAAATCTCTCCAACAAGCAGTATTAAAGAAACAATTATATGGGGTACACATGAAGTAAGGGACAATTGTGTTGGGGTATCTGAACTTCTTTAACAAGGTCATCAGCGAGCTACTAGCTGTTCATCTCAGGTCGACAAGGAGGACAAGGCGCTAATACTTTTTAGTTCGCTTCCGGAGTCACACGATCATATATCATAACCATCATGTTCTACGATAAGAAAACTCTCATCTTGGAGGAGATAACGACAACTCTGTTATCAAACAAGATAAGAAAAAGGCCAATCAAGAAAAGCAAGAAGGTTCAGGTTTGATTGTCACTGGAAGGAAAGGAAAAAGGAGGAAAGGAAGGCCCGGGTTTGTCAAAAGCGTGTCACTTTTATCACAGGAAAGGTTACTGGAAGAAGAATTGCAAGCATCGGGAAGAGTGGTTGAAGAAGAAGGGCAAGCTGGGGAGGCAGACGTAGCAATGAACGACGTTGACACTGAAATATTAATGGCTTCCTTTGTTAAAGACAACAATTCTCAAGGTAAAGGCTGGATATTTGATTTTGGTAGTACGGTTCATGTATGTTTCCAAAAGGAGCTGTTCAACTCCTTGGTTGCAGAAGAGAATGGCTGTTAAATTAGTGGATGGCTCAGCTTGCGAGGTCATCAGCACTAGGATAGTCAATGTTGTAGGAAGAGATGAGACGGTGTGTAATTTAGAGGCGGTCCGGTATGTCCCGGAGGCATAATATAATCTAATATCAATAGGATTGCTCAACAAAAAAGGATGCCCGATCCAAGTGTAATAAGGCGTTGTCACGGTTAACCAAGAACGCAGGGTAATCTTGAAAGGAGAGAAGTGTGAAAGGATATACAAGCTGAAGAAAAGAAACTCACTTTAAGGTAGAGTTTCAATGACAAGCTTGGAAGAGAGCTCATCGTGAGGTGGAGCTTCAAAGAAGATTGCAACGGGACATTAACCAGGTCAAAGTGTTGCGGGAAAGAGAGAAGATGCATTCGGGCAAAGCCCGAGATGGCCCAAGCATGGCGATGAATCATCCAAAGGCCTCATGGAGGGTAAGAGTAAAAGGTTTCACGGCACAGTTACAATCAAAGAAAGAATCAAGGTATAATTTTAAAATTTTCAAGGTATATTGCTAAAGGTTTGAAAAGCAAGTTAAGGTGGAGAATGTTGTTAAATTGTCTTGTTTTCAAGAAAAAATGATGGTCTAAGAAGATCCAATCGAATTGGAGAAAAAAGAAAAACTCAGAAAAGAAGCAAATTTAGAAAAAATGTGTGGCAATCGACAGCCTATGCGGTTGACAGGCTTGTCGACCATAGTTAGCAGAGAAGAACCTAATTACAGATTTTTTGACAAGTAGCAGGCTTGTCGATAGGGGCCCGTCGACAGCCCGTCAGGCCTATCGACAGTCAGAAGCCCAAACAGGGTTCAAGTTTCCTTGCCTGTTCAGGTCTGGTGGAGTTTGAATAGGAATTAGTTCCTATTCAATGAAGATTTGTTTCTAAAATTTAAAGGGTCTATTAGATCAAGGAAATCAGCTCCTAAAAGGATTGATCAAGTTCTTAAAGTATCCGATGGTCAAGATCATCTCATAGTTTGAATAGGATTTGTATTGTAAAACTCTATAAATAAAGGTTGTAATCTAGTACATTGTAATGCAGAAGGTGAAGAGGAAGCCAAGAAAGAGAGGAAGGTAACAATGTATAGAGAGAAGGTATACTCCTGTAATCTTATGAGATTCAAGAGGAAGGCGAATACTCTTGTGGGGATCAAGGAAAATGTTAGATCTTTGTACCAAGTTTATTAGTAAAACTCTCAAGTTCAGTGTTCTAAAAAAGGTTTAAGCGGCCGATTAATCGTCTGCTTAAATATTTTCGGCTTGAAACCGAACAGAACTTGAAAAAAGCGGTCAGATTACTCGGCCAGGTGATTAATTCGCTTAAGCGATGATTAAGCGTCTAATCGGTGATTAATTAGCGTCCCTTTAAACGTTATTTAATCATTTTCTAAATGGATTCGAATTTCGAACTCATTAAGCTAACTGAACTCAAACCCGATCCAATAATTGAGGATATAAATTGTCGCATGTTGGAGAATTAGGGCTCGTGAGCTTTAAATTTATCCGCATCCTCGATCCTCTTGTAGTAATAAGGAAGCTCCCGAATCTCACGAAGAAGCTCTTGATGCTCAAGATGATGAGACGACGAAACTCCCAAAGCACCAATTTTATCTGAAGCTCCTGAAGCTTACGGCGGCGCGATCCTCCTGGGGAATTAAGGCTCCCAAAGCTCGGCGACGAAGAAGTTCACAAAGTATTGATCCTCCTATGGCGAACCACCTCTTCGACGGAGACCTCTCCTTGCGGTTGATCCTACCACTGCGACCTCCCTCTTTGTCGACAAAGACCTCTCCTACGTTAGCTCTCTGATCAACAGCAAAGCGTCGACGATGACCTCCTGATCAACGCGATCTCCTCCTGGTCAGCTCTCTCTTCCCCCCTCGCGTGCACTTATTTTTCTCAGGTTCTTGCCAATGGTGTTTGTTTCTTTTAATATACTGAGTGTCTCAAGCGTGAGAAGAATAAAGTTGCATGTAGCAGTGAACTAAAGTTGTTGGAAGTATGTTGCTTTTCGAAAGAAATACATATATTTGTTCATTTAAAAAGTATTTTAAACTATATTTATTGGAGTTGGAGGTACATTGATGCACTTTGAATTGATTGACATTATTACTTTTTAAATTTCTCTTAGTACTAGTAATTTAATTTTTCAAGTTATATTTGCTATATCTTTATAGCTTTTTTAGGAATTTATAGAAATCATATTTGCATGTTTTAAGTATAACAACGTTATTATATATTAAAATAATAATAAAACATATAATTCATTTAATCACTGTTTAAACTGTTTAAGCATTATGCGCTCTCAGACCGCGCGCGTACTAAAACCGTTTTTTAGAACATTGCTCAAGTTTGGGCCAGACCACGTTAAATCCTTGTGTGCTTTTCTACTTTTTTGTGTTGGTATTGCTAGTTTGCTCTACAATAATTTTCTTTTGCAAGTATTACATATTATCACGGTTTTGCAACATCGATCATGATCCTGAGCGTGCACAACAGTCATTGTCGTAACCCGGTTGTTGGTCTCAACAATTGGTATCATAGCTGTCGTGTCACAGCAAGTACATAAAAGAAAATTGTTTATGGTGGGCCCAATACATATGTTCACTATTTGAGGTGTGTAAATGAACTTAGAGAGCCCAACTAAGGTTTGTTGTGTAACGGTTCCAGTATAACAAATCCTCAATTTACATAACATCCACTTACAAAACCGACTAATCAAATCATTTCCTTAATTCTTAAAAATTTCGGCAACACCTCCTTTGTAATTACTGGTCGGATATAATATCCAATACAGATATGATAATTTCGGCTAACATCAGCCTACTTATTCTCATTCCAATCATATAACTGAATTCAAAATCGTCCACACAATCATGAAAGTATTTCGGCTTGACATCGCCTACTTATGGAGAAACATAATAACATAAACTCTAGAGTTTCTTTCTCGGTATCCATAGGCTTTCAAAATTCATAACTTTCAACTTCTCATGGGCATTACATATAGGTAATACACTACCTGTTACTACAACACAGTAGAGATATCTCACATATCAACTTGAATTGAAACCACTACAAAGATTCTCTCTATATATGCATATGTACAAGATTAATAATCTCTCCCAAGACCCACATGTATCATCCACAAACACAAACGTTCCAAAATACAAGGGTTGGATTGATTCAAAACGAACCCTGCGCAGCATAGCCCTGACCCCTGCCTCCAAGTAACCTGCAATATACCAGTCTGTGGGAGGGTGAGCTCGACAGCTCAGTGAGTAAGGTAGGAAATAAATCAAGAAATGATAACATCTCAATGAGAGTATGAATATTCACGCAATAAAAAAACTGAGACAGTAAGAAGACAAATAATCAGAGGCATTCGATAGTTTAATAATCAAGACCCCAATCTCTAAAATTTCTGAGGACGACCAGACTCTTATGATCGTACTCCTCAATTTCTTTCTTAGATTTTCATCCTTATGTGTGATAAGGTCTATGAGTTACATAAACAAACTCTCTCGTCTTGTGTGTACATAGTGTGTATTACTCACGTGCCTTGTATTCCACGCCATAATACACCAACCACCAGAGTTATGCCATAAACCTAGTTTATGCATTCAAATAACACTTACATAACAAGCCATACTTATATAACATACAATCATATCATACCTCTCATAATGCAATATCGCATCACACTTCAAGTAATGCACGGATTCACATGTACACTTTCACCCAATATATGTTATTCATTTCGATCAGCTAAACTTGTATTCTGATGTTTTCATTGTCATATACGATAACACATCCAACATACCCCTAGTGTCACACACACACACACATTTGTATCACACATAACCATTCATTTTCAATCATTTGTAAGGATGCAATTATATGTATATCATAGCACCGTCTTCGCACTCCGCCTGTGCCATACAGGTCCCTTCTTCCCAACATGATATATAGCACCGTCTTCGCACTCCGCCCGTACCATACGGGTCCCTTCCTCCCGACATAATGTATAGCACCGTCTTCGCACTCCGCCCGTGCCATACGGGTCCCTTCCTCCCGACATATGTATATATAGCACCGTCTTCGCACTCCGCCCGTGCAATACGGGTCCCTTCCTCCGTAACATAATGTGTACATACATAATAGCATCATGTCAGTGCATCCAATTCCATAAAATTCATACATCATGCACACCATTTCTTATATAAAAACAATCATACTCTCAATTAATGTTTATCCATTAGACTGTATTCTTGTAGGAATATTCACACAAATTGCTTAATCAGAACATGCCACCCATGTATATTATGCACATAAATCAAGTGATATACACCCATCATAGTCATATCAATCATAATGATTTCTATTCAGTAAGACACATGCCAATGCTCTTGTACACCATATTCCAAAATTATATATAAAATGCAACACTTATTACACAAGATTGTGTTCAGTTCTAAGCATGTCTTACTATCCCTTTCATGGTGAACATGAATTAATTATTGGTTCAGTGTCTAATACTCGCAAGACTATCCACATTTAGTGTGAGTACTAATTTACCGCAATAAACCCTCCTTCGACCATAAAATGGTGAAGCTATCCCTTATTCTTGTAACATGGTATATGTGTGTAGATATATAATATGGGTGCTTTCTATTAGATGCTCTAAATACATTTGAATAGAGGAACGACCATGTTCACATGGTTTACATATGCATAACGACCAGATAGTACATATGTATATATGCCACATACTCATATTTCTCACTTTCAAATTTTCATATACGAGATTTCAAAACATTCATTATTACGCCCATTTAATTTGGTCATCGTCTCAGATAGTCGGTTTATCCCCCTTTAACTATAATAATTTGAAACGCCAGCATTACTTTTTAACCCTTGGCGTATTTCAAGACGTAATACTAAAAATCCAATTGTGTCTAGATACTCAATTATGTGTGGATCAAAAGTTCAAGGTTAGTCTGAAGTTCAACTATATAAAAATGCTCAACCCTATTTCATAACCAATATGCTGAAATTAAAATCTGAAGCCTGTTTATAAAGGAATTAGTTATGCATAGCTTTGATTGGCTTGAAATTAAGTTCGGCTTGTTACAGCTCGTAATTAACTCAAGATTTTTTTCTTTAATTCGAGCTCAAAATTTTAGTCTTGAATATGGGAGTATACTTGAGTGTTTAATCCGAAAACATTTGCCTCCCAATCACGTTCAAAGGTTTCGTTATCATAAATTGCATTTCTCTAAAATTGATCTTTACGACCTTCATACCATCTTCACCCATTCTTCAATTTCATGATAACTAACAGGAATGGATTTGGTTCGGATGTGATACACTTTGTGATACATCTAAACCATTGTTAAATAGCATTCCAATGGTCATATATATAGCGAAGTAGTTTCCGCCTAGAGCTTAAACGCCGCGACCAATATTTTTAACCATGAAGATTCTTGAATATCTAATATCAACTGGATAAGGCATACTTCTTTGTGTAGTTCGACGAACAAGATGATTCACCCTATTGGTCAATCACTAGTATGGCTAGTAGTTGTATGAGTGGAGGAGGCCTGAGTGGAGAATCTTTATAGAATAATATCTATGATTGTGCACATACCATTTTATGTGCGCGAGTGCTTTTCCTTATTGAGTTTAACTATTAAAAGAATTGTGTAGCTGTAGGACAATCTATTAAATTGTACATAAAAGGAGCACAACACTTATTAGAGTTAGGAATACAAAAGTCATAGATCGACTGAGGGGTCAATCATTGGTTTGTTCATGCTTAATGTGGATCTCCTCAACATCTCGAGTTTATGTAGCACACACACGTGAAGCTAAGATGAGAATGTCGAGGTATGTGAGTGAAATGTCAAAAGCATAGACAAGACTCAAATGTAACCAATACTATTGGAGTCAGTTGACGATATGTATTTATAACTCCATTACTATGCACGAGTCATATACCCTAGGTGGTAGGCCTGGATGTTGTATCGACAACTTAGGACACACATGAAGGACAAATTGAGCATAGGAGTTCATAAGGATATTATCAAGGGCTTCTTCATACTTAAATTCAAGTTTTCCATTGGCTTTCATTTCTCCTTCGACACTATATTTTTTTAAGTAATCGGATCATGTATATGAAATGAGAATTTATGTGTTTACATCCAAATCTATGCTAATGATCAGAAGTTTAATAGCAATATATCTTACGATTTGTCTCTCGTAAACATCATAGTTATGAAACTCAAGGCTTCTATTAAAACACAACGATTCTCTTTCTATGTCCTAACTACCCTGGAGAATAATGATGCGGACCGGTAGAAGAAGGATTGAAATACATTTCTCTTTTCTAATTCTTTCTCGAATTTGTAGATATCTTTTATGTAGGTATTTAGGTACAACGCAATTCTGGGAGATCCATACTTCAACTAATTGTTGTTAAACTCGTAACCCAACAATATAAGCTACTCATTTCTTCCCTAATAAAAATACATGTCTCAATTTTGTTACCGCGATTTCCGATACCCTTCTCTTGGATTACAAACAAAGTGAATCAAAAGCAAGCCCTTCGCTAAGAATTAGCATTGGTTCATAAAACTTGCTACCATTTACTCAATTCTCTAGTCACCCTCCCAAGTTGTTTATAAATGGGAAACATGCTAAAAAAAAATCCAAACAATCATCAATAAAAGAAATCATGCTTTCATCTTTCAAAATTTGAGAACCATCAACATATAACTATGATAGGGAACAAGGTTATTTAGAACAACTAAAATCGACAATTACCTAGGTATACGAATCTAGAAAATGAAATGTAATCTAATTAAATTCATGAGCTCATCAAAATAATTACAAATAATTTGAAGTAAGAAAACCCCCTTCGCCACATGATATGTCCTACAGTACAACATTTACATCCCTCACTAATATGAAATTGGATCAATTCAATAATCTCCACAACAAATTTAGGTCACTATACACTTTAAAAGTCATGAAATCTCAAAATGTTTGCATGCATAGATCAAGGAAAAAGATTTCTACTCAACTCAAAAGATCAAGGTTTAGGGTTTTCTAAAAGATGCATTTTTGAGAAAAGAGAAGAGGGAAACCCACTCACCCCTAAAATTTCCGATCTCCGGCCGCCCTAGCCGGCCGCCGCCGCCGCGGCCCCGGCCGCCGCCGCCGCGGCCCCGGCCGCGCCTGGCCGCGACCCCGGCCGCGCAGGGCCGCGCCTGGTCGCGCAGGGCCGCGCCCTGGCCGCGACCTCTGCTGCGCGCGGCCGCGCCTGGCCGCGGTCCCGCCGCCTGCTGTCGTCCGACCTGCAAGAGAGAGAGAGAGGGAGGGAGGAGAGAGAGAGGGAGTTCTCAGATCTCTAACAATTGGGGATGAGAGGGGATTAAAGAAGGAGATGAAATCTGGACCACTCATCTCTCACCTACCCACTCACCTACTCCCATCACTCATATCAAGTGCATCTAGGCCTTCCAAAGTTTCCAACCCAAATCTAGCCCTCCATCTAATATAAGATCATCTCTCACAATACAAGTAACAAGAATAAATTTCTATACTTAGATATTTGCATGAAGTGTAGTCATATACCAATGTGTGACTTGTACCCATGTATATACATCACCATAATTATTATTACTATTACATATATCTATCTTTTTAACACGCTCATTTGTTAAATTCTTCCAATAAATCCATTTCAATTTTCCCTAACAAATTCCCAATTTATCATCACATAAAAATAACCGTATTAAAGTTTCCTGATACTCCTTATAACCTCAATAATCCGAGAATGTAGAATTAAATCAGGGTTAATAACCCGAGCATTACAAATCGTCTCTAATTATTTTGTTTAATACTTCAAATCTCAAAATTAGGATATTAAATCAGAATTTAATAATCCGGATGTTACATGTTGCCTGACAACTTTTATGCTATCATTCTTGAATACCCTATTATTTATGCTATTCCCGCATCTCTTCTTGTTTGTACTTTTCTATTAGAATTATGCTCCCCTCATGAACTTCTTGAAGCTTTTATCTTCTCGTTATGCAGGAGTTAGTGAAACCTTGTGTTAAAATACAACCATCCTTCCATACTCATTGAAAACAATCACTAGCAGGCACTTTTCTTACAAGTTAAACATTGGAACCATAACGCAAGAAACACCACTTTACAAATGACATCACAGTCATTATTCTTTACCTTAGTCCATTTGACTCACATTGCTTCCCCAAAATTCCTCATTGAACATTAGCTTGCACCTTTTTTCTTCAAACGCTTGTTAAGTTCTTGCACCTTTGATCACCCACCATTAATCGCTAGATCTAATACTTAATGATTGTGTAGTAGCCTTGTTAAAGTCAAATCTTGTTCTTCAGAGTCCTTTATTCCCCATCATATGCCTTTTGCTTATACCTGTACTTGTCTGTAGGTTATACTTCTCACAACTCACTTATGTTCAGTTTTCTTTAAAAAGAAGAAGAAGAAGAATGAAGACTGTTTTTTATTTTATTTTATTGTTTCTTTTCATGATCCCCAAGAAGGTGAAGGCCGGTAATTATTGATGTTGGTAACTGAAAGTTCCATTTTTAAGGATGAATTCTGCAATTTTCTGATTACTTTAAATTCCTTCTTCTATTTTTGTTATTTTCCTTTTGTAGGTGATGAGGGGTATGGAATGCTCGGTCAGGCAGGAAGTGGAAAGTTGCGTGTCTCAGTTGTACAAAGCAAACTTGCTGCCAAGGCTGCTAAAAAGAAAGCTTCTAGTAAAGCCCACACCTTATTAGTTTATGATAGCATATGCTTGTCATCATTTGACATGTTAAACGTGAAAAATACTGGAAGCTGATGCTTAAATATTTGAAGTCTAAGATTTCCTGCCCACCCTCCCACGCCCCGACACACACACACACACACACACACACACACACACACACTGACACACTCTTTATGCTATTGTCATTGTTTGGCATGTTAATCTTGAGAGTACTGAAATCCGGGCTTGAAATACTTGGAGTTAGATTTAGTTTCTCTCACTTTTTGGCCTTGAGCCTTGAGCTGTGTTAAGGTAATCATAATTTTATTCCTTTCTTGTCTTGGTTGGTGATCTATCCCTTTGACTGAGTAGTTTGATTGATGCAGGTTTAAAGAGAAGCATTATGGAAGCAGTAGCGCTCCTTCAGGACTGACATCAAGTCTAGCATTTACTCCTGTACAAGTGAGTATATATTTCCGACATAATTTTGCTTAAAACTACACCCTTCAATGTTTTGTGGCTTTTGAGTTCAGCTGTTATTCGATTTTTGCCATGCCATGGTTTAATCCTCCAGCTTAAATACTTTAGGAACTTTAAGCCTTGTAAAATCACCGGTAAAGGTACACGGGCAAAATCTTAGTGTCAACGAAACTAAATGAACAGAACCATGCAGTCCAATCTGGATCTATATGAGTAACAGTGTTACAAAGCATTTGTCCAGATCCGAAGCGGGGATTTCAGAAGAACTTTACTTCTTTCTTTGGCTGTTAATGGCTAAAAGTTATATAGGAAGGTGCAATGGCAGGAATCATGCTTTCCAATATCGGCCGATTCTGATACATATTGGTAATATCGTATCAGATTTTGAGGTACCTGATACAATATTAACCCTACAATATTGGCCGACGCCAGATATCGGGGCCATATTGCAGTTACAACCAAAACTGCCAATATTGATACTAAAAATGATTGACCGATATCGATATTGATACTGAGATGTTGAACCATTCTCAGAATAATGAAAGCTGGGGGCAGCAGTTTCCCCACCTGCACATGTGCACAAAATAACCCCAATCGAAAAAGGACAAAAGACAAGAAGGAAAACAAACAACAAACAACACGCACAAAGGTCTGGCTTGCATACTGTTTTTGTTACCCCGAACCATATCGAGTTTGCATAGATGATGAAAACACAAATCGCAGCTTCCTAAGGTTGTTTTTCTAACTCTACATGCTTTAAGCATTTTTCTGCAACCATCACTCGTGCAAATTGAGTTAGAAAGGGCACCTCTGTGTTGCAAACTGCGTGCTAAAAAAAGTTCTGCACTGTTGGTAGAAAGTCTCGAGCATGACTTTTTGTGACTTTTTGTGTCTATGCACTTCCCAAGTGATAGTTAATGGCATAATTGAAGTATTATTTGCATTAATACAAATGGCAGGAACGATTCTGCTACAACTGAAATTGCAGGTGAAAAAATGCAGGTGAAAAAATGCACTGGCTGCAGTGCTAGTATGATGCATTTCAAATTCAAGAAAATAACATTAAAGATGTGAGACTGCACTGAATGCTATATTTAGATTTTGGTTCTTTGACGGTTAATGCTTTGGGACTGGGGTCTAGTCTTGCTTTGTCTATAAGGCCTCTATAGTGGTTATGATTATCATGTACTTGAGCAAGCTTTTCAATTAGCAACTTGACTTCTTCCCTGGTATCTATAATTGATTGATCAAAAGCCTGAAATCAATACGAGTTTATTTATATATAATTATTATCCATGTGGGCTTGATGTTAATTTTCTCTCTTTTCAGGGGATTGAACTGACAGACCCTCAGGCCTACGGGAACGCCCTCGGTAGTGGAACTCAGAGCACCTACTTCTCCGAGGTCAGACGTTTTCAAAGATCAAGAGGACCTAGTAAGTGAATCCCTCATTTCACAGTTCAACTTGTCGCCACTCTGAAAGTGTTTTTGCCCGTATTTCAAAAAAGCTTATACCAAACTATGTTATATATGGGCTGCACTCTACAAAATGTAGGTACCAACGAGATATAATAGCGTCATGTCTAGGGATCCTTGTTTATTTTCACCAACTGAAGTGTCTGAGTGCATGATTGTGCCATTGGTGCGGGGGATCGTCTAATTCCACTAAAAAGGAGAAAATGTCATAACGGCACACGTTTCCTGTTGAGGTCTTCCTAAAAGTTGCAGGAACATCTACTCGGGAGAAATCACCTTGCTGCATTTCAGGCGTATTAACTGTTAATATTTGTCTCGTTGTTTAGTGTTTGGATGGTTGTACATTTTACAATTACTTGGGCATGTATGCATATTAGGGGGGAAATGGTTAATTTTTTTTTTTTTTTTGTTGCGAACAGAGTTGCTAGTAGTAAAATGTAGGAATGATGAGCTTATAATATTCTGGTTTGTTTTTGGTTAAGATGTGAAATTTTTGTAAGTTTGCCTCCTTGAAACAAGTTGGGAGATGTGAGAAGCACTTGAATTCGTCTATTGTGGATTCGTGAGGGAGGAAGAAAGAAAAATCATCATGATCTTCGATCCAAGAAAATCAAATATATAATTTGTTTACTTCTATTCAATAGCATTTATTGTGAAGTTTCTTTTGGTCTTGTAGTAACTTCATGGTGTATGCTAAATGTCAGTTAAAAAAAAATGTATAAATAAACAAAAATTGGAGGAGAACAATATGGAGGCTTGAATTATTAATCCAAATATTTGGAAAGAGTTTCCTGGGCTTTTGAAATTTAGTTTTGCCAACTAGATGCTGAGCGAAAAATGTGTGTGAAATTGTTTGGCAAAAATAATAGTCAGATGTTAGTTCTCTCTTTCGTTTAATAATATTTCTCTCAAGCAATATAACACTCATATTTTTTATCTACTCCAGTTGGAATCATAGCTGCAGTTGTCAAACTAAACATGTTATGTATCCAAGTCAGGAACTGTGTATCAAACAAATAACAACCATAAATAGTTATATTTTGTATACTTTTTAATAAAACGCGGGGGACGGCGTAGCCCACTGCCTTTATTTTATATATATAAAAAAAAACCATAAATTGTCCTCTTGCAACCCGAATAAATCACTCCGAAGCTACATGCTATACAAATTATTGAATGATAAGTCTATAATAGTGTGTGTATAATCTGAAAATTATCCTAGGAGATGAATCTCCAAACTTCCATAATTTTTGACAGGAGGAAGGGGAAAAACACCAGCTCTCTCTCTCTCTCTCTCTCTCTCTCTCTCTCTCTCATAACTTAAATTTTGAAGAGGTAGGTACAAAACATTAAATTACGAAGCAGTTTTTTCATTATTTATGCTGTGGCATAGCTTCCCACTATAATGATCTCACAAGCAAACCAAACAGTCACATATCTGAGATTATTCCAAATTTGTTATTTTTACCAGAGCATTGCTCTGCAACAGAGCCTTCTGATTTTTTAACTGGTAGAACTCAAACATGTGAAGAGTTGCATTCATCACAAAGTTGCCACAGTCCATGGAAACAAACCCTAGGAGGCTTCTTCTCCAAGACCCAGGGTGTTTCTTTTATTATTATTATTATTATTTTTGTGTGTGTGTGAAAGAGAAGCTGCAGGACGAATCCCTGTGCCCTGCTGACTCGCTTCCTCTCATTTCCTAATAGATTAAACATCGGGTCTCTCGTCATTTCATTTATTACCAAAGGCTCATCTCTCTCTCTCTCTCTCTCTCTCCCCCCCCCTCTCTCTCTCGTCGTTTCATTTATTCCCAATGGCTCGCATCTCTCTCTCTCTCTCTCTCTCTCTCTCTCTCTCTCTCTCTCGTCATTTCATTTATTCCCAATGGCTCCTCTCTCTCTCTCTCTCTCTCTCTCTCTCTCTCTCTAAACACGCATACACACACATTTTAGTACTTATAATAATAATAGCTGTCATAATAAGATAATGAGTAGGATACAAATTCCATGTTAGTCCAAAGCACGAGACATGGGTCGGATATAACCAAAAAATTATTGCGCCCTATGGATCAATTATATATATATGTATTCACGGAGTGACATATAATTTCATAATATCTAACTTTTTTTTTTTTTTTTTTAAGGACTCAGATTTCCATTGATGAGGGTTCATGGCTCAGATTAAAAGCAGTGGTCTCTCCACAGCCTTTTGACACTAGAGATTACCCAGATCCCTGTATTAATTCACTGATACAACCATATGATGTTTGACTTGTACTCGTCATCTTGCTTGTAGGTAAATGTTTACATGCCAATATTTCAAACAACAATGTGTTAACATTCCACTGATGCTACCATATTATAGTTTCTGTCTATTATTATTATTAAGTAATGTTATCAAGATTTTAGTATATATGATCATTTATATGATACTGTTTGTCACTTCAATGGCACAATTAATTCATCACTCAAAGTTCTATGGACATAAATAAATGTTCAGCTCTGGCACATTGAGAAAATGGAAGAATACTAATGCACACATGCATTTTTCCAACATAATTAACAACACAATATACAGAATATATTCAACAATATTCCAACAGGATTAATTAATATGCCTGACAGCATTGCCAGCACAAAAGAAAAGCCTGAATGTTCATTCAAACCATGGTCTTTTGGCTTTTCCTCTGGATTGGAACAACACACATCAATATATCATCATGCAGTAGGTATCACTTGCAGGGTTCTATTAATTATCACCATCCCCAAACTTTATTAAATTACGAACTTCATAAAATCAAGAAAAGAAAGAATTTACATTTATATTACGCCATTGTTTCAAATCACACCAGTCTGCAGAGAGGTGAGTGAGCTTAATTTGCGTGCCATGATGTGTTATCAGAGGGAACCACATCTGTCTCTGGACTCAGTCTGAGCCTTCAGTCAGGAGCTTTTCTATTAATGACAAAGGGTGAGAGGCCTTTGGACTCACTCCACTCTCCTCTCTTTAATGTGTGCGACTCTCTCTCTCTCTCTCTCTCTCTCTCTCTCTCTCTCTCTCTCTCTCTCTCTCTCTCACACACACACACACACACACACACACACACACATCATGTGTACAGTAGAGAGAGAATAAACATACAGCTTCATTCAAAACTACTTCTTCCTAAAGAGAGTAGAAATTTAGGCAGCGGAAAAAACGCAAACTTTTCTCGTTAAAAATCTAACAATGGCATCTTTCTTTCAATCTTCAATCAACTTACATATGAATGAATACGTCAGGGCCAGAACCGCACCAGTGACCTTAATGACCCACTCTATATAAGGCCAAACTCTATTAAATGCCGTCAGTTACGCTAGCAACCACACATACAATGGCTCTCTCTCTCTCTCTCTCTCTCTCTCTCTCTCTCTCTCTCTCTCTCTCTCTCACTCACAAACAACAAATAAATTCAATAACTACAATTCACTCAAAAAAAATTCAATGACTACAAACACAAAGAAAGATTTTTTTTTATAAAAAAAAATCATATTGAGAGACAACCCAACACCGGTATATATATTGTTTTCCTTCACACTTTTTCTAACATAATATTATAACAAATTTAACATGAAAATTAAATACTAGGCACAAAGAATTTTTTGGTGAAAGTTGGTTATAATATTTTGTGTTAGAACTAGTCTAAGGATGCAATTATACATCAAAATGAAAATGAGCCATTTACAAAGAGAAGAAGAGAGATCAGGAAGAAGGGACTGCAAGGCATCTTGTCAAACATTTGGATAGTTGATTTGAAAATACGAAGCATGAAATTAGGACTTCCAAGTTATCACATCAATGCAAACAAAAAAACCAAGGAAAAATAGTCTTCATACCATTTATAAACAAACGTGCACTTGATATGAAAAGAGAAAAAGTGGAAGATCAAATATTCATCCTTCCATTGTCAAATGTCAACATAAACAATAGGCACAATATTATACAATACAATATTGAGACCACAAGGTGCAAGGATGCTCATGTGGTCAAATATCTAAATCCTTACATTAACAAGCAAAACCATATAAAAATAACATAAATTGGAATAAAGAGAGTAAAAAAAATAAAAAAGGGAGAGGACGAAACTTACCATGATGAGCCATGAGGAAGCAAACGTTGGCTGAGGGGAATGAAGCCTGGTCCGAGATCATCTACAGGGAGTCAATCCAAACCAAATGACCTCGAGCCAGACAATATTCCCCTTAACCTAACCTTAACAAAATTACCCAAAAAAAAAAGAAGAGAGAGGTTGATGACGATCACTTAGAATTTTTAAGCAACAATAGGAGAGAGATTTTGAGAGGAATGAAGCCTGGTCCGATGCCTTGGTCCCTTCTCTCTTGATCCGAGAGAGAGAGAGAGAGTCATGCATCGAGCCAGCCAACATCCCCCTCAACACAACTTTTCCTTCAATAAGATTTCTAAGTAACAGAGAAGAGAGAAGAGAGAAGAGAGAATGAAGAGAGGAGGAGGAGCTGTGGGGGTTGGTTATGAAGAGGTGGGACTTGGGAGGGGACAGGTTCACTAACTGCACTTTAAAACACGCATTCGAATTCTTGGCACAAACTGCTCTACTGGTAAAATTAAAATAAACAATTTAATTCCCATTTATTTATTATTTTGTTTTGTTTGGCATTGAAAACAAAGAAAAGTAACCTAACCTGCCTCTAGGGATCGGTTTGATTGCATGGGGGCGCTCGTACACCAAACACTGAACTGGGTTACTCACATGGTGCCAAATCATTAGGTCCAGGGTTTTCTTTTTTCTCTTCCAAATTATTAGGTAATTAAGAATTGTCAAATTTTCTTTTATATTTTTTGTAGAAATATTGACATTAAATAATCTCTAAAGAACACATTTTTATTGCACTATCATTTTATGTGCTTTTCATTGATGAACAAGTTGAGAAATGATTACAAGAGTGACGAACATTGTATTTACAGAAAATTTGCTGTCATTATCTTCTTTTCTGCGTCTAGAACTTTCTCATTTTTCTTCAAACAAAAATAATGTCTTCATTTTAAACATGACACCACTCACAATTTAATTTTATATTTTTACCATGGAACCAAATCAGATCGGGCTTTAGAACTTCCATGCTTTAATAAAAAGTGAGGGTATTATGAAATTGCACACTTGATAAAAAAAAAAGTGAGGGTAAACATGAAATCTTTGCAAAATATATAAATATATAAAAAGTTGAGGACATTCTTCTGATTTGTCTACTAATTAATAGTGAGTATGCATACTGCTGGGGATCAATTTAAAAGCCTATTTGACTTTTATTGCAACTAGGCGTGGTACTACATCAAGTGTTGCATTGTTTTGTGCAGCACGTGGCAGTCAAACTCAATGGACCATCATGATTCGCTCAATCAAATGTGAGCTCGCATTTTTCAAGAGGAAGAAAGACCCTAACATGACTTGGAGTCAACCCATGTCATAACCTGTAGCCAAATAAAAACAAGAAAGCTTGCAAGCAGTATACAGCTCATGCATGATACTTGGTGAAGAATAGACGGGTGCTAGCTTGTCTAACATTGACACGTGTGGGCATCACATCTTCATTGTACGTGCAAGTGAGTGATCAGTCGAACCCATATTTGATTCACAACCCAATATTTCATTCAGTTAGAACCCATTCCACATTCAAAATCTTCACCCATTTGTCAAACACAAGCCTGAATTCAATACCCAAACATCCAGCGAGATCAAATATAAGCTGCATAAGGTACCGTTTTGACCATGGTTCACAGTCGCGGTCTCGGCCGCCGACTCGGCGGGCACTGAGACGGATCGGTCTCGGCGACTCGGATCAATATCGGGCGATACGCGCAAAACGCTACATAGAAAGCTCAAAAAATTCTGAAAAAATCACGACAAATCTTTAAAAAATGTAGATATCCACATTTATGTATTACATGTCCAAAATATATCACCTAGCACACTAAACATAAAGCGAAATTATAAATACACGCGTCGTCAGTAGAAGCATATCAAAATACATGCACAATATAGTAAATTATATAAACTATATTCATAAACATATGTTAATGTAGTTATTTCCACATTGAATTGCGATGAGGCACAAAATCATCATAATGCCGAGTCGACCGAGTCAACCCCAATTCTCGGCTGAGTCGGTCTCCTCTGAGTTGAGTCGACCGACTCGTGACTCGGACTCGTCTCGGAGTGGGCCGAGACGGATACGACTCGGCCGACTCGTCTCCGACTCGGCCGAGTCTTTGAACCATGGTTTTGACTAACAATTTTGTCACGGAAGTCTAACTCAGTAGTGAACTTGGCGAAACTGAGCCATAAGGTTTGTAAATCCTGTGTAGGATACCTTTGATTAATTCTTATCTCGGTGGTCAGAGTTTTAATGTTTTTGACAAGTGAAGAGGCTACTGTCTCATCATAGCCATCTATAATGATAGAAACAATATTTTTTCATGAAAAAGAAACAATAATGATAGAAACAACTGTGATGAAACACACGGAAGATTTGAAACATGGCTAGGATTTTTACTTCACGTCACAGTATAATATCCATTATACGTGCGCATCATTTGACACATTTATTAGGTGTTTGGTGTTTGTGATGCCACAGCAAACTTGGTCGTTTACTCTTCCTCTCTCTCTCTCTCTCATACACACACACGCCTGGCATTCATTCCCCAGGCAAATATAAAAGGAGAAGGAATTAATTAACCCGCTACCCCCGGTCAACCACACAGCTGTTACCTGCTACTGCCCGCGCCCTGCAGCCGTGCTCTTTCCCAGAATCCGACAAAATTCCTTTTTAACTCACTTTCAACTCTCTCTCCACGTATCATCATTACCTCATTATTATTAACTGAGTAATAATTATTAGTTATCGTTTTTACTTTATTTATTGACCTTATTATAAACTTTTTCAATTCCCAACTCATTGTTGACGTCTAAATACGTACGGACGGAGGCGACTCTACGGACCCCACTATGCACAACAGCCCCTCTCATTTATGGTTTTTGTTTCGGTCCTTTAACCCCACAAAATTATTTTTCTATGCTTCATCTATGTTGCATTTAATGTGTTTTATTTGAAAATTTGAATATATTTTGAACTGCCCCATTTGAATATACACATATATATATATATTTAAAAAATATATGGAGAAACCAAACCCCCAGGGGGTGGGGGTTCTTGAGCCCATCAAATTTCAAATGTTCAGAATGAAATCGGATTAGCATTTTCCGATTCATTGGGATTAGATATTATATAGATTAAATATACTGATTTAGACACATAATTAAATTGAAATAGATTAAAGTTGTTAAGTTGTGAAGCCTAGTTATAGCACTGACGATTTGTCGTCCTATACAGTGTTATTATGCGGATCGATCTGCGCGGTCTGGTCACCGTGGGGGTTGGAAGGGGGCAGCGAATCTCCCCTCCCGGGGGCTCAGGGGCGGAGCCTTCGGACCAAATTATTTTGAAAAGTCCCCTTGCAGATCCCAGAGCGAATGTGAAGCACTCTGGTAATGAGGTTGGGTGAGTTCGGAGTTTCAGATCAATGGCAATATCGGAGTCTCGCTCCGGAGTAGCGGCTTGGTATCACTTCGGAGGATCACTGAAGCAACAGTGTAGAGTATTTCAAAGGGATGACTTAATCTTGGGAGCTCAGTTTCAGAGAGTCGTCTCGAAGATGCTAGCAGAGAAGCGGGCCAGTCTGGAAGCTTCGTAGCCCGTGAAACTCGGAGAACACGTGTCAAGGAACGTTTGGCGATTTCACAACTTATAATCCTAGTTTTCTCTATAAAAGGAGATGTGTCGTTATTAGGGTCATGTAGAGCATAAAAGTATGTGTGTCATTGTAAATACATAGCAGTTGTGAGGTTCTCTCTTCTTTTACTGTAATCTAGATAATATATGGATTTACGTGCGGCTATGTAATTTTCCCGATTTGAATTTTTCACGTAAAATTCTGGTGTCTTTAATTGTGTATTTGATCTGTGTTCTTTCTTCTTCCACAATTCGTCCCCCCAACAAAGGCCAATAGTTAGGTCTGGTTCAAGTGCCGAATTTGAGAAGAACTTGAAATGTTGGTAAAAGTGCTTAATTTACATTGTTTGCGTAAGATTACAGGTTGAGGTTTTGAGTGCGATGGAAGAAATCCCCTCCATCTAAGCAAGTGTTTTGTCTGGTTGTTTATTGAAAACAACGTAGAATTTGGAAGTGGGATTCAAGTTTATTTTGTGGTAATTGTGCGAATAACATAAAGTCAAATCTTAGACTTGAATTTCTTCTGCACATCTTTACTTCTCTGTTGTCATTAATGTAATGTCTTATAGAGCAGTCAATTTGCAATTAAATTGAGTGTTATGTTCGTTTTATGTGTCCTAAAAGATGTCCAAGTTGTCTGAATTACTAAATTACGATTAAAATTATTTAAAAAGCAAACGAGATAAAGATGCTACTCTCTTAATTAAGTGATTTTGAGTTAATTCTCATTATTGTTGAGTGTGAGTCTGAATTTTCCCCACTTTATTACTGAGTCAGGCATGGCTAAAAAAAAAAAAAAATTAGATGTAGGAAGTATTAACAGATCTTGGGTTTAAATTGTGAAAAACTTGGCTGAAACAGTGAAGAGTGAGAATAAACTGTGAAAATATCAGGTTTAAATCTTGTAAATATATGATCTTTATTTTTTTTTGGAAGTAATTAAAAAAATTGCTACATGACTAACAGATACATGCAAACCCTAGGGCATGACCTTTTGGTTTGAGTCTAAAAAATATGGCTTATGACTAATTTAGCTAGCTACATAGCTGGGTAGGCTTGTTTGCCTAAAAGAGATGTTATATGCACCTGTTTTATTGTTTCAATTAGTTTCTTGGAAACTTTTCAAGGTGAGTTTTTGGTGTTTTTTGCACCAAAGTCAAACAGATGGGCCTCAGTGTTCCTTGAACTGGAATTAATATAAAACGTAACTTATATTTCTTTCCTTGTGAAAAAGAGCTGGGACAAGTTCCCTACAAACAAAGCACATATGTCACCTTCCCTGTAGCAACACCTAACCCTTGTCTCTTCTTAGAGATTAACCTACTAATGTCCAACTAAGCTAAATTGTAAAGATATTAACATCTTGGATGTAAAATTTTAGGTCTGAGAATTAATCTAAGCAGAGCTCTAGAAAAGACTAGAAGTAGCCAAAAATATGATCTTACACAAGCGAGGAGTGCTGATGCAAGTCAATTGGATGTAATATCCACCAAGCATCAATTTACATATGGCTCTTTTGATGTAGGAAGGCAGGATGAGAATTCAGGCTCAACAAACCTAGGTCTCGATCGGCCGCCCGGTTAACTAAGGAGGACAGCAGAATACAGCGGTCAACCGTCTGACAACAGAAGACGAGCGAAGAAAAGCACAGGCTATTGGTCGACCATCCAGTCGACCGACCAGAAGAAGAAGAAGACCAAGCGCTACTTCGCCCAGTCGACCACCCGGTCGGTCGGTTAGAACCAGGTGCAAGACTAGAGAGTTCAGTCTCATAACTGGTCGACCGCCCGGTCGACCGACAATGCTGGGAAGACTTAGCGGTCAGTCGACTGACAATGCTGGGAAGACTTAGCGGTCGACCGCCAGACGAGTATCTGTTGAATTTCGAGTTAGCTAGGATTTTATTTTTGGGTTCAAATTGGACTCTGATTGATTTTATTTTTCTTATTTTGAATTTAGATTTTCTAGATATATTAGAACTCTTTTATAAGCCTATAAAAGGCCATTGTATTTTTGTTTTTAGTATTCAACAATTATTCAAGTTTGATCAATTAACTTTGAGTTTATCTCCTCTATTGCTCATGAATTCGAGTTGCCTAATATTGCTCGTGGATTCGAGTAAATTGCTCGTGAATTCGAGTATATTTCTATCTGAAGGTTCCCTCAGGGTTCGTTGGCGTTAGAACGAGATCTAACCGGCGTCGTTTGCTTCCCCGCTCCGCGTCATCTTTTAATTATTTATTCCAGGATGTGTACACTAATAATGAGATGTTCAAATTGATCTTTTCTTCAAATTTAAAATCCGTGCTGAAGTTAGAAGTATGTTACATAATTATAAATTAATTGACCAAAGTTATATTCATGTTAAAATTATGCAATACATATAACCATCCATTCGTAAATTGTGTTCCTATATATTGCAAGTTAATTAACATAGGGCATCCTCTCTGCAATCAGGTGGTTGCATTTTTGCTAGAGTGGTTTCTCTGCAGAAAAAAGCCTATAACTAAAGGGGCAGTTGGAGACAGTCTAATTGAGGAGGGAAAAAAAAGAAGTAAAACTTAAACTGTCAGAAACAAGGCTGGTTCATATTGATAGCTAGCCCAACAACTAGACATCTATTTTGCTGAAGAATTGGACTAAACAAGATGACTATTTCAACTCCAACAAGTACTGAACCTAAGCAATTGTGCTGTTGTTACTAGGCTGGCTGGGTTCACTTCATTAGTAGGATAGAATGCCTACTTACAATTCTAGAATCCAGTGGTCCCTTTTTTTTCCTTAGTTTTCCCTATTCGATTAAATAATATATTTATTATTTTGAATGAACAAGGTGGATAACTCCCACTTCTCATAGTAACGACACAAACAATCCTCTATTTATGTTGGAGGCATCCCTTGAAATTATGGCCATTTGAATTGAGAGCAATCAAGGAGTCCTTCGGTCTTGTTTCGGCAGCGTGCCTGAGTTGTGGGGTGTTAGATATTTTTAGTTATGAAGTTACGTCAGGTGTGACCATAACATCTAATCATACCAATTACGGACTGGAGTTATTTTCTTTTTTCCATTAAGAATTTAAGACTTTTATGGAAAAAATTTCAACACCATCAATCATTATTACATGAAATAGTAGGCGTTAGGCGTCAGATACGACGGAGTAATTACTAATACACGTTTGCAAGATTTAGTAGTTGTTGGCCATCTAACAAATGTGTACTGGTCAAAATTTGACCGGTGTTAAAATAAGGAGAAGTGTCCGAACTATGAGGAGTCCCCTCAAGAAATCTACAACTCTCAGAGTCTATCCCGAAGTCTTCACCATATCTAACTTTCCCAGAGCTGCTCACCATCTCAAAGACATTTCCGACCTAGAACCGCATTCCATCATTCCAGAACTTTTACCACTCCGAGGCATTTACCACTCCGAAATTCGCACCTCCTCATGGTCTTCTCCACTCTGAGATCCTTTCCGTTCCGAAAGCTTTAGTTCTGATCACGAACCTCTAACAACGGGTCATCCTTGATTTCCGTCGATAATAATGCAACTTCATCCTTCCCCGCATTTGTAATGTGTGACGCCCCTATCAAAGCGGATACTTATGGACAATGTGAGATTTCTCGGCATGCAATCATAACGAACCAACGCTGATGATCACGATCGTTACAACAAATCCAGCACGTGAAAATTGTACAGTTGCAACACTCCATCAACTCCGCCTCCACACCAGTATACATATCAGGTATATACTATCTTTCTTCTCCAAGGAGAAGGAGGTCGCTTTCCTAACCCACAGAGCACACACCCCACGACACTAGCAGTTTTCTGCGCTAGTCCACCCCATTCCACTGGAAGTTTCTTTGTGCTAGTCCATCCCACTACACTTACAATTTCTCTGTGCTAGTCCACCAAAACACACCGGCAATGTCCCTCTACTCGCTCCTCTCATCTTTCAAACTACTGACTCTCACACACTAGGGTCTCATATCAACACATCGGTGCTCCCGATATGAAATGTATCTTCTCTGCGTGCTTTAACAGGTAGGGGTGGCTATCGAGGCGAGACGACCCGCTTCGACCCACCCCGATTCGCACTGTGCGATTCGTCTAAGTCACATAGTACGAATACGGGTCCAACCTGCATTACACCCCGTATGTATACGGGTCCATACGGGTTGACCCGTCACGTGTATACGGGACGAGTTGGATTCATTCTGTGATGGATCACGGGACGAATCGTGTAACAGTTCCAGAGTTAATTATCTTAAATCTTCACGAATTCTCAATTTTGAAACATAATTATCTTTCTTGTCATATAAAAGTTTAAAATTTTGGCAGTGTCTTCCCTGTATTTTGTCACTTGCTCAAATACAACATATATCAAAAATCAGCCACATGACTTATCTCAATCCAAATACATTATATATCAACTCAACATTGCTCACGCAACATAATAATCAATTTGGCTCACATGGCATACTTACATCCTATATAACAATTTCGGCTTGACATCGCCTACTTATGTAACACCATTAATATATATACAGGACTCCAAGATGATGCCACCTCAATACCACTAGTTAGTTTAAAATTTTAACATTTAGGATAATTAGTAGGATACTTTACATGATAAAATATGATTATATCTTTATTAATGATAATCCCAATTACTCATATCTTGTATACACACATATATGGTATAATTATCAATATTTCATCCCACTCCAAAACTTCCCACATATATAAAATTATTTTTACACAAGATTAATTTAATAATTAACTAAGATAATCAAGTATATTCTCTTTTAATCACAGATTAGAATAATTAATCCAGATTTCAAAAATCAGGTTGCTTCTTCCAGTTCTCACTTAGAGAAGTTCGGATAAGAAACCACGCCTAGAGGCCGAGCCCTTTGAGAGCACCCTTGTTCCTCTTCCGGTTCTCAAGCGGGGAATGAAGCTATTGTAACGCCCGATCCCAAAGATACGGAGACGTCACTGCGACGCATATACGTAGGTCGAATGGAGCCCCCACGTATATACGCTAAGCAAATAATACAACAAGCAACAGAGTATAACACACAGCGTGACACAACCATATGCCAACATATAAGGTAAAAGTACAGAGTTATACAAGTTATGATATACAAAATCACCATACAGTGTCCATTATCACAACTCCAGTCCGAAAAGAAACAAGATACAACCAAAAATACAAAAATGCTCACGTGTGGATGGAGACCACGTGAACCAAAAGAAGTGCCGGGCACGCTGGATCTAGGACTGGTCGGACTGATCTCCAAGGTAAGCCAAGTCCTCAGCGGAAGGCTCCACCTCGTTCCAGACCTCTGAATCTGAATGTGCAAATCCAAAGGGTCAAGACATAATACGAGAAATAAAATAGTCAAGTGACAATAGGATCATGAATAGTGGTAGAAGAGCAATACTAAGTAACCATGCATGTCAGGATATGTAACTATGTAAGGTAATGACATATGAAATGAATATACAATGAGTGCCTTATTATTATTACTTGTCTTACTGTGATATCTAGCTATGTGGCCCAGCGTCCCAGAACACATAGATCCATATCCTAGTATGACAAGGTTGTTATTGGAAATAGCGGTTATATCGACGAACTATGTTTACAGTGGGTGAAACCGGAAGTAATAAAGCCTGAACAGTGAAGCCTGAATAATGAAACCTGAATAGTGAAGCCTGCTCGGTCCCCTGGCGTACCACAGGTCAGACCGGAACAATATTTGTACAATATTGTTTAAACCACTGTAAACACGAACACATACCGATATTCCGCATATTTCCCCCGACCCATGTGTAAGTTGGTGTATTTTATGAAAAGTCAGATACTTCATGCTTGGTTTTAAGGATAGCATGAAGGGTTGGTGATAGTTCATATTTAACAAATTATGGGATGATATTATATAACAAGAAGCCATGAAGCATGAATTAGACAAGTTCCACCATGTAACAAGTCATGAAGCATGAATAAAGTACTTCCATCAGGTAACATGTCATACGGTATAGATATGATGTATATAACAAGACTAGTATAGTGTACATGTATCAGGAAATACCAAAAATCAGAAAAGAAACAAGTCTGAAAACTGTCCCAGGATTTGGCCTAACGGTCGACCTCCGGTCGACTGCCGGTCGACTGGGAAATGAACTGGCGGTTGAGTCCCGGTCGCCTGCCGGTCGACTGGGCGGGAGCCGTGAGCTCCAGATTTGGCCGGTCGAGTTGCGGTCGACTGCCAGTCGACCGCCCGCTCAAGTCGTGCAGGTTGTGCACATCGGCAGAGTCCCGGTCGACTCCCAGTCGACCGGTCCTCGGGAAAATTCTGCTATTAGAGCAGAATTCCAGATTCTGAAGGGATCGGTCTCTACAGTCTAAAAGTAGGGATTTTTACAACATAAGGGAACCTGATATAACATTGTAAGTACATCAGAACTAGGTTTAGTCATGGTGATCAATACAATTACATGAAAAGGTTGGATTGGGCTCATATGACCTAAAGGTTGGATTTTTACCATACACATGAACTTGGATTTCTACCCTAAACATGTAGAGCTGTTAATTTGGGTCTTGGTGAGTAAGAACTCACCTGGAAGATCAGATCTGAAGTTTGATTTAGGGTTGGAGGTGTTGGCTTCCCTCCAAAGCTTGTAGTTGAAGCTTGAGGTTGAAGAAGTGCTCCTTGGATGAAGCCTTGAAGAACCCCCTTGTGATCTAGAGGAGAAAGTGGAGGGATTGGAGTGATCTAGGGCTAGGGTTTTGCTGGAGGAAGAGGAAGAGGATTTCTGCAATTTCTCTTTTGATGGAGAAGGTGAGAAGAAGGGTATTTTGCAAATGCATGTGATTATATACTTTGGGGTTTTTGTGAAGGGGGTGACAATTTGGTGGATGTGAGGGGTTTCTTTGCAAGAATGTGGGGTGAGGTGTCCTCTCCCTTGCCACTTGGTCAGCTGAGAGCAAGAGAGAGTGTGAGTGGGTGGTAGGTAAGGTGAGTGGAATGATGAGGTGGCAAGTGAAGTGGAAATCAATTTTTGCAAATTTTGGAAAAATGCTAAAAATTCAAGTATTTTGGATTGGTCTGGAAATTTTACCAAAAATCAAGAAAAATATTTGAAGACTAAAGGTGAAATCTGTTTGAAGAAATACTGTGTAGATTTTTAATTAAAAATCCCAGAAGCAGAAATTTACCGACACCGAAATAATTTTCATAAATTTATAAAATTCTTAGAAAAATAATATAAGTAGGAAATATGATTCTAAGCAATAAAGTCTAAAGGACTTTCTTGAAATTCCTAACAGATTGGAAGATAAAAATTCGGAAATCGGTCAGCGGTACTGGCCGACACCGGTTTTTGAAGAAATTCATTTTAATTTCAGAAAATTCTAGAAAATCACATAAAATCTAAAGTATTATAAAATGATGTTTGAAACTAAAATCGGTCAAATACGGATGGTAAATCGGAAGATACGGTCAAAGGGCCGAATACGTAACTAAGTACGTATTCCGGGAAAGGGGGTATTACAATCTACCCACCTTACAAAAATTTCGTCCTCGAAATTTCATAAGGTGAAAGATAACAGGAAGAGCAACAGATAGATATGGACACAATGAAAGATAACGGTAAAGACAAGAGTAGAAGGAAAGAGTCTTACCAAATCAAGATGAGAAAAGTTGGGGATAACGCTCCCGGATAACGTCCTCTCGCTCCCAGGTGGCCTCTCCCGGCGCGTGTCTGCTCCAAGACACCAATACCAATGGGATAGCCCTGCTCTTCAGTATCTTGACACTCCTATCCAGAATGGCCATCGGCTGTTCTTGGTATGATAGATCCGGTTGCAGCTCTAGCTCGGAATGATCCAGAATGTGGCTGTCGTCCCGGACATACTTCCTCAACTGAGACACATGGAAGACATTATGCACCCCGTCCAAGGATGGTGGTAATGCTAGTCTATAAGACACGTCTCCCACGCGATCCAGGATCTCGAACGGGCCAATATACCTCGGGCTCAGCTTCCCACGAGTACCGAACCGGATAACTCCCCTGGTGGGTGAAATCTTCAAGAACACATGATCTCCGGTCTGGAACTCCAATGGCCTCCTAAGAGTATCAGCCCAACTCTTCTGTCTACTCTGAGCAGCCCTGAGATGATCTCTGATAACCCTGACCTTCTCTGTAGTCTGCATCAACATCTCAGGCCCCAAAAGACTCCTCTCACCGACTTCATCCCAGCAAATCGGTGATCGGCACTTCCTACCATACAGTGCCTCAAATGGCGCCATCCTAATACTGGCCTGATAGCTATTGTTATATGAAAACTCGGCCAAGTGCAGATGGTCCTCCCAAGATCCTCCAAAGTCCATCATGCAAGCCCTCAGCATATCCTCAAGGATCTGGATGGTCCTCTCTGACTGCCCGTCTGTCTGAGGATGATAGGAAGTACTGAACTTTAGACGGGTTCCCAGACTCTCCTGGAGACTCTCCCAGAAATGAGACCTGAATCTGGAGTCTCTATCCGATACAATACTGACTGGGACTCCATGCAGACGAACAACTTCCTTCAGATACTTATCTGCCAGAACCTCTGTCGACTGACCAACCCGGAAGGGTATGAAGTGAGCAGACTTGGTGAGGCGATCAACGATCACCCACACCGCATTGTTACCCTTAGGACTCCGAGGCAATGCCGTCACGAAGTCCATAGTAATGTGCTCCCACTTCCATTCGGGTATCGGCAAAGGTTGAAGAAGTCCAGCAGATCTCTGATGCTCGATCTTTATCTGCTGGCAAACCAAGCACTTGGCAACAAACTGGGCTATCTCCCTCTTCATGGCATTCCACCAAAAGTGCTTCTTCAGGTCCTGGTACATCTTGTTTCCTCCCGGATGTATAGAATAGGCAGAACTGTGTGCTTCCTCCAGAATCTTCTGTCTGACTTCTCCCTGGGGGACACAAAGTCTACTACCATAACACAAAGCACCATCCGGACGAATACGAATATCTGCCCTCAGTCCAGCCTCCACCTGAGTCCTGAATGTCTGCAATCTTGGATCTTCCTTCTGAGCCTCCTTGATCTCCTCTACCAATGAGGACTGGATCTGCAATGCCATAAGCTGCCCTGCCTTATCACCTCCCTGCACCAACCTCAAATCCAATCTGATGAACTCCTGGATCAACTCTTTCTGCCGAGTAAGGCGAACTAGCACTCTGTTCTCCGGCATCCTGCTCAGTGCATCTGGAACGGTATTGACTTTGCCTGGATGATACTGCAAGTCAATATCGTAGTCCGCCATAAGTTCCAACCACCTCCTCTGCCTCATATTCAGCTCCTTCTGCGAGAATATATACTTGAGGCTCTTGTGGTCAGTGTATATCAATACCTTGTCTCCCAGAAGGTAGTGTCTCCAGATCTTCAATGCAAACACCACAGCTGCCAACTCCAAGTCATGAGTCGGGTAGTTCCTCTCATGAGGCTTCAACTGCCTAGATGCATATGCTATGACATGATCGTGTTGCATAAGCACGCACCCCAGGCCTTTTCCTGATGCATCACAGAAAATAACCATCCCTCCTCTTCCTGAAGGGGTCCTCAAGATTGGGGCTGAAATAAGCTTCTGCTTCAACTGCTCAAAAGCTGCATCACAATCTCCTGTCCATATGAATCTCTCCCTTTCCTGGTGAGCCTGGTCAACGGAGCTGCAAGTCTAGAGAAATCCTGGACGAAGCGCCTGTAATATCCGGCTAGTCCAAGAAAACTCTTTATCTCAGTCACCGTCTTCGGAACTGGCCAATTCTGCACTGCCTGGACCTTACTAGGATCAACTGAGATTCCCTCTGCTGAAACTATATGTCCAAGGAAAGCTATGCTGTCCAACCAGAACTCACACTTGCTTCTCTTGGCATGAAGTTGCTCCTGCTGAAGAGTCTGCAACACGATCCTCAAGTGCTCTGCATGCTCCTCAAAACTCTTGGAATAGATCAGGATGTCATCTATAAACACCACTACAAACTGATCCAGGTAAGGAGAGAACACCCGGTTCATCAGGTCCATAAACACAGCAGGGGCATTGGTAACTCCGAAAGGCATCACTAGAAACTCGTAGTGGCCATATCGGGTCCTGAATGCCGTCTTCGGAACATCTTCCTTCTTCACCCTCAGCTGATGGTAACCCGACTGCAAATCCAACTTAGAAAATACACGGGCTCCATGAAGCTGATCAAACAAGTCATCAATCCTGGGCAAGGGATACTTGTTCTTGATGGTGACCTTGTTCAACTCCCTGTAATCAATGCAAAGCCTCTTGCCACCATCCTTCTTGTTTGCCAATAGCACCGGGGCTCCCCATGGTGAAGTGCTAGGCCGGATCAATCCCTTGTCTGAATAATCCTGCAGCTGTATCTTCAGGATCTCCAACTCCGTCGGCGCCATCCTGTATGGAGCCTTAGATATAGGAGCTGTCCCTGGAATTGTATCAATGGAGAACTCCACTATCCTCTCCGGTGGAAGACCTGAAATCTCAGCAAAGACTTCTGGAAATTCATCCCACACTGGCACCCCTTCCGAACCTCCGAAGTGGTCATCTGAATCTTCTTCTCAGCAGTCTTCACCTCTCCACTAAACTGGAACTCCGGCTGATGCGGGATTCTGAAAGTGATCTTCCTTCCTCTACAGTCAATCACCGCATGGTACTGACTGAGCCAGGTCATGCCTAAGATCACGTCGTACCCCTTGGTGTCTAGTACGAGCATATCTATGGACAAGACCTTCCCACAAAGCTCCACTGGACAGTCAACACAAACACCGGAAGACACAACTACCCCATTCCCAGTACTGATCTCCCACTTGTGGTCTAAAGCCTTAACAGAAATAGAATGCAAAGCCACAAACTTGTCGGAGATGTAACAATGGGATGCACCTGAATCGAAGAGTGCGAGGACAGGTATAGAATGAACTCTGATAGTACCTGTGATCACCTCCCCCGAAGCCTCTGCCTCCTCTACTGTTAGGTTGTAGGCCTGACCCCTGCCACGCCCTGCTGCTGGTCTGGCTCCTCTCTGCATTGGGCGGGCAGCCTGCTGTGGTGGAAGGGGAAGAGCTCTCCTCACCGGTCCCTGCTGCCTCTGTCCAACCGGCCTCGGTAGTGCCCTCTGCACATACTGCCCCTGAGGTGCTGGTGCTGGCAAGGTTTGGGTAGCAAACCCCACTCTCCTGTGCGGACATGTCTCCACGGCATGATCCCGTGCTCCACATATCAAGCACAATCCGTTGGCCCTCCGGCAAGTCTGCTGGGTGTGCCCTGGCTTCTGGCAGAAATGGCAGATAGGACCTGGTCGAGCCGTCTGATATGGAACTGCTCTGAACGGCTGTCTGGCCTGGATCTTGGCTGCCCTGGATGGTCCTCCTCTGCCCACCGGCACAAACGGCCTCTTCAAGGCCTGGCTCTCCTGCTTCCTCTGAAATCCTCGCTCCATCTCACGAGCGATAGAAAGAACTTCAGCATAGGTCTTCAACTGCTGTGCCATCATATACATCTGGATCTCCATCTGTAGGCCTTGCTGGAACCTGCTCGCCCTCTTCTCCTCATCTGACACCATATAGGGGGCGAAGCGACTCAGCCTGAGGAACTCAGCAGCATACTCATCTACGGACCTCTCCCCCTGCTGAAGCCTGATGAACTGCTCCTCCATGTCTTTCTGAGCAGTGACGGGGAAGAAACGACTGTAGAAGCTCTTGGAGAAGGTATCCCAGGAAATAGGCTTCTTCAAGCGAGCCTCCTCTGCAAGCCACCAAGTCCGAGCAATGTCCTTCAGCTGGATCTTTGCAACCTCCACTTGGCTCTCCTTGGGCACCCTGGCGGCGTTCAGTAGATCGGTGGTGTCCACTAACCACTGCTCAGCCTCCAAAGGCCTCTCGACTCCTGAGAAGGTAGCCGGTTGTAGCCGCCGGAAATCTGAGATATTCCCCGGCTTCTGCTCCTTCGGGGCTGCTAACTCCTGCCTGAGGAGTTCAGTCTGCTGCTGATGGATCTCCACTTGCTGCTGCTGGGTCTCCATCATAGCCCGAATGATGCTCAGGACATCAACCTGCTCTCCTCCCGCGGGTCCATCCGGGACTTGCCCGACATTGTTACGACCCGAACGTCTCTCCATACCGAAAGGGATAAGATCTGGAATTGGAATCAAGGAAAGGAATTAGGATACGAAGGAATTGATCAATTGAAGGAATCAAGATGGACTTATAACTTTGTACATTGCAGTTGGCATAAGCAAATCGTTAGAATTTGCCACTTGGTTGTACTTTTAGGTCTGAGAGCCTAGGCTCTGATACCAACCTGTAACGCCCCGATCCCAAAGATACGGAGACGTCACTGCGACGCATATACGTAGGTCGAATGGAGCCCCCACGTATATACGCTAAGCAAATAATACAACAAGCAACAGAGTATAACACACAGCGTGACACAACCATATGCCAACATATAAGGTAAAAGTACAGAGTTATACAAGTTATGATATACAAAATCACCATACAGTGTCCATTATCACAACTCCAGTCCGAAAAGAAACAAGATACAACCAAAAATACAAAAATGCTCACGTGTGGATGGAGACCACGTGAACCAAAAGAAGTGCCGGGCACGCTGGATCTAGGACTGGTCGGACTGATCTCCAAGGTAAGCCAAGTCCTCAGCGGAAGGCTCCACCTCGTTCCAGACCTCTGAATCTGAATGTGCAAATCCAAAGGGTCAAGACATAATACGAGAAATAAAATAGTCAAGTGACAATAGGATCATGAATAGTGGTAGAAGAGCAATACTAAGTAACCATGCATGTCAGGATATGTAACTATGTAAGGTAATGACATATGAAATGAATATACAATGAGTGCCTTATTATTATTACTTGTCTTACTGTGATATCTAGCTATGTGGCCCAGCGTCCCAGAACACATAGATCCATATCCTAGTATGACAAGGTTGTTATTGGAAATAGCGGTTATATCGACGAACTATGTTTACAGTGGGTGAAACCGGAAGTAATAAAGCCTGAACAGTGAAGCCTGAATAATGAAACCTGAATAGTGAAGCCTGCTCGGTCCCCTGGCGTACCACAGGTCAGACCGGAACAATATTTGTACAATATTGTTTAAACCACTGTAAACACGAACACATACCGATATTCCGCATATTTCCCCCCGACCCATGTGTAAGTTGGTGTATTTTATGAAAAGTCAGATACTTCATGCTTGGTTTTAAGGATAGCATGAAGGGTTGGTGATAGTTCATATTTAACAAATTATGGGATGATATTATATAACAAGAAGCCATGAAGCATGAATTAGACAAGTTCCACCATGTAACAAGTCATGAAGCATGAATAAAGTACTTCCATCAGGTAACATGTCATACGGTATAGATATGATGTATATAACAAGACTAGTATAGTGTACATGTATCAGGAAATACCAAAAATCAGAAAAGAAACAAGTCTGAAAACTGTCCCAGGATTTGGCCTAACGGTCGACCTCCGGTCGACTGCCGGTCGACTGGGAAATGAACTGGCGGTTGAGTCCCGGTCGCCTGCCGGTCGACTGGGCGGGAGCCGTGAGCTCCAGATTTGGCCGGTCGAGTTGCGGTCGACTGCCAGTCGACCGCCCGCTCAAGTCGTGCAGGTTGTGCACATCGGCAGAGTCCCGGTCGACTCCCAGTCGACCGGTCCTCGGGAAAATTCTGCTATTAGAGCAGAATTCCAGATTCTGAAGGGATCGGTCTCTACAGTCTAAAAGTAGGGATTTTTACAACATAAGGGAACCTGATATAACATTGTAAGTACATCAGAACTAGGTTTAGTCATGGTGATCAATACAATTACATGAAAAGGTTGGATTGGGCTCATATGACCTAAAGGTTGGATTTTTACCATACACATGAACTTGGATTTCTACCCTAAACATGTAGAGCTGTTAATTTGGGTCTTGGTGAGTAAGAACTCACCTGGAAGATCAGATCTGAAGTTTGATTTAGGGTTGGAGGTGTTGGCTTCCCTCCAAAGCTTGTAGTTGAAGCTTGAGGTTGAAGAAGTGCTCCTTGGATGAAGCCTTGAAGAACCCCCTTGTGATCTAGAGGAGAAAGTGGAGGGATTGGAGTGATCTAGGGCTAGGGTTTTGCTGGAGGAAGAGGAAGAGGATTTCTGCAATTTCTCTTTTGATGGAGAAGGTGAGAAGAAGGGTATTTTGCAAATGCATGTGATTATATACTTTGGGGTTTTTGTGAAGGGGGTGACAATTTGGTGGATGTGAGGGGTTTCTTTGCAAGAATGTGGGGTGAGGTGTCCTCTCCCTTGCCACTTGGTCAGCTGAGAGCAAGAGAGAGTGTGAGTGGGTGGTAGGTAAGGTGAGTGGAATGATGAGGTGGCAAGTGAAGTGGAAATCAATTTTTGCAAATTTTGGAAAAATGCTAAAAATTCAAGTATTTTGGATTGGTCTGGAAATTTTACCAAAAATCAAGAAAAATATTTGAAGACTAAAGGTGAAATCTGTTTGAAGAAATACTGTGTAGATTTTTAATTAAAAATCCCAGAAGCAGAAATTTACCGACACCGAAATAATTTTCATAAATTTATAAAATTCTTAGAAAAATAATATAAGTAGGAAATATGATTCTAAGCAATAAAGTCTAAAGGACTTTCTTGAAATTCCTAACAGATTGGAAGATAAAAATTCGGAAATCGGTCAGCGGTACTGGCCGACACCGGTTTTTGAAGAAATTCATTTTAATTTCAGAAAATTCTAGAAAATCACATAAAATCTAAAGTATTATAAAATGATGTTTGAAACTAAAATCGGTCAAATACGGATGGTAAATCGGAAGATACGGTCAAAGGGCCGAATACGTAACTAAGTACGTATTCCGGGAAAGGGGGTATTACAGCTATTGAGGCTCGCGTCTTTACTTCTGAAAAATCTCAATCAGTGTATTATAGTTCTACCCAGCTTACAAAAGTTCATCTCGAAACTTGACACGCTTAAAATAGATAAGTAAAAAATATTTATTCCTTATATCACAATATTTCTCTTTTTCTAAATATTGATCTGAAATTCCTCTTCAATCCTTCATCATCAAAAAATTCATTATTTCTTGATCAACCCTATATCATGTTCTTACGATCTAAATTATTCATGACTCGCTTGATATTTTAATCATTCCCTTACTCCAATGTCTCATACTACCGGCAGCTCATAATGAGAGTCTACACCACCAGTAGAGCACATCCGAGTCATGGCATGTGGGTACCATGATTCGAACATAAGGCAATGATTAAATATCCCGTGTTTCAAGATAAATATCACACGTAAGAATTCCTACCCCCATTAAACTATTCATTTCAAACAATGTATCCACATACATACAAAACACAAGCATGGATATCAATCATAGCAATCAATCATATCAATCTAATTCTCTTCCTACGACAACTATTCTAAATCTAATTCTTATTCTATATCCTGAGCTTTGATACTAACTATAATGGTCCCAAATTTAATTACCTTAATTCTTCACGAATCCTTAATTTAGAAACATAATTATCTTTCTTATCATATAAAAATTCAAAATTTCGGCAATATATCCCCTGTATTTTGTTACTTGCTCAAATATAACATATATCAAAAATCAGCCCACACGACTTATCTCAATCCAAATACACTATATATCAACTCAACATTCGCTCACGCAATATAATAATACGATGTCGGTTCACACGGCCTACTTGCATCCCATATAACAATTTGGTCTAGCATCGCCTACTTATGTGAAAGCACCATTAACACATATACTCGAGAGCACTCCAAGATGATGCCACCTCAATACCACTAGTTAGTTTAGGATTTTAACATTTAGGGTAATTAGTAGGATACTTTACATAATGAAGTATGATTATATTATTTATTAATGATAATCCCAATTACTCATATACTTGTATACACACATGTATGTACAATTATCAATATTTCATCCCACTCCAAAACTTTCCATAATATATAAAAATTATTTTTACACAAGATTAATTTAATCATCACCTAAGATAATCTTGTATATTTTCTTTTAATTATAGATTAGAATACTTAATCCAGATTTCAAAAATCAGGGTATTACAAATTGGGTCGGTGAAAATTTTCCCTGATCACCTCTTCTTTTTTTAAGTCCTATATTATTATATATCTGTGAGAGGGAAAAATTTGTTTCGGACCCCTACATTAATTTTTATTTTTTTAACCCTCAGCAGCTCAAAAAATTGTCATTGTGGGAAATTCAAAATTTTCAAAAAAAAATAAAATAAAATCCGAGACGAGTCCAACCTGTCTCGGCGAATCTGGGTAACGAATCGGGTCAAGAGACCTGATTCGTTCCCCATTATTCGATTCGTCTTGTTGGATTCGTTTTAAGACGGATTCAACCCGTCTCGTAACAGATACGTTGGGCTAACGGGAAACGGGATGAATCAACCTGATTCATCCCGTTAGAAATCCCTACTACATCCTATATAACAGTTTCGGCTTGTTATCGCCTACTTATGTGAAAACACCATTAATACATATACTCGAGAGTACTCCAAGATGATGCCACCTCAATACCACTAGTTTGTTTAGGATTTTTAACATTTAGCGTAATTAGTAGGATACTTTACATGATAAAGTATGATTATATATTTATTAATGATAATCCCAATTATTCATATACTTGTATACACACATTTATGTACAATATCAATATTTCATTCCACTCCAAAACTTCCCACAATATATAAAAATTATTTTTACGCAAGATTAATTTAATCATCACTAAGATAATCCTATATATTCTCTTTTAATCACATATTAGAATAATTAATTCAGATTTCAAAAATCATGGTATTATAGTTCTACCCACCTTACAAAAGTTTCGTCCTTGAAACTTGACACACTTAAAATAGATATGTGTAAAATATTTATTCCTTATATCACAATATTTTTCTTTTCCAAATATGGTCTGAAATTCCTCTTCAATCCTTCATCATCGAAAAATTCATTATTTCTTGATCAACCCTATACCATGTTCTTACGATCCGAATTATTCCTGACTCGCTTGATATTTTAATTATTCCCTCACTCCAGTGTCTCATACTAACGACAGCTCATAATGAGGGCCTACACCCCAGTAGAGCACATCCGAGTCATGGCATGTGGGTACCATGATTCGAACATAAGGCAGCGACTAAATATCTCGCCTTTCGAGATTAATCGCACACGTAAGATTTTCTACCCCCATTAAACTATTCATTTCAAACAACATATCCATATACATACAAAAAAAAGCATGGACATCAATCATAACAATCAACCATATCAATCCATTCTCTTCTTACGGTAACTATTCTAAATCTAATTCTTATTCTGCACCCTAAGCTCTGATACTAACTAATTCTTCACAAATTCTTAATTTAGAAACATAATTATTTTTCTTGTCATATAAAAGTTTAAAATTTTGGCATTATTTTCCCTGCATTTGTCACTTGCTCAAATACAACATATATCAAAAATCAGCCCACACGGCTTATCTCAATCTAAATACATCATATATCAACTCAACATTCGCTCACGCAACATAATAATACGATTCGACTCACACGGCCTACTTGCATCCCATATAACAATTTCGGCTGGACATCGCCTGCTTATGTGAAAACACCATTAATACATATACTTGAGAGTACCCCAAGATGATGCCACCTCAATACCACTAGTTAGTTTAGGATTTTAACATGTAGGGTAATTAGTAGGATACTTACATGATAAGGTATGATTATATATTTATTAATAATAATCCCAATTACTCATATACTTGTATACACACATGTACAATTATCAATATTTCATCCCACTCCAAACTTCTCACAATATATAAAAATTATTTTTACACAAGATTAATTTAATCATCACCTGAGATAATCCTGTATATTATCTTTTAATCACAGATTAGAATACTTAATCCAGATTTAAAAATAAGGGTATTAAAATCTTTTTTTTAAGTCCTATATTATTATTATTGTGAGAGGGAAAAATTAGTTTCGGACCCCTGTAATAAATTTTTATTTTTTAACCCTCAACAACTCAAAAAATTGCCACTGTGGAAAATTTGAATTTTTCAAAATAAAATAAAATGAAATTCGAGACGAGTCCAACATGTCTCGACGAATCCGGATAACGAATCGGTGCAAGAGACCTGATTCATTCCCCATTATTTGATTTGTCTCATTGAATTTGTTTCGAGACAGGTTCAACTCGTCTCGTAACAGATTCATTGGGCTAATGGAAAACAGGACGAATCAACCTGATTTATCCCGTTAGCCATCTCTACTACATTCCATAAATTTCAGCTTGACATCGCCTACTTATGTGAAAACACCATTACTACATACACTCGAGAGTATCCCAAGATGATGCCACCTCAATACCACTAGTTAGTTTAGGATTTAACATTTAGGGTAATTAGTAAGATACTTACATGATAAAGTATGATTATATATTTATTAATGATAATCCCAATTACTCATATACTTGTATACACACATGTACAATTATCAATATTTCATCACACTTCAAACTTCTCACAATATATAAAAATTATTTTTACACAAGATTAATTTAATCATCACCTGAGATAATCCTGTATTTTCTCTTTTAATCATAGATTAGAATACTTAATCCAGATTTTAAAAATCAGGGTATTTTAGTTCTACCTACCTTACAAAAGTTTCGTCCTCGAAAGTTGACACGCATGAATAGATAAGTGTAAAATATTTATTCCTTATATCACAATATTTCTCTTTTTCAAATATTGGTCTAAAATTTCTCTTCAATCCTTCATCATCAAAAAATTCATTATTTCTTGATCAACCCTATACCATGTTAATACAATCCAAATTATTCATGACTCACTAGATATTTTAATTATTCCCTCACTCCTTTGTCTCATACTGCCGGTAGCTCATAATGAGGGCCCACACTCCCAATAGAGCACATTCGAGTCATGGCATGTGGGTACCATGATTCGAACATAAGACAGCGACTAAATATCCCGCGTTTTGAGATTAATCACATACGTAAGAATTCCTACCCCCATTAAACTGTTTATTTCAAACAACATATCCATATACATACAAAATACAAGCATGGATATCAATCATAGCAATCAACCATATCAGTCCAATATTCTTCCTACGACAAGTATTCTAAATCTAATTCTTATTCTATTTCCTGAGCTCTGATACTAACTATAACAGTTCCAAATTTAATTACCTTAATTCTTCACAATCCTCTATTTAGAAACATAATTATCTTTCTTGTCATATAAAAGTTCAAAATTTTGGTAGTATCTCCTCTGTATTTTGTCACTTGCTCAAATACCACATATATTCAAATCAGCCCACACGGCTTATCTCAATCCAAATACATTATATATCAACTCAACATTCGCTTACGCAACATAATAATACGATTTCAACTCACACGACCTACTTGCATCTCATATAACAATTTCGACTTGACATCGCTTACTTATGTGAAATCACAATTAATACATATACTCGAGAGTACCCTAAGATAATTCCACCTCAATACCACTAGTTAGTTTAGGATTTTAACATTTAGGGTAATTAGTAGGATACTTTACAAGATGAAGTATGATAATATATTTATTAATGATAATCCCAATAACTCATTTACTTGTATGCACACATGCATGAACAATTATCAATATTTCATCCCACTCCAAAACTTCCCATATAAAAATTATTTTTACACAAGATTAATTTAATCATCACTTAAGATAATCTTGTATATTCTCTTTTAATTACAGATTAGAATACTTAATCCAGATTTCGAAAATCAGGGTATTACAAATCGGGCCGGTGAAAATTTTCCCCGACCACCCCCTTCTTTTTTAAGTCCTATATTATTACATATTTGTGAGAGGGAAAATTAGTTTCAGACCCCTACATTATTTTTTTAATTTTTAACTCTCAACGGCTCAAAAAATTGCCATAGTGGAAAAATTTGAAATTTTCAAAAAAATAATAATAAAATTCGAGATTAGTCCAACCTCTCAGCGAATTTGGGTAATGAATCGGGTCAAGAGACCTGATTCATTCCCCATTATTTGATCCATCTCATTAGATTCGTTTCGAGACAGATTCAATCCGTCTCGTAACAGATTCGTTGGGCTAACGGGAAAAGGGACGAATCAACCTGATTCATCCCGTTAGCCATCCCTACTAACATGTCTGATCGAGGGCGTCTAGACACTTGTAACGGAGATTCATCCATCGCAAACTGATGAGATTTTTCTGCCACAACTTGCTGACTCCCGCAAATGCTTGAAAAAAAAACTAGAGTTTGCAAGTAACACTGAAAGAGGAATTACTAACTTAAATCCTAATTGCTTGCTTTTGCTGTCCCAAGGATTTTGTAATAAGTCTCCACGAATCAATAATAACTTAATGTGGCGTCGTGTGCTAAGCTAACAATGTCAAGACTCAATTAACTTGATGTCTAGAATGTTAGTACAGCTGGTACTCTGATACTAACTATTGTGCGCAGTGAAATATGCAGCGATATGATCATATTGCAAAAGAAAAACTATTGTAGAGCAAACTAGCAATACCAAGAAAAAAAATAATAAAATAATAGGAGGATTTAATATAGTTCAGCCCAAATTTGACCTACGTTTACAAGGAGAGAACTTGAGAGAGTTTATTAATAAGCCGAGTAAAGATATCTAACCTTCATCTTGATTCCATAAGAGTATTCACATTTTTCTTGAATCTCACAAGATTATAAGAGTATTCTCTCTATGCACTGTCACCTTCCTATCTCTTTCTTGACTTTTTCTGATCTTCTTCAAGATACAATCTACTGTTCAGACTATGAGATGATCTTGATCGTTAAATACTTGAAGAACTTGATCAATCCTTATAGGAGTTGATTTTCTTGATTTAGAAAAATTTTAGACCCTTCAAATTTTAGGAACAAATTTTATTGAACAGAAATTGAGTTATATTCGGAGTCCACCAGAAAAGAAACTTGAACGCGTTAAAAAAAGAAAATATGAATCTGATTCTGACTATTAGCTGTCGGCAACCTTCTTAGACTTGTCAACAGGTGTGCCAGTCTGTTGACAACCGATGCTATATGTTAAAGACTCAGCTGCATGTTCTTCTTTGTATCTTGTCGTTGACATGTCATGTTGACAGCCCACAAGGTCTAGTCGACAGGGCTGTTGACTGCCACATTTTCTTCTGGATTTGCTTCTTTTCAAAGTCTTTTTCTTCCAATTCAATTAGATTTTTTTTTGGCCATCATCTCTGACTTGAAAACAAGGCAAATTTCTATCATAGATTATCCAATATATATGTTACCTTGTATGCATATTATCAGAAAGAGAGATTGTTCCATGCAAGTTTATGTCATTTTATCTTAGTGATGTTTCG
>JAVJIF010001236.1:0-252838 GCA_038442645.1 Agave tequilana
GAAGAGCTTGAAGAGCTGGGGGAACTACTTGTTCCCGGACATGACTAGTGTGCCCGAGGCAGCTCATTGCGGAGTTGCTGAAGAAGACATCTTGGCGAGGATAGAGGTGCGTGCTGAAAAGGACATCGTCGTGAAGAAGATGATGGGTCCTTTCGAGAAGGGTGATGTTCTTCGGAGCTTCACCATCAGGCCCGTCGGCCTATGTCTCGCAAGGCGTTTGCTGGCTGGCTCTTAACCATCTGGTTAAAGGAAGTGTTCGTGCCTTCTTCTTCGGGTGACATTGTTCACCCGAATGTGCTGCTGCCTGCCGTTCGTTGGGCATGGCCACGTCTGGGTTCTTCTCCCGGCCATGGTGTTTGTATTCAGAGGGCTTCGTGTACTGACGGAGGCTTTCTGCAGGGCCAATGGCGTCAAGGGCGAGGGAAAGGGTGCCGTCTTGCCTCGTGACGGGCCCAATCCTAGGGTAGGGTTTACCGTTACACCTACTTGATGGCGTGGGTTCGCCTTGCACTGCCCCAGTTTGATTGGAGCTGGGGAAGACCCACCTCAGGGTGTTTCAAACGGCGCTTCTCCGTCGTTTTGAAGGCTGTCTGTGGCAGAAAACTTATGTGGCCGAGGCCCGTAAGTTAGTGCGTCGCTATGACGCTTATTAGCCTATTCCGTTGTTTCCTCGCCTGCGGGGTGCAGGATACAACGAGGAATTCCATGACGTGGAATCAGGTCGGTCCCCCATGAGTCGGGGTGTTTTCGAGTGGTGGTCTGTATCCGGCCTCGCATCTGCTGTACCGGAGTGGGGATACCTGCTACATGGAGCCTACATCCGAGCCGGTTCGCCCGCCAATTTGGGTATGACCAGTTGTATGTGGGCAACCCGAATCCGGACCTGGCTTTCATGGGGAGCCTCATTGATGGGGCTCGTGCTTGGCGGTCTTTACCGCGGATAGCACTGGAGCGTGGCTACGCACGCCGTTGAGGGATCCCGGCTATGGGACGACCCTGTGTTTCTGCCAATGGTATGCAGCTCGAATTCCACGCCTCCTGGATTCAAAGCAATAGTTCAGGTGTGAAGTGATTTCTCATCGGCTGAGGCAGAAGGCTTCTGATAAGATGGAGGGCCAGCGAGTCCGTGTTCCTGGCATAGAGGAGTTCATCGCTGTGGATGATAGCGAGGCTTCTGATGCAGAGAGCCTCGCTTCGAGGCAGAGACAAGACCCGATGCCCTCGAAGCAGGTGCTCGTGAAGCCGGATCTGGTGTAGTGGGGACAACTCCCCCACAGCATGTGAAGAAGTGGAGGAAGGGGACTCTGAGGTCCACTTCAAAAGGAAGCGTGGGAGTGGATCCGTAGGAAGTTGTCGGCGAAGAAGCCCCGTCGCCAGACTCATCCATTGTGGTGGAGGGTGAGCCCTCTGCTGCGCCTCCTTCTGCTGCTCCATTAGTGGCTGAGCCGTCGGTTGCTGAACCGACTACTGGTAAGATTGGTCCCATCTAATATGCCTTCAGCACGCTTTACATGACTCATCATTCGCTCTTTGTGCAGGAGCTGAGGCAATTGGAGAGCAAGGGGAGCACTACGATCCCCTGTTAACTTATGGAAGTGCAGCTGGTTCCTTGCTCGCTCGGAGGAGTCCGGAGGTGATGCGGCCGATATTGGCCCTTCGGGCGCTGGGACTTCTAAAGGAAGTCCTATGGCATCCAGCTCTGCCGGGTGGTCTGCGGAGGAATCGGCGAGTGGGCCGGCTATCCGCGTTGAGTCTGGTAAGAACTTTCCGATGGGACCTTGGATTCTGATGCGGCTGACGAGGTGACATCGACCTTCGGTAAGACTAAGGTCTCTTGGTCCTCGCCTATTTGTTGCGTCTCCTTTTGACCTTGGTTTTGTTGCAGGCATTCGTCCCCAAGGTGCATCAGCTTCGAAAGAAGCGGAGGGTTTCTGAAGGGTCAAAGGGCGATATGAGCGCTTCGACCGGGGCAGACGCAGCTGTGTTAGACGCGCTGTATGGCGACCTGCCTTTTATCAGCCAAATCAGCGGAGAGGGCCTGAGGTTGAAGAGGGCGGCAGTCGGAGGGAGGTACCCCACTTCCAGTCATATCAACGAGTGGGGTGCAGACTGTCTTGCCGAATACGGCATTGAGGGTGATTGTGAGCCCTACCTCCCCGACGCTGGTAGTTGAGCCTGCTGCTCAGGAGGTGGTTGCCAGTCCTACCTCCGCGGTGGCTGGCGGGTGCCGGTGTCGCTGAGGACTCCGCCGAGGTCACCTTTGCTTGCCCTGCTGCTGTCGATGTTCCCGCTTCTTCTTTCCCCCGCGGTGGGTCGACTAGGTTGGTAGATTGCTCCGAGGTTGTCTCAAGGATTGATGAAGCTGAGAATGACTTTATCGGTAATCTGTGTCGACAGCTTCTATAATAGTTTGGAGCAGACTATCGGTCTAGTCTTGAAGGGCTCGCCTGTGCCATTTTCGAAGCTGAAAATGGTTCTCTCCCGTGGCATCGAGTGTATCCGGGACTTTGAGGGGTACCATCAAGCTACTGCTCTGGAGCTCCTGGTAGATGACCTTGAGAAGGACGTGGAGGAATGGCGCCATTTCCATCGTTCCGACGCAGCGTCTTTGGCTGATGAACGGCTCGCGCGTCTTGTCGCCCAGAAGCGCGAGGCTCAGCTCGCTGCTCAAGAGGCTGTTGAGGCTATCTCCTCTGACTTGAGGTCCTTGGAGGCAGAGGAAGCAGAGGTTGGGAGTGCAATTGATGCTTCCAACAGTGCTCTTCTTGACGCTGAAGATAAGATCAAGAGGGCTGAAGAGATGATCCGAAAGGCAAATCTCCTCTTGTCCAAAGCTACACAGATGCGTCATGAAGAGTCTGCGCGGCTTAAGCAGCTCAGGGCTCGAAGTGAGGAACTGGCGGAGCGGAAGTCATCACAGAGGGCGACTTTGGCGGAGACCGAGGCTCGTCTGGCTCAGGCGTGGACTTCGAGCGGCGGAGCTAAGATCACAGGCGCTGGCCCAGGCTGAAGATGACAGGAGGACGCGGCTAGCTTCTCTGGAGATCGGATTCGATCTTATCATGTACGCCTATAGGCTCCTCCATGTATCCATCTTCTGAATTAATAGAAAGATTTTCTTTTGTCGTCTGTTGTTTGTTTGGATAATGAGGCATGGCTGTCTGTTGGTTCAGCGGTCGCAATGACATAACCAATTGAGATGTTGCCAGTCTCGAAGTCAGCCCTTTGCGGGGCTAAAAAGGGGAGATACTTGCCTTTTGAAAATGTCAGCAAGCATCGAGATTGAGACTTAGCTGTCTGCTGGTTCAGAGGTCGCAATGACATAACCAATGAGACGCCGCTAAGCTCAATGGTAGATGAAACTTGGCGATCTGCCAGTTCAGAGGTCGCAATGACATAACTGGTTAAGACGCCACTAAGCTCAATAATAGATGAAACTTGGCTATCTGCCAGTTCAGAGTCGCAATGACATAACTGGTTGAGAAGCCACCAAGCTTCAATCAATAGGTGATACTCGTCTTTGTAGATGTCGACAAATATCGAGACCTGTCTTTTGTAAATGTCAACAGGACTCGGGTTGAGATTAGCTGTCTACTGGTTCAGAGGTCGCAATGACATAACCGGTTAAGACGCCACTAAGCTCAATAATAGATGAAACTTGGCTATCTGCCAGTTTCAGAGGTCGCAATGACATAACTGGTGAGAAGCCACCAAGCTTCAATCAATAGGTGATACTCGTCTTTTGTAAATGTCAACGAGTATCGAGACCTGTCTTTTGTAAATGTAACAGGACTCGGGATTGAGACTTAGCTGTCTACTGGTTCAGAGGTCGCAATGACATAACCGGTTAAGACGCCACTAAGCTCAAAATAGTGATACTCGTCTTTTGTAAATGTCAACGAGTATCGAGACCTGTCTTTTGTAAATGTCAACAGGACTCGGGATTGAGACTTAGCTGTCGTTGGTTCAGAGGTCGCAATGACGTAACCAATGAGACGCCACTAAGCTCAATGGTAGATGAGACTGGCTATCTGCCAGTTCAGAGGTCGCAATGACGTAACTGGTTGAGAAGCCACCAAGCTCAAAATAGGTGATACTCATCTTTTGTAAATGTCAACGAGTATCGAGACCTGTCTTTTGTAAATGTCAACAGGACTCGGGACTGAGACTTAGCTGTCTGCTGGTTCAGAGGTCGCAATGGACATAACCGGTTAAGACGCCACTAAGCTCAATAACAATGGAGTTGGGAATAGTCTCGTTTTCACGGGGAGAAACGAGGGAATCATGTCATAGGTTAGTGTTAACGTAACAGCGAAAATATATGTGGTCCTACCATTCTATATGGATGAGAATTGGTAGGTGATTTTGGAGGTCTCATTTCTTGGAGAGAAACGAGGGGATTGCTGTCATCGGTTTATTGTTAACGTAACAGCGGAATATATGTGGGTCCTACCATTCTATGGATGAGAATTGGTAGGTGATTTTGGAGGTCTCATTTTCTTGGAGAGAAACGAGGGGATTGCTGTCATCGGTTTATTGTTAACGTAATCAGCGGAATATATGTGGTCCTACCATTCTATGGATGAGAATTGGTAGGTGATTTGGAGAGGGAATCAAGTGGGAACGGGTCCCTTGGGATTTTAAGCAAACCCCCAGCTATCAACAGGGTTGACATGCTTGGAGAAAGAGAGAGAGGCTCTCTTGTGCGCATTCCGGACGCGCGGATCTCGATCAGAGGTGTAATGTTAACCTGATCGAGAGCAAGATCCTTGATTAAGGATAATACTCTTTAAGAATTTGCCATTGATCGGCATCATGAGGAGGTCGCCATCTGCAGTTGTAAGGCGGTATGCTCCGTTTGAATAGACTGTCTCTATCAAAACGGTCCTTCCCATTTAGGCTGAAATTTGCCTTTGGTCTTGGCGTCATAATCATCGGTCGTCTGACGGCTAAGACTAGGTCTCCTTTGTGGAAGACTCTCTGCTTGACCTTCTTATTGAAGGCTTTTGACATCCGAGCCTGATATAGCTTCGATATGTTGCTGAGCTTGCAGCCGCTTCTCGTCCAGGGCTTCGAGCTCTTGAAGACGCAGGCGATCATTGTCTTCTGATGTCATCTAGTAGTCAAGGCTACCCGTAATGATGGCATCTGGATTTCCAATTGGATGACCGCTTCGCACCCATATACCAGGAGGAAAGGCGTATTGCCTGTCGGTGTCCGAACCGTAGTCCGTAGGCCCAAAGGCATTCACCGAGCTTTTCGTCCCAATCTCGCTTGTTCGAGGAGACAAACTTCTTGAGCAGCTTGATGATTGTCTTGTTGAATGCCTCTGCCAAACGTTGGCAGCAGGATTGTAAGCTGTTGAAGCCATATTCTGAATTCGGTATTTATCGCAGAACCGATAGAATCCTTGGCTTATGAATTGAGGACCATTGTCATGGATGATCCGCCTGGGGACACCAATCGATGGATGACATGGTGTTTGATGGAAGCTAACCAGATTGGAGGTTTAACTTCGGCCAACGGTGTGGCCTCTGCCCATTTGAGAAGTAATCGGTTATTGCCAGGATAAACCGATGACCTCTTGCCGAAGAGGGACTGATTGGCCCTGCGACATCGATTCCCCATGCTTCAAATGGCCATGAAGCAACAGTAGGGTGGGAGCAACTCCGAAGGTTGGTGTATGAAGTCTGCATGGACCTGGCACGCCTTACACCTTCGTGCGTATTGGGTGGCATCGGCCATCATGGTCGGCCAGTAGTACCCAAGTCTGTGCAGCCTGTCTTTAAGCTTTGGACCTGGCTGGTGAGCTCCGCAAATACCATCATGGCTTCTTTAAGCACTTCCTGTGCCTCTGAATGAGAGAGACAGCGGAGGAGGACACCGTCATATGAACGACGGTAGAGTGTCTCAAAGTGGGATCATAGTAGAAACGGAGCGACCTTTGTCTGATGGACGCCGCTTCTTTGGAATCATGGAAGCAGACCGTGCAGAGCGTAGTCAATGAGAGGGAAGCGCCAATCCCTCGGCTCAAGATCCACGGAGATATTATGGACCTCTTGGATCCTTAGCATATGCTTAGAGCATACGAGATGCCGGGTTGCGACTGTGAGGTGATACTCGGTGTCGGCCGGTAAGGCTAGCGTCGTCGCTAATGCAGCGAGAGCATCGCCTTGGTATTTTGGGATCGGGACACATGCCCGATGTAGAAGCCTTCAAATAAGCTAGCCAATTCGATGGCTGTATGATAATAAGGCACCAAGTCCTCATGACGGACCTCGTATTCGCCTTTAACCTGATTTATGATCAGCTTTGAATCGCCATAAGCTTCAAGGTAGCGTACCCCCATTCCCTGGCGAGCTGGAGGCCATGAGTAGGGCATTGTATTCCGCTACATTATTAGAGCATGATTCTGTCAAGAGAGAACGCTCTGGGAAGGATATGATCCTGTGGGGAGATGAACACAACCCCCACTCCGGCAATAATTTCCTTTGGGGCCCATCCGCGATGCTCCGTCGAAGAACATCTGCCACACTTCCTCTGCTGAGGTCACATAGATTCGAAGACTTCATCAGGGATGTCTTCGTGAAGTTTTGAATGTTCTGGAACTGGATGAGCAGCTAAGAACTCTGCAAGGGCCTGGCCTTTAACTGCCTTCTGAGGAGTAAAGGTCATGTCGTATTGAGACAACAGAAGTGCCCATTTAGCCAACCTTGAATTCAGCGACCCTGGCTTCGTCATGAGAAGTCGTAAAGGGTTCACCTGGAGATGACATGTATGGTTTGGCCAACCAAATAATGTCGTGTCTTCTGAACAGCGAAGACGAGAGCTAAACACTCTTTCTCAATAGGATTGTACCGAGATTTGCTCCTATGAGAGTTCTACTCAGATAGTAGATGGCTTGCTCATGGCCATTGTCGTCCTTCTGAGCGAGGAGGGCGCCGAGGGAATAATCCAGGCTTTACATAAAGCAGGAATGGTTTTCCTGATGTAGGGGCCACTAAGACAGGAGGTTTTGTGAGATACCTTTAATGTCTTCATAAGCTTCTTGACAAGCTCGATCCCACATGAAGGCAGTACCCTTCTTCATTAGTCGGGTAAATGGTTGGCAACGGCCCGATAGATTTGCTATGAATCTTCTGATGTAGGCTAATCTGCCTTGCAAGCCTCGGAGCTCTTTGAGATTCCTGGTGGATGCATGTCCTGGATGGCTTTGACTTTGTCTGGGTCCAAATGGATCCCTTTTGATGTGACAATGAACCCAAGGAATTTGCCACTAGACACTCCCAAGAAGGATTTGTCGGGTCATTTTCAGCTGATGAGCCCGCATTATGTCGAACATCGTTTCTCAGATCGCGAAGATGTTCATTTTTGCTGCGGCTTTTGACGGCAATGTCGTCAACATAGCACTCCACCGTCTTTCGGAGATGGTCGCGGAAGATCATGCTCATCGCCCGTTGGTAGGTTGCTCCGGCGTTCTTCAGTCCCGAAGGGCATTACAGTGTAGCAGTATACCCCAATGGCGTTCGGAAAGAAGTATGCTTCTCGTCATCAGGATACATCTTGATCTGGTTGTACCCTGAGAAGCCGTCCATGAAAGACATCCTCTCGAACCCGCATGTGTGTCGATCATGACATCGGTGATCGGCAGTGGGAATTCATCTTTGGGACAGGCCGTATTGAGATCACGGTAGTCGATGCAGATTCGTATTTTCCCATTTTTCTTGAGGACGGGGACTATGTTAGCCACCCAATTGGATGTTGTTCCTCCCGGATGAAGCCAAAGCAATGAGTTATGAACTTCGGCTTCAATAGCCTCCATGATGTTTGGGCGGAACCGACGTTGTTGCTGCTTGATGGCTTAACGTCGGGCTTGATGTTTAGACGGTGCATAGCGACCTGTGGATCAAGTCCAGGCATGTCTTCATAGCTCCAGGCGAAGACATCTATATACTCTTTACGAGCATTATCAATTCTTCCTTTTCGATAAGTGATAAGCTTTCACTTATGGAAATAGGCTTAGGTGATCTTGACTGCCTAAGTTGACTTGGATCACCTTGTCTTCGGTAGGTGGCTCGCGCAGCTCAAACCGCTTTTCCCATTGAAAGCTCAATTGCTGGGCCCATGATTCCTCATTGGCAACCTCTGCGGGTTCCAACTGACTGCTTGAAGTCATGAGGCTTTCGAATATTCCTCCTATGCTGACATCAGAGTCCCATTCGGAGGATGAGGTCGACTGTGATGGGATCGATCCGTCGCCTTGACCTGAACTGTCGTGATGACCGGGGTAATATACCCTAACCCCTGCGTGTACTATCATAGTAATTTGCAGGTTTTCCTCTTGGGACGGAGTTACGCATCAAGCCGCGTCTTCCTTTCCGAAGTTTAGGCCCGCTCCTGCTTCAGGTTGTAGCCCATCTTTTTCATAATATGGCGCGCTGATGGCGCGTAATGGAAGAACTGTGGAACTTCTGAGTCCGAGCTTGAGTCTGTAGTTGAGAATCTCCCTGGCCGGGCTCTGCCGAAGATTATCGGGCGACTGTCCTTGCTTGGACGGAGGGATCACCAGCGTGGCCCCTTCTATAACTCCACAGATGTAATGGCCGAACTGGCTCATGTACGGGCATGCGAAAGAGCCATCCATAATGGATTTAATCGACTCGATGCTCGCAGGATAATCAAAAGAAATATCATCATTAATTATCCATTCGCCTTCCTCATCAGAAGGGATCTTACATCGGGGATCATTAAAGCATGCTACAATTGGCTCGCCAATCAGAATGGCCGGCATGCCCGTTTCAGATTCCGAATCTGCCTCATTGCCACTTTCATCATCGTCTGGCAATGGTTCTCCCGCGTTCCACTAGCCTCTTGATATAGGAGGGCATCAGTGAAGTAGTTTTTCACCCCCTTAAAGGGTTGCTTTTCAGCGAAGACAGTTCGTACTGTCGCATCACCTCAACATACTTGAAGCACTGATGGAGAGTGGACGGAACGATCAGTTGGCATGGATCCAAGGTCGTCCTAGTAGCAGGTTGTATGATGTGTCAGCATCAATGACATAGCACGTCACCTCTGACTTCAGGCTTCCGATTCTGCAGCGGAGCCGAATCTTCCAAGCGGATGGCTGCTCCCGGCGTTGAAACCATATATTGTAGTGGTGGTTGCAGACAACCTGTACAGTGGTATGCCGAGGAAGTAGAGGAGCCTTTTGGGGATGATGCTGAGAGCAGACCCCGGATCGACTTGTACTCTTTCAATGGCAGGTTGAACCGATATATCCGTTATAGTACAGAGGTCGGTCATGCTTGTTGTCTTTGAGAAGCATATCTTCCGCCGTGAAGGTAATGGCAGGTACCTTTACTGCGCGTGATGGCACTCTGAGCAGGGAGGCTGCATCTCATCACCAGGGATCTCAGGCATGCATGTCAGAAAGGACTCTGAGTGGCTAGCGCATCTCTGAGTGCCTCTCTCGTCTCTTTAGAGAGACGAAGAAGCTCGTGTATTGTGATACGAGCCGGGGATATTGGCTAAGGGCCAATATATCAAAGCGAAAGGCGTGGTAACCCTTGGCCTGGCGGTTTTCTTCAACACATGGTCGAATCGCACCTCCTTAGGCTTCTCCCCCTTGGTCAGGACTGGAGTGGATGCCGCATTGGTACTGACGTCGTTTGCCGTTGTATCTCGTCAGTAGATTTGTCATATTGCCTTTGATATGACTTTCCAGACGGGTGCCCGTCTGTTGAGGCGCATCTGCCCACGCTGTACAGACATGCTTTTCTTCTTCAGAATCGCTGAGGGAAGCCGAAGTAAGATTACCATCGTCTGGCAGGACAGAGATGACATTGCAGGACTTGCCCTTCTGCTGGAGTCGTTCGACGTCTGCTGTACGTCTTGGACGAGGTCAGGGTGTATCCACATAACTTCCCCTGTCTCCAATGTCAAAGGACGAGACCCTTGTTGTATTGAGTCATGGCTGGAGGATGCTTGACTTCTAGCCGTGGCATCGGGCTGGATAGGTCCCGTCAGGAACCATGACCTTCTGGGTAGTGCCGAACTCAAGAGTCACCATATTGGCAGTGACTTTCTTCTGTTCCGTCTTCAGTGTGAGGACTCCGGCGTCGACCAAGGCTTGAATTCTATCCTTAAGAACATAGCACTTGTCGGTAGGATGGTGGATCATCCTGTGGTAGAGGCAGTATTTAGGGTCATTTGTGCGCCCTATCTCATTAGGTCGCCGAGCATCTGGCAGCTTCATCTTATTCCCTTTATGGAGCAAATGGAATATCGTGACCACCTGGTCATCTCTGAAGGAGTACTGCTTCGGAGGAAACTTGGGCTCTTGGCTGTTGACGCCGCTCTTCTTGGCCTTTGACTGCATGTCCCCGGTCAGTTCGACGGACATAATTTCCTTCCCTTTAGCTTGGAAGACTGCGGGAGATCGCTACGCCCTTTGTTGTTCGTGCCCCATTTGCTTCTAGGGGCGGATGGCTCGAACTTCTTAGCCGATTTCTCGGCTATCTCAGCTTGTTCGACCAATTCCTTCCAAGTATGGGCCTTGACAGCCCCCATGCGAACTTCTACTTGATCCGAGAAGTTATGTCTGCATGTGTTGTAAAAGCATGGGTAAAGGCATCCCTGCTGGGCACATCAGAGATAGATTTTGAACCGCTCAATGTATTCACGGACAGATTCGCCTTTCCTCTGCACAGTGGAAAGGAGCTTATACCATGGTCACTTCGGTATCGTCCTCATAGAAGCGAGAGAGAACCGGGTTTCCAGGTCGACCCAGGAATTGATAGAGCCCTGAGGAAGGCTTCGGAACCAGTCGAATGCTACCCCTTTCAGGGTGCCGAATGAACAACCTAGCCATGATGGCGTCGTTGTTTAGAACATTACCGGTCTGAGACCGGAAATAGTAGATGTGCTGATTGGGCGAGCTCTTACCATCATACGTGTGCAACGTTGGTGGTTTGAATTTTGGCGGATATGACACCGAATCCCATTCCAGTGGGTAAGGACGGACTACCCCCACTTTCTTCAATTCATCCTTTTGAGCCAGGGATGAAATTTGAGCTTGAAGGCCTTTAAGGACTTCGGCATCCAGGGAGAGCCTCCCTTAGATTCTCCGTCTTGGGCGGATCATTGCTGAGATGCCCCTCCTCGTCATGATTACTTCCGGTATCATCATTCCGGTTGCTGAGGAGCTGAGCGAGCATCTGTTGAATATTGTCCAGGGCCTCTTGCTGAGTTCTAGAGGTCTGCTCCTGAGCCTCCAAACGCCGACGAAGGTCGTCATTGGCGTTATCGGCCATATTAACCGATGCTTTGTCCGTTCGCACGGAACTGACTGTTGCTGAAGAAGCATACCCGCTGTCTCCATCTTCTCCGTCAGACGATTGGGGTGATCGTCCGGATTGTGGCGGGATCAGGGCCCTTAAGGAAGAAGGCTGTTCATAATTATAGGGTATCGCTACCCTGGATCTGGTGTTTCGGAAAACACCTTCTTCATGCACCAAGACTTCAGCTAAGCCTGGGCAGTAGTCCGGATCTGGGGAGCCGAAAGGGGTGTCGTCAGAGGCTTGACTTCTTCCGCGCGGCTCTCGCCCCCTTCCGGTCATGTTGACGGATGCAGAGGCTGGATCCGGTGGCCCGCTCCTTTTGGGATGCCTCATCGGGATGCGCGCAGACAGTCGATCAAAGACTGATCGCCGATATGGAGAGGTGGCAAGGGTCGGTCGTAACCGACACTGCATAGAATGGACCATCACGAACTGGCATCCACTTCGTCGACAACAGAGAGGAAGTAATCTGGAAATGCTTTAATCTCCGCTTGTCCGCCAAGAATCCTCGCAGGTCGGCCCTGTAGGGGCCTGAATAATCTGGTATATGGGACAACGCATCGTTCCCCTTAGTCCTGCGGAAAGGATTAGTACCGAATAGTGCTTTGGTTCTAGCCTCGCGGCTGTAAACCCGATGAGTACGCCGAGGTACAATAGCCTTGCTTGTGAGGACAAGGCTAGCGGTAGGCATTGCTGCACTAGGAGACGGTATGATTGCCGTCTTGACTTTATGGTTGGCAGCATGTTGGTACAGGCGGGCATCTTGCCTTTTCTTCATAAGAGGGGCGCGGCTTTGGCGAGGCTACGCCTGAAGCTTCAGCAGAGGACTTCTGTTTAGGCTTCCATATCCGCTTTGACAGAGGATGTATAGGTTCGCAAGGAACCTGAATAGCCACAAGCGGGGCTGTGGGGTGTTGGCGAAATTCTGCCTCTGGTTTCTGATCTGAAACCTTGGCCATGAAGACCTTCTTGTGCTTCCGTGCTCGAAGCATCAAGCCACCCCCAGAGAGGACTTCTTCAAATCTTCTTTGATCAATTTGGATAACCAGGTTCTCAAAAGTGCAGGATCTGGGCTGCGGACATGTTTCCTTGTTGCGCCAGAGGACCGCGGCAGGTTTGTAGAGAACCTTTTCCGTCTCCGCAGAGACTTTGCTGAAGATTTAGCCAGAGAAGATCTGGCTGCACCGGCTTTTCTGAATTCAGAGATAGACCCGAAGGTCTGTTCGTCGCATTGCGACACTTGATTCTCAGCAGAGGAGAATACATTCCCCAGCGGAGTCGCCATCTTGTTTTCTATTATGTTTGCAAAGGGGAAAAACTTACAAAAAAAAGTTTGAGGAGCTAAATTACAAGTATTCTTAGAAAGATTACAAGTAGATCCCCTCAGAGATTCTGGAGAAGTGTGCCGATAGGAGTCTGGTCAGCGCGCGACCACTTTGTCCCTTTGACGATGCGAGCGATGAGATTCCCTTCTCGCCTGGTTCGGGAATCAGAGAATAGAGGATTGGTAGAACCCTCTTGCTGCTTCTCAAAATCGCCTTCGATAAGGAATTCCTTCTCGCCTGGTTCCGGAGATTCCTTGAGAAGAAGGACGATGTTAGGGTATCAACACCCTGGATAGAGAAAGCAATTCTCTAAAAGGTCTCTGAATTCGAGAACGCACGGTGCGTTATGAAGAAGCCTCAGTCGAAGAAGCTAATTGATCGATTCTTGCGATCAGAAGGCAATTGATGGCTCCTTCCTCTGCAATCCGATGCCTCTCCTTGTGACCTGACGGGCTATTTATAGGGAAAGTAAGGGTATAATCGTCCCCTTTGAAGATATAGAAACAGATTGAACCGAATCTGTTGAATCTGGAAAGTAGCCTTGCTGCGAGGCTATAATAGCTTCCGCGGAGCTAGAAAATGGCAAATCGGTTGATCTTTCCAATATGTTATGATCCTTCCATATCGTTGATTGATTCTCCTTGATCCACTTACTCGTTTCAAGAGAGTCAAGAGATTGTGGCAATCACCTGCCATATTTGAATCCTGATTGGATTTGATTAGATTGAATCCGATCTCATCAGGAGATTTGATTGGTCAAAGGTTGACTATAGCAGGCTGATGGCGGAGCTGCCCGCTTTGAGGCTCATAGCGGAGCTAGAGGCAATTCCTGGCGAAGTCCGAAAAGAGGGTCTTCGGCGAAGTCCGAAAAGAGGGTTTTCGGCGAAGCTATCAGTTAGCTTCCTGGCGGTGCTCTGGATGATGTTAGCCTCTCAAGCGAGGCTATCTCCTTGGGCTAATGTAATGCTAAATGCTAGCATTTTAGACCTGCTGAGGTCTGTTAGAAACAATCGGGTTCACTGTTCTGCTTGCTGGATCAGTGGAGTCCATCGCTTCCTTGTCCCTTGGAGGTGGGTGAAAACTGGTCTTCAGCTCGTCTGTCCCTTGTCTTTTGTAAATGTCAACAAGTTTAGACATCGTTCGGACCAATGAGAATCTTGTCTTTTTTAAGTGTCAACAATACCCATTTGAGTGCTAGTTTCCACCCCCGATCAAATTTTTGGCGCCGTTGCCGGGGAAGGGAATGGTTTTGATGTCACGTTTGTTAACATTTGTCTTCTCTGTTTTGGTGTGCAGGGCAATATTTTCAGGTGCTTAACATTGCAGTACATAAACTAGTTTGCCTCTCCCTGCTCTAGAAAGCAGGGCCCCAGATTTGGAAGGAAAGCCGCGAAACCGCGACTTTTGCCGCGCCACCGCGGCCATTGTGCAATAATTCTGTATATTGTTTGTTCTGGGATGTGTATCTTGTAATAGCTAGTGATTTGTGCTACTATCTTTCTGCTTTGCTTGCCTACACACCACAAAAAAATAAAAGAACTAAAATATGGTATTTGGACGCTTTTAAAACGGTTTAGACATTTGCATTTAGGCACGTGTCAATTCAATTCCAATATACTGTATTTGTTCTGTTGTTGTGATCTGGATGGAGATGTACATATGGCATTGCATATAGTATAGGACAAACACGTGGGTGATTTATCGCTTTGTGTTATATTCTTATCTATATTGCACACTTGCACAAATTGAATTTAAGGGCAAAACCCAAACAAGATAAGGTGGGATTTAATCACCCTTCCTTAGCCCAAAAATCATCTCCCCACTCACACACCCAAGCCCTAATAAAATTTGAATAGACGTTGGCCCCTAGGGACATTTCATCTAGGTCTAGGTCAATCCTCCTCTTGGCTTGGTTTTGATTTTTGTTCTTTTTGTTTGTTGTTTGATTCTTTCTTTTTTGTGATTTTTTGTGTGAAATGGCATTCAACAAAAATAATTCTTTCAATCCGAACATGAATCCATATTTCACACAGACTCCATTCTATTCGGATAATTCCAACCCGGCGTTTTCTAATATGCACCAACCAAATACACCGGGTTGGCCTTATCCGAATCAATACAACCTATACCCACATTCTTATGACTATAATTTCCAAAATAATTCCAACTCGTCACAGAGTCATTGGGGATTCATGTACCCCGAGTCAAATTTTCAACCTCCTTGTCCCACCATATTCACCTTGTCCACAATATTCATTCCCCAAATTTGCTTCTTATACTCCACCAATTGAAGAAAAATCTGAGTTACTAAAGAGTTAGAAGCCAATCTACAGAGGGCCGAGCAACAGCTTCAAGAAACATTGGCCCTCCAATTCCACAATATTTTCAAGAGTCTTACTCAGTCCACCTCCTCATAATGAACAACCATTTGCCTTGGAACGAGTAAAGAAACTCTGTGTGAGTCCAAGCTTCAATTCCACACATTTTGACTCAAATCATTCACAAAATTTCAAAACCAAGATTCCTATACTCCCATTCTAGAGCAACCATTTGAGACACATCAAGTCTAGATAAGAGTTTGGATATCTTGAAGGAGTCTTTATTACAATGTCAAAAATCACATGCCGAGTCTATCAATAAGGTGGAAGAACAATTGAGTCAATTGGTTAACTTATTAATGAGGAAACTCTATCTTATCAACCTTTGACCAATTCAACTATGCCAAACTCTATTGATATGACCCAAGACTCTTGTCATTTTGAAAATCAAGATTCAATTTCAGCACACTCATCTGAACTTGTCCAAACTTCAAATCCCATTGATATTTTGGCAAGTTTTCCTTTTACTGAAATTGAACTTGAACATGAATATGATCCTGAACTTCCACTTGATGATTCAATTCTACTTCCTGATTCAATTATGACTCCGGTGTCTTCACCTGATTTCACTTCATTTCCTGAGTCATTATGAATCCTGTACCCATCCATTGTGAAATTGAATCACCAATCATTCATGATGATCATATTGAACTTGACAATTTCATACTTTTGAAAGTCCATTTGATAAATTGGTAGGTTCTCAATTTTGTGGAATTGAACTCAATGTGGAATGTGACTTTGACCCTCAGTTTGTGATTTAGTTCAAATACCTGAATCATTATTGACTCCTGTATTGTTACCCAATTGAGTAACATTTTAGAGTCAGTTTTGATTCCCAACCCTCCTGAACTTGAATCACTAATCTTAGATAGTCACATTCCGTCATGGGGAAATGAATTTGGACCTGAGCTTGATCTTCTTGATTTGGACACAACTTCCTGAACCAATTTCGACTCCCGAACTTTTACTTGACTTAAGTATTTTTCCTGAGTCGGTATTAGTTCCTGTGCCTCCTGAGTCCAAATCAATCATTCCATCTTTTCATACTCCATTCTGGGACAAGGATCTTGATAAATTTGACTCTGAAATTATTTTGAAAATTGGAAATTAGATGGGGTAACATTGTTAATAAAATTCACACATGCATGCATCATTCTAGTGGGTTGTATCATGGAGGTCTATGGTGGGTTCCTCAAAACCCAAAGCAAAGTTGATTGGGCCATGTTTCGTGGACCAATCCGACCACCACCGGAACCACCACCTTAAGGTAATTTTTTCCTTCCCTCTCTATTTTGTTTCATGCATACATATATCACGATGCATTGAGGACAATGCATGAAATAAGTGTGGGGGAGGGTTTACTAACATAGAGTTTTTAGATTTTTTTTCTTTTACACTTCTTTTAGAAATAAATAAAATAAAAAAAAACTTTTTGAAATAAGAGATAAATGTTTTGATCTATTTTTAAGAAAATTAAGATGTATCTTAGAAATTAAGAAAGCCTTAATTATGACATCTTAAACCTAGTTGAAATAATAGATCTTGTTTGAAATTATAGGCTAAGTAAGTAAAATTGGGGAGATATTTTTATCTTGAATTTTTTGCCTTAGATAGTATGCAATTCACACTTACACATTTTTTGGGATGGAAACAAAGACCAAAAATGTCATAAAATAAAAAAAGAAAAAAAAAATATATAATAAAACATCACTTATTAAGCAGGATAATTGTGCCTCAAGAAGCATGATTATTCACGCCTAACGGTGGTAAGGAAATAAATAATCCCTTTAGTTTCGTGGCCTTTTCACTCGAGTCCTTAAACCCGAGGGATGTTTTCTCATCTAGTGCCCTAAGACCTACTGTTTGGAGTCATCGGTTATAGCCTCGTTACAAGGGTGAACTAGAAAGCCTAAACTAAGGGAAGAAAAAAAGAGAAAAAGAAAATAAATATATATAAATAAATGGCTTGATGGTTAGAGTTGAAATCCCAGAAATCTTCACTGTCACGGTGTGCATACTATCTAGGTTTTATGAAAGATAAAATATTCAATCCAATTTAAATTCTTACCTTAATTGAAGACAAGATCTTGCATAGAGACTAAGTTTAAGAAAGAATAATTATAGGTGGACTTATGACCTTAAATCACTTATTTTTGTAAAAATAGTTCGAAAACATCTCTCTCTTTCAAAATGTGTTTTCAAAATACTAACATTTGTCTTCTTTCTTTATAGATTTTGTGAGTGCAATCCGCTGAAAACCCTCAGGAGACAACACTCCTCCTCTAGGGCAACCTAGAGGTTTAACGGCTTGTTGCACACGCTCAGTGCAATCGCGTCACCTGCGAAAGCGGTGTAATAACCCTTGTAGTATAGTTTTTTCTTTTCTTGTTTTGCTCGAGACGAGCAAAAGAATAAGTGTGGGGTGTGATTAGTCTACAATTCTGCATTTTTATGTCGCATTCTCTCACCGATTTATGAATAAATTGTCGTCTAAATCGTGTTTTGGTCTTAATTGCAGGTAGATCCAAAGTCCAAGGGCAAAGGTATAATAAGAGCTTAATTAGACCCAATTAAGGGTAATTAAATCCGCATTACTTGGAGGCCAAGCAAGGGATTATCTAGAAGATTCATTGAACCTAGCCTCTTGCACACATCAGACGAATCTGCGGTCGAAATTACCCGAAACTGGATATACCACGAAGCCTCTCGAAGCCAGACGGAGCCACGGACCAAAAACCAGGGACCAGAGTCCCTGTATTGCCGCGGATCCGCGGCAATCCTTGCGGATCCGCGCGTCGATTTTTGACGCGTGGCCCCGTCTCGTCTTCTGGATCCTTCTGAGCCCTATAAATAGCCCTGCAGAGAGCCAAACCGAGAGCAGTCTTCGTTTTTTAGGAGTAGGTGCAGATTTAGTGTAGTGTAGGTGAGAGTTCTTCATTTTCTTGTATTTTCTTTTCTTTTTCTTAGATCATTGTAGTAGGGCTGAGTGATTCATAGAGAGAGAGATAGTGAGGGATTGATGTAATAGAGAGTGACACTCTATGTAAAGGTACCTCCTTTCTCTTCCATTGTAATCTGCTTCATCTTCTACATGATGTTTTGTTGCTAGTTTTTCTTCTCATGGCAATCTAACTACTAACCACTAACCTATCTAACCACTTACTTGATAATCCACATGAATCGGGTTGCCTCTACAAGGCCTTGTTCTTGCAAGAGCCATTGATGGCCAAGATGATGGATTCTAACAATCTAACTTGCTAACTTGCTAACTTGCTAACCAAGCTAACTCTCTTTTATTTTCATGCTCTTTTATTTCATGCTTGTAGTGTAATGAGTGATGCTTGTAATTGCTTGTCTTGTTGCAATGTTTTGATTGTTATGAACCATCCATGAGCCATGCTTTGTATGCTGTCTTGAAGATAAGGATTGTGATGGCCGAGGATCAAAATGTGAGGCAACTATCTCGAAGAGGTTAGCATGGTTAGTGGAGTACTTAGTAGTTAGTAGCCATGAGTTTTCTTTACCTTTGTTTTAGAAATCGTTTTCAAGTTCCTCTTCTTATTTTCTTATCGACGTTTTCATCGCTCTCCTCACCTACCACGTGCTTGTTTTCATTTTCTTTTCTTTTTCATTCTTTCAACATAGAAGAATTGTTAACATCTGACGTGACTAGAGACTGTTAATGCTTCTATCGCCTCCCTTCCCTGTGGATACGACCCGTTAAGCCAATGCTATAACGGAAGTATCGAGGGTATACTAAGCACATTTGAGTTTTTCATTGATTTCATATAATACCCATTTTGAGTGCTAGTTCCACCCCCGATCATGTATGATGAGGGTGATGTGCATGAACACGTGGAGCTTGTTTCTTTTGAAACAAGGATTCCAATCTAAAATGGTTAAATGCACATTTGCTCAAAGTTGAGCTCAAACAATCTATTTTATTTTTCAAAATTTAACTTCATTTTTATCAATGGTTGTGGCATGAAAAGCATGATCAACAATCTTTTCTTTTTAGAAACATTAACCTTTTCTTTTTCAACAAAATTTCTTTTTAAAGAGTTGTTTTTCATTCAAAGCAGCTTCTTTTTGTTTTTCGACCAAAATAATTTAATTTTTCAATGAAGTATTTCCTTCACAAAGATCATTTAATTTAGAAAGCAAGAAAATATTTTCATTTTTCAAAGATTCATTTTCTTTTGAAATTTTTAATTTAGATTGAAAAGAATCTTTTCTTTTAACAAACACTCAAATTGTTTTCATTTTCTTATTATCCTTTTTAAGCAATTCATATTTTTCTAGAAGTTGTTGACAAAATGAAACAAGTTCATTATAGGACATATCAACATCCTCTTCTAGCTCGGACTCGGTAGTTACCTCAAGGGGGTTATCCCTTGGACCATGTAGCATACGGTGGAAGTGTCACTTCCAACATCCGAGTCGCTCCCCGCATAATATTGTTCTTTTTCGCCAAGGGAGATGATGGTTTTTCAAACTACAAAAGGCAAGTCAAGATTAGCAACCCTACATAAATAATCATTATTTAGGGTACTCTTTAAAGTATGGATGGCTTTTGAATTAGCCTCAATATACTTGCTATTATTAACATATGAATCTTTAATAGTAGAAGGATAAACATGAATGCCTAGGCCTTTGAGGTACATAGACATCTTAACCTTCCAAGTTTGGACGTTAAGAAAGTCAAAGGTGGGAGGTGACATGAAATCCATGTGTGTGTAAACAAATATTGTGATTAGCTCCAAATAAGGATCTTTAACTCAAGGTTGTTAGACCCAAATCAAGAGCACGTGGCTCTGATACCAATTGTAATCACCTAGAGGGGGTGAATAGGTGACTAGCTAATCTAATGGTCAATTAATGCGAAATTAAAACTATTAATGTAAACTAAAAATACTTAAGCTAAACACACCAAGTATAACACAAGAGTGTAGCCGAATTCCCCGTGAAGGGCTCTGGACTAACTCCTCAAGATTCCTCTAAATGAGAGTTGAGGTGCTGCGGTGGCTCTCTTGGTTGAATACTAGTGTTAGCAAACAAACCCCAAGCATATAACAATATGAGCATAAATATATATCAAGCATATAAAGATGAAAGTAATATAAGCATGCAAGATATAAACAAGTAAGAGATAGAGAGAGAGCAATCGCAACACGGGAGAATTATTTCAAGGTTCGAGCACACTTGCTCTACGTCCCCGCCTTTAACACTTGAAGGATTTCTACTATAATCGATCCCACCGGATCACTCAGTGCCGCAACACCTACAAGGAGTTCCCACTAGAACTCTTGGACTCTCTAGTCCCTTCACTCATTCCCGCAAGAACTACACACCATAAGCACGCAACCTTGCCGAGGCCGCACCTCTACAAAGAGCTCTCACTAGAACTCGAAACAATCGCGAGCACACAAGTCCGCCTCCTCAAGCAAAGATGTAAACATTGGTGATCTAATCACTTTGATCACCTCAAATTCTCTCACAACAAAGATCCCTATAGGATAGGTATAGCAATGGATAGCTCAAGTGATTGTGAAAAAAAACAAGGATTGAATTGTGGTGAAAAACTCAAGAATCACTTTTGAAAACACTCTTGATAAACTTTCTTTGAATTAGAAATATTTGGTCCAAACTAGTGGAGAAAACTTCTAAAATAGATGGGAAAACTAGGTTAAAACTTTCCAAAAATCTTATTTAAAACAGTCCAAGAAAGCGCCCTTTATAGGCTAACCAAAAACTAACCGTTGGGGCCAAATCAACAGCCTGGACGGCTGTCGGTCGACCGCTCGGTCAACCGGCCAACGGTCAAATTTCTGACCGTTGAGCCAGCAGTCGACCGTGGCCTGAAAACAGAGAGCAGAACTCTCTGCCGATCAACCGCCGGTCGACCGGGGCTTTCCAGAGAGCAGAGCTCTTTGGACGGTCGACCGGTTCGGTCGACCGGCCCTCCAGCCAAACTAGGCGTGCACGCTGTGCTCGTCGGTCGACCAATTTGGACAACCGACTCCTGACCCGGTCGACCGGCAGAAGCCAGAAACAGGTTTTCAGGATTTAAAAACTTAGTTTAAAATAAAATCCCATAAATCCTCTAAAAATCTACAAAAATAGTTCAGTATAATACTTTAATATACAAACATATTTGAGTAAAATCAAAGACATGTTACAAACATTTTGAACTATTTTTGTAACTTAGAAATTTTGGCATAAAACAAAATCTGTATTTTTCCAAATAGATTTTTCCAAAACTTCTCTAAATACAAAAATAAGATATTTTAAACACTTTTAAAGCATTGAGTGTATGGATATGATCCACTACACATAAATGATGGAATATCTATGTTTTTGACAATAAGCACTAAAAATGGTTTTGGTTAAGGACATGTAAACTTTGAATATCAAAAACCAAACCGGTTTTTTCCAAATGAAAACTCTTTTATATTTTTTCAAAATGAAAACTCTTTTATAAAAACTCAACTAAATCTTGTGTGTGAGTGTATATGGTATACTTGAGCAATCCACCAAGTATTCTATCCTTTACATTTTATCTAAAAACAAAATCTTATAAAAACAAACCTAGACTCAAGTCTTCTCTTGAAGTCTTCACTTGAAGTCTTCTCCTCCTTCTTGACTTGGTCCAAACATGATCCAATGAGCTAGACTCCTCTAGAGTACTTGATGTGTTCTTGATGCATAAGCTCTTCAATCAAACCGTGTTAGCTCCAAAACTTGACTTTAATTCTTTGTTGAAGCTAAATACCTACTAAGATCTTAATCACAAATCTGAGACTAATTAAACATAAGATCAGTAGTACTATAAATACATGAGTTAATCATTATTAAAAACTAGAGTGATGGGCCTTTAGGACACATAACGAGGGGAGTGTCTAAAGATAGGGGGAGCAAACGCTCCCCAGATCTTACCAAACTGCCATGAAAACACTGCTTTGGTAGTGTTACCAGGCCATATCCAGGGGTCCAACTCCCTAATTTCAGGATCCTTCTTTATCTTCTGTTGGATTTCAGTTTGGGTCCTGGATTTGACGATATCGCTGTTGACCTTCAGTTAACCGAAATAGATTCATAAAAATCTGAATTTAACAAGTTTTTATTTGGTGTATCTTTTTAATTTGCTCTGATCTTCAGCTAAATATTTGTTCTCATCCTCTATTTTGACTTAATCTGAATTTCAGTGGGCTTTTGGGTTCGTTTTCTCTCCTCTTTCATTTAGTAAAGGCCTACAAATAATTAGATAAAAATATAAATAAATAGCTGAGTTTATTAAATAAATAATATGAGAATGTGATGATAAATATGCAATATTGGCGTCGATCAAACCCCCACACCTATATTTTGCTCGTCCTCAAGCAAAACAAATAAAAGTAAAACAAAACTATCCTAGTCTAACTCACTTTCGTAGGAATCGCAGTTGCACTTAGCATGTGTAACAAACCATTAAACTTTTAAGTTACCTTTAGAGGACGAGTTTATTTTATGAGAGTTTTCAGTAGATTACACCCACAAAATCTATAAAGAAAGAGAAACAAAGTGTTAATATTTTTGAAAAATATTTTGAAAAAGAGAGAAAATATTTGAAGTATTATTGTAAGAGTTCTGTTGGCCCAAAAGCCCATCACTCTAGTTTTGATAATGATTAACTCATGTAGTTATCGTACTAATGGTTTTGTGTTTAATAAGTTTCAGATTTTCTATCAAGATCTTAGTCAGTGTTTAGTTTAACAAAAGATTCGAAGTCAAGTTTTGAAGTTAGCACATATTGATTTAAAAGCTCATGCTTTAAAGATCGCATCAAATACTCAAGAGGAGTCTAACTCTTTGGATCAAGGTTGGACCAAGTCAAGAAGGAGAAAAAGATTTTCAAGAGAAGATTTTCAAGACTTGAGTCGAGTTTGTAAGTGTTAAGTTTTATTTTTAGATAAAATATAAATTATAGATAAGTTGTGGATTGATCAAACTCATATACACACACACAAAATTTATATAGTTTTTCATAAGAATAATTTGTTTTAGAAAATACCGTTTTGATTTTGAGCTTCAAAGAAGACATCTTTATATTTCATGAATAGAGGTCATCAAAATAAGTTTACATATTATATATTTATATATATTAAATTTTATCTATATACATTGTTGTTCAAATGTTAGAAAAACTTAGTTTGATGTTTCGAGTCATGGTTTTTAAGTTTTGTATTTATCAAAACTTGTTTACAACTTATTGTCAAAAATATAGATATTTCATCTTATATGTATATTGGATCATATACATTCACATTATGCTTCAAATTAGTTTTAATATCATGTTTTGTATTTGAACAAGTTTTGAAAAAAATTAGTTTTTCATTTAAAAGTTTGATTTTGAAAAATACCGGTTTTTATTAAGGCTGAATTTCTATATCGCAAAAAATAGTTCAACTTATTTTTATTATGTGTTGATTTTAATCATACATATTTAAATTTCAAAATATTTCAATGAACGGATTTTGTGAATTTTATGTGATTTTATGGGAATATATAGGATGTTAAAAGACCAAGTTTTAATCCCTTTTTATCCCTGACCTGACCTTCTGGCGGTCGACCGACCGGTCGACCGAGCAGAAGTCGGTCGACCGAGCGATCGACTGATGTATGATTAGTCTCTAAACTGCATATTTCATACCATATCTTCACATTTATTTAATATTAAATTCTGTTAATAATACCTCTCTTGTATGTTTCTAGGTCCATGGTGTGGAAATGAAGAAGAAGACCCAAAATCACTATTTAAATTGTGATTAAAAGCCTACAATATAGTCATTGATTTTGGAGAGTGGTTTCATCAAAACCAGGGGCCCAAATCTAGAAACCAGAATATCCAGCCGACAGGGGACAGGAGTGGACTGCGTAGCAGGAGCACCGCGCACGCGGCCGCCCTATGGCCGTAAAAACGCGGCCATAGCCGCGTTTTCGCGGCTCCCTTGTGGAGTCGCGCGCTAAGATTTGATGCGCGGCTCCATACATGTACCCTGATATCCCAGTTTGCCTATAAATATCCTAGAGTTTTCCAGAGCCAAGGAAGAGGAGTTTTTGAGTAGTTTTTAGAATAGTTTTAGTTGTTTCTTCTCTATATTGTAGCGTAGGGCAGTTTAGGTTAGTTATTCTTCTTCTTCCTCCTTTGCATTTCCATCCTTTGTAGATTTTATAATAGGAAAGAGAGTGGTACATGAGTGAAAAGTAAGAGTGCTTGTAATAGAAGGTGACTATCTATGAAAGGTGCCTTTTATCTCTCCTTATTTTCTTCTCTCTAACTCTTACATGTTTAGCTAATTTCTCTCATGGCAACTAACTATTAACCACTAACTTGCTAACTTCTTATTTAATAATTCATATGAATCTAATAGCCTCTACTTGGCCTTACTTTTGCAAGAGCCATTGATGGCTCATGATGATAAATCTGTTGGCCCGGAGGCCTTCCTCTCTAGTTTTGATGATGATTAACTCATGTAGTTATGTTTACTAATAATCTTATGATTTTAGTTTCAGATCATGTAACAAGATATTAGTTGGTTATTGCTTCAAAAAGAGGAGTTTGGAAGCCTTCACTGGTGATTCAAGAGCCCGAGCATCAAGTTCATACATAGCCTTGCTCGTTGGATCACGGAGTTTGGACCGAGTCGGCTTGAAGATGAAGATCGTCAAGAAGACTTAGGTATCATAGAGTTTAGTGTGTTTTAGATCCATTTGTAAAGCTTAGTATAGTTGATATGCTCAAGTGCACAATACACACACGTTTATATTTGGATATCGGTTTTTTCGGTTTTGGCTTAACCGATATTTGTTTTCATGAATAGTGATCAAAACAAGTTTACATGGTTTATATGTATAGTAGATGTATTCTAGTTATACATGCATGCTTAAACTTCTTATACAAACTTATTTTGACTTCCTATTCAGTGTTGAAAAATAAAAGTTTGATAAAATACAAGTTTTGGTTTTGGTAAAAAGTTAAAACACAAAAATAGTTCATATGCTTGATATTTGAGTTAAAATGTTTATCACAAGTTTTAATATCAATGCAAAATGATAAAACTATTTTTGGGTATTTTTACAAGAGATAAAAGAATTTTTAGAAATATTTTAACATATTTTCTGACCCAGTTTTCTGTCCCAGACTGTGGCTGACAGGCTAGGTCGGTCGACCGCACGGGTCGACCGCACCAAAGGCCGGTCGACCTTGCGGTCGACCGACGTGCACAGGCTTGTGCACGGTTTGGTAGAACAGGGACGGTCGGCCGGGCGGCCGACCGGACCAGAGAGCTCTGCTCTCTGTATCTGGGCGGTCGGCCGGGCGGTCGACCGGGATTGCCCAACGGTCAGAATATGACTGTTGGCGGTCGGCCGGCCGGCCGACCGCTAGCCTGTCAGGCTGCCAGATCAGCCTAACGGCTAGTTTCTGTTTTGGCCTATATAAACCCCATTCCTTTGGGATTTTGGCCAAGGTTTTTAACAAGAAAAATTCCCAGTTTCTCCTGAGTTTAAAGAAGTTTTCAGAGAGTTTTAAAGCTTAAAATATTCATCTTTATTGTTTTTTAAGGGTTTTGAAAATCAAGGAAAACTAGGTTTTTGGGATATTGTTTGGTTTTCATTTCTATCATCTACAAAAGATTCCCAAGTAGTTTTTCTTTGTTATTGTTTCTAAAAACACCTGATTCCACACTTGAGCTATATCCTCTATCCTAATCTATTAGGATCTTTGTTGTGGAAAAGGAGATTGTTTGAGGTTGATTGAGCCTCCAAGTGTACACCTGCTTTTGTTGTATCCCTCTTCGTAGAGGTTGATGGGTGATTGGTTTGCTCCCTCTTTGGTAGAGGTAGAGTTGGTGGTTTGCTCCCTCTAGTGAGAGGTGGAGTTTGGTTTGTAAACCCCTCTTCGGTAGAGGTGATTGTGGTTGTTTGGTTACGGGCCTACCCCTCGGTTGTGAGGCGTGTTTGAGAGAGGAGTTCGGTACTCCTTGTGTTGTAACAAATCCTCCTCGGTGGAGGTTCTCTCGGTGGAAGATAGTGGATTGGAAATCCTTCACGGTGGTGAAGGCGGGGATGTAGAGCTAGGGGCTCGAACCTCGAAACATATCTTGTTGTTAGCGTTTGATCCATTGTCTCCTAACTCTCTCTCTCTCTCTCTCTCTCCTCTCTCTCTCTCTCTTTATATTGTGCATAGCATCATTCATAGCATCATATCTATTTGCTTGTGTTTGAGCATTGATTCATATTATCATATCTATTATATGCTTGTGTGTTTGTGTGTGACTCACTTGTACTTAACCACAAGAGCTTCATATAGCACCTCAACCCATATCTAGGGGAATCAAGAGGAGTTAGTCCAGAGCCCTTCACGGGAAATTCGGCTACACTTGTGTACTAAGTGTGTTGCAATTAGTTTTTAAGCTTCCGCATTTAGCGCATTTAGTTCACTAGATTAGCACTTATACCTATTCACCCCCCCTCTAGGTGATTTCAATTGGTATCAGAGCCTACGCTCCTGATATTAGGCTTAACATCCTAGGAGTGAGATCCATTTGTTTGCTAATCTATTGTTTGCATTTGCTTGTTTGCACACATATAGTTTGGACCCATGGACTTCATGACCCCACCTTTGTTTGACCCTTCCAACATCATTGTTTGGAAGATTAGGATGTTCGTTTATTTACAAACCCTAGGACATAAGATTTACCTTACCATTACCAAGGAATCCTACCTTAGTGATAGCAAGCATATAGGGGCCAATGCACAAACCCTTGAGGCCATTAGAAGCACGCTTTCAAAAGAATATCTTATGCATGTTTCTAATCTTGATTCCGCCTCTGCAGTGTGGAACAAGTTGACAACCACCACCTCCGAGCTTCAAACGCCAATCCAACAAGAGGAGGAATCTAGTGGAGAATCCGAGCCACAACAATGCCATATGATCCAAGGGAATGACTCCCTTGAAGTACAATCGGAAACTCAACTAGATAGTTTTGATTCTAGTTCTTCTTGTGATGATTATGATGCCCATGCTTTGAATGAAGAACTCTCAATTGTTTGTGAAAAATTAATTAAAAAATATAATGTTTTGAAAAAGAAAAGTCTAGGTATTAATAATGAAAATAAAAATTTGATTTCTAGACTTGATGTTGTTTTGCATGAGAAAGAGGAGATTGCTAATGAGAGGGATTCATTAAAATCTCAACTTGATCTTGCACTAAAAGAAAATAAAGTTTTAAAATCTAAAAATGATTGTGAAACACTTTTGAAGAAAAATGAAAATTTGTCTTCAAGAGTTGATTTTGTTTTAAAAGAAAATGTTGCTTTGAAAAATAAAATAATTTCTATTTCAAATGTTTGTTGAAGAAGAATGATTGTTTGCAAAATAAGATTGATGCACATGTTTGCCATGCTAGGGTAGTATCACACACTTCTCCTATTGCATGCCACACTTCTTCTTTAATTAACAATGATATATCTTTGCTTAAGAAGAGTGTAGATTGTTTGGGCTCCACCTTGAGCCAATGTGCCAAGAGCTATACACGTTTGGAAACTTTGTTTCGAAAGAAACAAGTTCCATCTATTCATGCACACCCTCCACGGCATACACATGCTCCTCACGGACACCATCACACTATGTATGCTCATGTGTACACTTGTACACATTGTGGACGTAAGGGCCACCTTGCTAAATTTTGTTTTGATCGTATACATGATTGTAATTTAGCAAATAATTTTGTTTGGGTTAGAGAAGGTACAACCCCCATGGACCCAAAAGGAAATGGGTACCAAAGACCACCCCTCGTGTGTTTGATGTAGGTGTGGGCTCTCACATGACGTGAGAGCAGTGGTACCTTGGAGTGGATGCGTTCCGTACTTAAAGGAGATTTTTTTGGATGCATCACTTTCAAGGAAAGTTTGGTGGAGAGAACCACCATGTTTTGGAGACAAGGAAAGTTGCCTTCTAGGTTTTGGTAACGATTCCTAACTCCTTATTATTGTTTACATGTTTTTCATTTTATTCATTATTAGCATGTTTTATTGTTTATATGATCATTATGAAAATGCCATGTTTATTAGGCTTATGACTTACATGTATAGTATTTGAGACACCCATGCTTATATAGACCCATATTTAGTGTTCTCACCTTTGTTTAGCTATCATGTACATCATGAATCTAATAACATGTGAATTTACATAATAATCATGTTTATGCTTTTCATGCTTATTCATATCTTGTTTTTGATGCTTCATGATTTGAATATATGTTTAAATGTTAGTTTTCATTAAGACTAGGATTTATACTTGTGCATATAGTGGGCCACAAATAAATCTATATATGTTTGAGCTTGAATGCTTATTTGAACCCATTAGATGTGCTAGTATAGTCTTGTTTTGATGATCCATGCATTTTAAACTTGTATTCCCTTTTTGGAATTGTTTTAGGTTTATGTTTAAACTTCATGTATATGTCTATCTTGTCCAAACTATTAGATATACATGTATATCCTTTGAGCCACATGTCTTCATGCATATATCTTTGTGGACTCTTTATGTTTGGATATGTATGTATAATTTAGTTTGTATAGGACATACATATACCTTGAAGATTAAATAGTTTTGATGATTTTCATATTTTCATGTTTCAAGGAATATTGAGCTTATTGTCCATCTTTCATGATTATGATCTTCACATTGTATTTGTACACTCACATTTATTGTTTGCTCATGTTTTGTTTTCATGAGTCATATTTATGCTTAATTGATTATGAGTGTTGGCTATTTTGTGAATTTCATATTTTCATGAAAAATAATTTTGTTTTATTCCTTGCTTGAAGGATTTCGTACTAGTTTACAAATTTTCATATAACTAGTTGTGATATTCCTCATTTGGTAGAGTTTTTCAAACAAACCTTATTTTCAAATCTATTTTTTGAAAAACCCCTACTATCCACGGGCGGATGGATGGGCGATCATGCTCATGTATGCTTTATATTGAAAATCATTTTAAACTTGAACATGTTTGGGTGGTAGTTATATGATGTATACACTTAATTATTATTGTTGTTTCAATTGGTATCATTGGATTCTTTCAATTGGTATCAATTTTGACCTTTCTTGTATACTCATATATGTTTGTATGTATGTATGTTTTTCAATTCCAATAGTATCAATTTCGATTGGTATTAAATTTTTCATACATATATATTTGTTTATACTAAGCTTGAGCTTTAACTTTGTTTCAATGATTCAATTTTCAATTGGTATCTTATTACAAGCTTATGCATGTGTTTTATTGGTATTTCATAAAGGGAGAAAATTCGATTTTCATATTTCAATTGGTATTTGTATTTCCACTCCCTTGCTTTATGATAGAAAATAAAATTTTAAATTGATATTATATACTTAAAAAGAAAAATACTCTATTTGATATCAAGATGTTTATTTGAATGTTTTAATTTGGTATCTCAAAATTTGTTTAAAGAAAATACAAAAGTTTTTGATTTATATTGCCTATATGCAAGGAGAGCTTAACATCTCTTCTACATATAGATTCATGTTGAGTGTATCTTGTAATGAGGAGCTTGACATCTCTTCTTTATGTGATACACGTGTGTAGGGAGAGCTTCATATCTCCTCTTATACATTGCATAGTGTACGTTATGTGAATTAGGGCTTGTCATCCCTCCTTCATGTAATGTATCTATGTAGGGAAGCTTCACATCTTCCTCTTCATGAATGTATATCGCATATTCCAATTATTTATTGATCTATGTTTACTTTCAATTGGTATCAAGATGCTTCTTTGACATATTTTCAATTGGTACCTTAATTGATTGTCACCCTATTTGGTTTTGTTTTTTGTTTTAGACAAAAAGGGGAAGAACACTGTTTTTATTAACCCTTTTGTTGATTCATTATTTCGAACAAAAAGGGGGAGAAAAATTTATTGATTTGGTTTTGTTTTTACCCTTTTTTTATTGATGATTGTTTCTTTGTAATAAAAAAGGGGAGAAGATTTTGTTTTGTTTTGATTGTTTACCCCTTTGTTGATGATTGACAAAAAGGGGAGAAAGATTTGGTTTATATATGCATATTTATGTTTTGCATATATTAAGTTTAATTTAGTTTAATTTTAATTGGTATCTAGAGCATGTTTTGTTTTTGAACATTTCATTGGTATCTAGAGCCTTTTATTATTTATGCATATCTATGCATGTTTCATGTTTCATATTCATTGCATATTTATGTTTATTTGTTTATGCATGAGTTAAGGGGGAGCTTCTTTGAAGCTTAACTTTAATCCATGCATATATAACTCCATGAGTTTTGTCATCATCAAAAAGGGGGAGATTGTTGGCCCGGAGGCCTTCCTCTCTAGTTTTGATGATGATTAACTCATGTAGTTATGTTTACTAATAATCTTGTTATTTTAGTTTCAGATCATGTAATAAGATATTAGTGGTGATTGCTTCAAAAAGAGGAGTTTGGAAGCCTTCACTTGGTGATTCAAGAGCCCGAGCATCAAGTTCATACATAGCCTTGCTCGTTGGATCACGGAGTTTGGACCGAGTCGGCTTGAAGATGAAGATCGTCAAGAAGACTTAGGTGTCATAGCGTTTAGTGTGTTTTAGATCCATTTGTAAAGCTTAGTATAGTTGATATGCTCAAGTGCACAATACACACACGTTTTATGTTTGGATATCGGTTTTTTCGGTTTTTGGCTTAACCGATATTTGTTTTCATGAATAGTTGATCAAAACAAGTTTACATGGTTTATATGTATAGTAGATGTATTCTAGTTATACATGCATGCTTAATCTTCTTATACAAACTTATTTTGACTTTCCTATTCATGTGTTGAAAAATTAAAGTTTGATAAAATACAAGTTTTAGTTTTTGGTAAAAATGTTAAAACACAAAAATAGTTTCATATGCTTGACATTTGAGTTAAAATGTTTATCACAAGTTTATATATCAATGCAAAATGATAAAACTATTTTGGGTATTTTTACAAGAGATAAAAGAATTTTTAGAAATATTTTAACATGTTTTTCTGACCCAGTTTTCTGTCCCAGACTGTGGCTGACAGGCCAGGTCGGTCGACCGCACGGGTCGACCACATCAAAGGCCGGTCGACCCTTGCGGTCGACCGACGTGCACAGGCTTGTACACGTTTGGCAGACACAGGGACGGTCGGCCGGCGGCCGACCGGACCAGAGAGCTCTGCTCTCTGTATCTGGGCGGTCGGCCGGCGCGGTCGACCGGGATTGCCCAACGGTCAGAAATATGACCGTTGGCGGTCGGCCGGCCGGCCGACCGCTAGTCTGTCAGGCTGCTAGATCAGCCTAACGGCTAGTTTCTGTTTTGGCCTATATAAACCCCATTCCTTTGGGATTTTCGCCAAGGTTTTTAACAAGAAAAATTCCCAGTTTCTCCTGAGTTTAAAAGAAGTTTTCAAAGAGTTTTAAAGCTTAAAAGATTACATCTTTATTGTTTTTCAAGGGTTTTAGAAAATCAAGGAAAACTAGGTTTTTGGGATATTGCTTTGGTTTTTCATTTCTATCATCTACAAGAGATTCCCAAGTAGTTTTTCTTTGTTATTTGTTTTCCAAAAACACCTTGATTCCACACTTGAGCTATATCCTCTATCCTAATCTATTAGGATCTTTGTTGTGGAAAAGGAGATTGTTTGAGGTTGATTGAGCCTCCAAGTTGTACACCCTTACTTTTGTTGTATCCCTCTTTGGTAGAGGTTGATCGGGTGATTGGTTTGCTCCCTCTTTGGTAGAGGTTGAGTTGGTTGGTTTGCTCCCTCTAGTGAGAGGTGGGTTTGGTTTGTAAACCCTCTTCGGTAGAGGTGATTGTGGTTGTTTGGCTACGGGCCTACCCCTCGGTTGTGAGGCGGTGTTTGAGAGAGGAGTTCGGTACTCCTTGTGTTGTAACAAATCCTCCTCGGTGGAGGTTCCCTCGGTGGGAGATAGTGGATTGGAAATCCTTCACGGTGGTGAAGGCGGGGATGTAGAGCTAGGGGCTCGAACCTCGAAACATATCTTGTTGTTAGCGTTTGATCCATTGTCTCCTAACTCTCTCTCTCTTTATATTGTGCATAGCATCATTCATAGCATCATATCTATTTGCTTGTGTTTGAACATTGATTCATATTGTCATATCTATTAAATGCTTGTGTGTTTGTGTGTGACTCACTTGTACTTAACCACAAGAGCTTCATATAGCACCTCAACCCATATCTAGGGGAATCAAGAGGAGTTAGTCCAGAGCCCTTCACGGGGAATTCGGTTACACTTGTGTGTTGTACTAAGTGTGTTGCAATTAGTTTTTAAGCTTCCGCATTTAGCGCATTTAGTTCACTAGATTAGCACTTACCCCTATTCACCCCTCCTCTAGGTGATTTCAATTGGTATCAGAGCCTACGCTCCTGATATTAGGCTAACATCCTAGGAGTGAGATCCATTTGTTTGCTAATCTATTGTTTGCATTTGCTTGTTTGCACACATATAGTTTGGACCCATGGACTTCATGACCCCACCTTTGTTTGACCCTTCCAACATCATTGTTTGGAAGATTAGGATGTCCGTTTATTTACAAACCCTAGGACATAAGGTTTACCTTGCCATTACCAAGGAATCCTACCTTAGTGATAGCAAGCATATAGAGGCCAATGCACAAGCCCTTGAGGCTATTAGAAGCACGCTTTCAAAAGAATATCTTATGCATGTTTCTAATCTTGATTCCACCTTTGCAGTGTGGAACAAGTTGACTACCACCACCTCCGAGCTTCAAATGCCAATCCAACAAGAGGAGGAATCTATTGGAGAATCCGAGCCACAGCAATGCCATATGATCCAAGGGAATGACTCCCTTGAAGTACAATCGGAAACTCAACTAGATAGTTTTGATTCTAGTTCTTCTTGTGATGATTATGATGCCCATACTTTGAATGAAGAACTCTCAATTGTTTGTGAAAAATTAATTGAAAAATATAATGTTTTGAAAAAGAAAAGTCTAGGCATTAATAATGAAAATAAAAATTTGATTTCTAGACTTGATGTTGTTTTGCAAGAGAAAGAGGAGATTGCTAATGAGAGGGATTCATTAAAATCTCAACTTGATCTTGCACTAAAAGAAAATAAAGCTTTAAAATCTAAAAATGATTGTGAAACACTTTTGAAGAAAAATGAAAATTTGTCTTCAAGAGTTGATTTTGTTTTAAAAGAAAATGTTGTTTTGAAAAATAAAATAATTTCTATTTCAAATGATTTGAATGTTTGTTTGAAAAAGAATGATTGTTTGCAAAATAAGATTGATGCACATGTTTTCCATGCTAGGGTAATATCACACACTTCTCCTATTGCATGCCACACTTCTTCTTTAATAACAATGATATATTCTTACTTAAGAAGAGTGTAGATTGTTTGGGCTCCACCTTGAGCCAATGTGCCAAGAGCCATACACGTTTGGAAACTTTGTTTCGAAAGAAACAAGTTCCATCTATTCATGCACACCCTCCACGGCATACACATGCTCCTCACGGACACCATCACACTATGTATGCTCATGTGTACACTTGTACACATTGTGGACGTAAGGGCCACCTTGCTAAATTTTGTTTTGATCGTATACATGATTGTAATTTAGCAAATAATTTTGTTTGGGTTAGAGAAGGTACTAACCCCCATGGACCCAAAAGGAAATGGGTACCAAAGACCACCCCTCGTGTGTTTGATGTAGGTGTGGGCTCTCACATGACGTGAGAGTAGTGGTACCTTGGAGTGGATGCGTTCCGTACTTAAAGGAGATTTTTTTGATGCATCACTTTCAAGGGAAGTTTGGTGGAGAGAACCACCATGTTTTGGAGATAAGAAAAGTTGCCTTCTAGGTTTTGATAACGATTCCTAACTCCTTATTATTGTTTACATGCTTTTCATTTTATTCATTATTAGCATGTTTTATTGTTTATATGATCATTATGAAAATGCCATGTTTATTAGGCTTATGACTTACATGTATAGTATTTGAGACACCCATGCTTATATGGACCCATATTTAGTGTTCTCACCTTTGTTTAGCTATCATGTACATCATGAATCTAATAACATGTGAATTTACATAATAATCATGTTTATGCTTTTCATGCTTATTCATATCTTGTTTTTGATGCTTCATGCTTCTGTATTTTATTCTTGTGTTGCTGTTATCTTGACGGAGGCGTACATATTGCATCGCATATAGTTAGGACAAACACGTGGGTGATTTACTCTCTTTGTGTGATCATTCTTATCTTTATTGCACACTTGCACGAATTAAACTTAAGGGAAAAACCCAATACAACAAAAGGTAGGGAAGTCATTACCCTCCCTTAGCCCAAAAATTACCTCCCCACTTATACAACCCAAGCTTTAATAAAAACTTGCTAGACATTGGCCCCTAGGGACATCTCAGACTCATTAAGAGATTGTCCTAAGGGGGAAGTTGTTAGAAGTTGACTCTTGTTAACTAGGTGTCTAAAGTTGGGGATTGAGAGGCGAAACCTCGAAAAACTGTGATTTGGCATAATTAGGCCCGTTGCTCCAGCACGGATACCTCCCACTGATCTTTCCCCTACCTAGCCGATTAACTTGTAGTCAGATTCTGACAATGTACCCCCCGTAGACAGTCTAACCAGTTAGGAGTTGTCTAGGTCTAAGTCAACCCTAGCATAGGCTTGTTTCATTTTCTTTTTCTTTGTTGTTTGCTTGTTTTCTTTTGTAAATTGTGATATGGATTTCAACAACAATAATTTTTTCAATCCTAATATGAATTTATATTACACCCCGACATCATTTCACACAGATAACTCTGACCGGGCTATGTACAACATGAACAACCATATATGCCGGATTGGGATTATCCGACTCAATATGACCCATATCCCCAATCCTATGACTATAATTTTCAAAATAATTTCAATTCTTCACAAATTCAATGGGGATTCACCTCCTCTGAGTCAAATTTTCAACCAGCTTGTCCATAATTTTCATTCCCGATTTGGATTCATATCCTCTTTTTCCTGTCCCACCAACTGAAGAAAAATCTAATTTGGAAAGGAGTATGGAAGCCATGCTTGAGTCCCAACAAAAAATTCAGAATTTGTTCTATTCACAATCCTTCCCAAATCCAACTCTACATACTCCTTTTCTAGAATATCCAATTGAAAAATAATCTGAGCTAGAAAAGAGTTTGAAAGTCTTTTGTGAAAAAGTGCAATGATTTCAAAATATGTTGGACTCATCATCTCAATCAAATTTTCAAGAGTCCTGCTCATCTTTTCCAACTTCACTGATTCAAAATGAACAACCATCAATACTGGACTTGAGTATGGAACCCTTGCGTGACTTCGAGTAGCAATCATAAAATCCGATTAATTTCACCACAATTTCCAAAATCAATTTCCATACTCATCTTTTCAAGAAGAACCAATTGCAAAAAGTATGGAAGACATAATTCAGACTCAAAATTCTGTTCAACGCCTTATCAGTAGGTTGACTCACTAATGAATGAATTGATCAATGAGAGCGAGGAAAGTCTTTCTTGTCAACCTTTGACCGATCTTTATATCCCTAACCCTACTAATTGGACCCAAGAATCATGTCATTTTGGAAATCCAGCTTCAATTTCATCATACTAACCTGAACTTGACCAACATCACATTCTTGATAGTTTGGTAAGTTATTCTTTTCTCAAAATTGAACTTGAGCTTGAAAGTGATACTGAACCTCAAGTTGGTAATTCTATTTCACTTTTTGATTCAATAATGACTCCGGTATCTTTACCAGATTTTTTTTCTCTATTCCGGAGTCAACATTGAATCATGTACTAGTACACCATGAAATTAAATCACCAATATCTTATGATCACACTTCATTGATGGGGAAAGGTGTGAACATCAATTCTTAGGTTTGGACCCCATTTTTGAACCAATTTTGACTCCTTATTTTGAATCTCGACTTGATTGAGTCAAATTCCCAAGTCAGTATCGGTTTTTGTTTCTATTCTATTTGAATCCAAATAAATCATCTTCCAAAATCACACTTCATTGTTGGACAAGAATGTTGAAGAAAATGACCCAGTAATTATTTTGAAAACTGAAAATTGGATGGGGGTAATTTTTTCAATAAGATCATATAGTTCTCCAACAATTTACTAGGTCATATTAGAGAGGTCACTGGTGGGTTTCTGCAAGATCCACGATATCTTGATTGGGTAGCAAGCTTGGCCCAATCAGACCACCACCGGAACCACCACTATAAGGTATTTTTCCTTCCCTCTCCATTTGTTTCATGTCTATACACATTCACGATGCATTGAGGACAATGCCTGAGATAAGTGTGGGTGAGGGTTTACTAACATAGTTAGTTTTACATTTTCTTTCTTTTACACTTATTTTTAGGAACTTTTTTAAAAATTCTCTTTTGTAAAGAAACTCTTTTCTTTTCTTTTTACAAAACTTTTGAAACAAGATAAATAGTTTTGATTTATTTTTAAGAAAATTAAGATTATCTTAGGAAGTAGGAGGACCTAAAATTTTGAAATTTTAAACTGAGTCAAAATAATAGATCTTGTTTAAAATTTTAGGATAAGAAAGTAAGATTGGAAAGATAATTTGATCTTAAATTTTTTGCCTTAGATTTATGCACTTCACACTTACATAATTTTTGGGATTGAAACAATGACTAAAAATGTCATTAAAAAAAAAATATATATATATATATATATATAATAATAATAATAACCACTTATTGAAGTTGGGTAATTATGCCTCAGGAAGCATGTTATTCACACCTAAATTGGTGGACAAAAATACAAATAATCCCCTTTAGTTTTGTGGCCTTGTTTACTCGAGTCCTTAGGTCTGAGGGATATTTTCTCATCTGGTGCCCTAAGATCATCTGGTTTGGGAGTCACCGGCTAAAGGCTCACTACCGGGTAAATAAGAAAGTCTAAGAAAACTAATGGAAGAAAAAAAAGAGAAAAAATATACAAAAATCAATGGCATAAAAGTTTGAGTTGATATCCCAAAAACCTTCACTGTTCATAAAGTGTATATTTTTTTAAGAGTTTTATGAAAGATCAAGAATCAATTCAATTTTAAATTCTTACATTTAATTTATAACAAGATTTTGTATTTCGACTTAGTTTAAAGAAGAATAATTTCTGGTTAACCTATGACATTGAATCACTTATATTTTCGCAAAATATTTTAAAATTTTTCTCTACTTCAAAATGTGTTCTCAGAATACTAACATTTCATTTCTTTCTTTATGGATTTTTTGGGTGTAATCCGCTGAAAATCTTGAGGAGACAAAACTCCTCCTCTAGGGGAAATTTAGAGGTTTAACGGCTTGTTGCACATGCTCAGTGCAATCGTGTCACCTATGAAAATGGTGTAATAATTTTCTTAGTGCTTTACTCGGGATGAGGAAAAGATAAGTGTGATGTATGATTAGTCTCCAAAACTGCATATTTCATATCACATCTTCATATTTTTAATATTAAATTCTGTTAATAATACCTCTCTTGCATGTTTCTAGGTCCATGGTGTGAAAATGAAGAAGAAGACCCAAAATCACCATTTAATTGGTGCTTAAAAGCCTACAAAAATAGCCATTGACTTTGGAGAGTGGTTTCGTCAAAATCAGGGGCCCAAATCTAGAAACCAGAATATCTAGCCGACAGGGAGACGGAGTGGATTGCACAGCAGGAGGCATCGCGCACGCGGCCGCCCTACATAGCCGCGTTTCAGCGCTCTCTTGTGGAGCCGCACGCCAAGATTTGACGCGTCGCTCCGTACGTGTACCCTGATATCCCAGTTTGCCTATAAATACCTTGGGGTTCTCCAGAGCCAAGGAGGAGGAGTTTTTGAGTAGTTTTTAAGATAGTTTTAGTTGTTTCTTCTCTCTGTTGTAGTGTATGGTACTTTAGGTTAGTTGTTGTTCTTCTTCCTCCCATGTATTTCCATTTCTTATAGATCTTGTAATAGGAGAAAGAGTGGTACATGAGTCGAAAGCAAGAGTGCTTGTAATAGAAGGTGACAATCTATGAAAAGTGTTCTCTTTATCTCTCCTTATTTTTTTCTCTCTAACTCCTTTTACATGTTTAACTAATTTTCTCTCATGGCAACTAACTACTAACCACTAACTTGCTAACTTCTTATTGATAATCCACATGAATCTAATAGCCTCTACTTGGCCTTGTTCTTGCAAGAGCCATTGATGGCTCATGATGATGGATCTAACACTCTAACTTCCTAACCTCTAATAAGCTAACATTACTTTATTCTATGCTTAGTTTTAGTTTTGATGGTTTAAGTGTACCTTGCACTTGTTTTGTTGAGTTAGGATGTGATGAGTTACAATGGGTCATGCTTTGAAACGCTCTTGAACCAAGGACTAGTAATTGTCAAGGATACATGTGAGGCAACTGCCATTAAGAGGTTAGCATGTTGGTGGAGTCATTAGTAGTTAGTAGCCATGGGTTTCCTTTCTTTTTCACTTTGTTTTAGAAATATTCCAAAAACATAAACATTTTATCTTCTATGTTTCTCACTTATTCGTGTTTCATCGTACTCTTCTCTTCCTATTCTTTATTTTATTTTATTTTCATTCTTTTAAACATTGAAGAACTTTAACACACACGTGAATCAACCGGTAAAGCTTCTATCGCCTCCCGTCCTTAGGGATTCGACTCATTTTAGCCTCTATGCTATAACGGAAGTTTCGAAGAAGCTAAAGCACACACATTTTAACTTCTAATTTCAAAGCATACACTTTTGTGCGCGGTTTTCTCCCGATCAATGTTCACAGAATGTGCACACAGCCTTGACTTGAGGGCTAGTCGGCCGGGTGGTCAACCGATCCAGAGAGTTTATTCTCTAGATCTGGCTCCGATCGACCGAGCGGTCGACCAGCCAGAGAGCAGTGCTCTCTGGTTCTAGCTCGGTCGACCGATCGGTCGACTGACAGGTCAAGAATTGGATGCGGTCGATCGGACGGTCGACCGGTAACCCCAACGATCATAAATATTACCGTGGCCGGTCGACCGGACAGTTGACTGACATGTCATCTGGCCTGAGAATTTTCCCCAACGGTTAGTTTTTGTAGCTCTATAAAAGGGGGTTGTCTTAGCTAATTTTATACAAGATTTTTGGGAAGTTTTAGAGCCAGTTTTTTCCATCTCTCTTAGGGTTTTTCTCCACATATTTTTAGGCTAAAACTTCCATATCAAAGGAGAGTTTTTAAAGAGTGTTTTCAAAGAGATTTCTTGAGTTTTCCACCACTCTATCTATCTTATTTCTCACACAAGTTTGAGCTTTTCATTGCCATATCTATCCTATAGGAGCTTTATTATGAGAGTGTTTTTGGTGATCAAAGTGTAGAGATCACCAAGGCTTCATCATTGTATTTGAGGAGGCGAACTTGTGGGTTCGCATTGTGTAGAGTTCTTGAGGGAGCTCATTGTAGAGGTGCGGCCTCGACAAGCTAGAGTGCTTGCGTGTGTTGTTCTTGCGAGAACAAGTGAGGGACTTACGGGTCCAAGAGTTCTTGAAGGAGCTCGTTGTAGGTGTTGCGGCACCGGGTGCTCTTGAGGGATCGATTATAGTAAAAATCCTTTATAATGTTGAAGGCGGGGACGTAGAGCAAGTGCGCTGGAACCTCGAAATAATTCTCCCGCGTTTGCGATCGTTCATCTCTCTCTCTCACACTTGTGTTTATATATCTTGCATACTTTTATTGTTCATCTATATATGCTAGATATATCTTGTTCTTAATTCATATACATGCTTGGGTTTGTTTGTGTGCTCACACTATTATTCAACCAAGAGAGCCATAGTGGCACCTCAACTCTTAATCTAGAGAAATCTTGAGGAGATAGTCCAGAGCCCTTTACCGAGAATTCGGGTACACTCTTGTGTTATACTTTGTGCGTTACTTAACAGTTTTTATTTGCATTAATATTTTTTAATTCTGCATTAGTTTGTATTAGATCAACTTATCACCTATTCACCCCCTCTACGTGATCTATAATTGGTATCAGAGCTTGGTGCTCCTGATTGGATTAACAGCCTTGAGTTAAAGATCCTATTTTTGACTAATCACAATATTTGTACACACACTCATAGATTTCATGATATCTCCCATGTTTGACATTCTTAACATCAAAATTTGAAAAGTTAAGATGTCCATGTACCTTAAAGCCCTAGGTATTCATGTCTATTTTGTCACTTTTAAAAATTCATAATATTTAAATGGCAAACATCTAGAGGCTAATGTAAAAGCCATATATACTATAAAGAGTACTCTAAATGATGATTATTTATCTAGGGTTTCTAACATTGAATCAGTTTTTGTAGTATGGAACACTATTTGCTCACTTGGGGAACAAACACCAAATGAAAAAGAGTGTGACTCAGATGATGGAAGTGATGCTTTCAATTTGTGCTACATGGTCAAGGGATGACCCCCTTGAGGTAAATTTTGAATCTGAGCTTGATGAGGATGTTGACATGCCATATGATGAGCTTACTTTATTTTGTCAACAACTTCTTAAATGTATGAATTGTTAAAAATGGTAAACAAAATTTAAAAATAAAAATGATTTAGTTTCAAAAGAAAAGGATTCATTTAATTATATTTGAAATTGTTTTAAAAGAAAATGAAGTTTTGAAAAACTAAGTTATTTTGATTGAAAAAGTAAAGGAGATTACTTTAAAGGAAATAAATCTTTGAAAAAGAAAATTATTTTAAAAGAAAAAGAAAATATTTCTAAAAAGGAAAAAATTTTGATTCTCATTCTTGCCATGTCTATCATGCTAATAATGCTACACCTTTTAAAAAATGAGATCATGTCTTGAAAAATAAAATTGATGTTTGGGCTCCACTATGAGCCAATATGTATTTAAACATAATAAATTGGAATCTATATTTTGCAAGAAATAAGTTCCACACTTTCATGCATACCCTACACGGCATACATCACATACACACCATGCTCATACACATCACAATCATATGTATGCTAGAGTGTACACATGTACACATTGTGGCCGCAAAGATCATTTAGAAAAATTTTGTTTTAATAGAATAAATCATTTAATTTTACAAATAAAAGTGTTTGGGTTCCTTATAATACTAACCCCCATGGACCCAAAAAGAAATAGAAACCAATATTCCCACCTCTTGCGTTTGATGTAGGTGTAGGCTCTTCCAAAACGTGAGAGGGTTGGTGCCTTGATGGTGAATGCATATGGAGTTAGATGGATATACCTAATTAATGCCTCGCTATCAATGTTGTTTGGTGGGAGGACTACCATAGTTTGGAGACTTAGAGAATAGTTTATATGGTTTGGTAACTCTCTAAACTCCTATTTTAGTTTACATGCTTTTTCATTGATAATTTTTAGCATGTTGTGATTTTAATGCTCATTATGTTAAATACAATATTATTAGACATGTGATATGCATAAATAGTCTTTGAGATACACCCATGTTTATATGGATTCATATTTTGTATTCTCACTATTGTTTAACTTCTATGTATATACTAGTTCTGAAACACGTACATTTAGCCTAATGATTATGCTTGTTTTATGCTTCATATGGTGATTACTTATTTAGATGTAGTTTTTGATTAAACTTGTGCTTATACTTGTACAATAGTGAGCTACACTTGATTATTATATGTTTGTACTTCATTGCTCATTTATACTCATCACATGTACACGTATTACCTAATTTTGATGATTCTTTTATTTATACTTGTTTTCCCTATTTTGGTATATGTTTAGCTTCATGTTATACATGTATATTCTTGAGTCACTTGCCTTCATGCAAAATTTCATTTATGACTCATTTTTTGGGATATGTATGTATAATTTTAATTTCGACAAAACATACATATACCTTGATGCTTGTTTAATTTTTATAAAAGATTTTTGTTTTGATGTTTGTTTTGAGCCTTATTGATTTATTTCATGAATTACTATTCAAATGATTCTTGAGCACTCACATTATTTTTGTTTACTCATGACTTTATTTTATGAGAACATTTTGAGCCTTATAGATCTTAAGTGACAAATTTTTTGTATTTAGTAATGATTCATGAGATATTTGATTTGGTTTCATATTTCAAGGATCTTTAACTAGTTTTTAAAAATTATTTTAAACTAGTTTCTTGATTCTTAAATTAGCAGAGTCTTCAAATATGTTAAATTATTTTCAAACTCTTATTCTAAAAAACCCCTACAAACTTAAGGGCAGTTTGTTGGGCGACCATTCCTTGTGTACCTTAATGAATATCCTTTTATCATGTGCATGATAAGGATGGATTGTTATGAGTTATCTACATAATTTTCAGGATCTATTCATTTTGTGTACTCATATTAGTTTACTATATATGTATGATTCAAATCTCAAGTGATACTTTTGTCACGCCCCGCTTCCCAAAATACGCTGAAGCGGAGACGTGAGAGAGTCGGCAACGCATATACGTAAAAAATATAATTCACGTATACGCGCTAAGCCTTAAGTAACCCGAAACAAGCTATAAATCGAAACTGTAATAAATCATGATTACTGCAATATCACATATAAGCAACTACGCATGATATCATATAAATAAAGACTGGAATAACATCAGAATCTGATATAACGAGAATCGAGAAATAATATGAAGGCAAGAAAGATAAGAATACCGAAATCGAATAGGAAGAAGCTCCAGCTCTTCGCGAAGCATACAGTCTCAACGAACACCTGACAATAGAAACAAAGCGTCCAATATCTGGACGTGCAAATCCAGGGTCATCCGAAAGCGACCTGGTGAGTGTGTGTGTAAAGAGGACTGCTCGTGCATATAAACAATGTGCACAGAATAATAACAAGGTAAACTGCAAACATAAGATAACTAAATAACATGGTAAACAAACAACAGAATAACAATAACATGAATAAGCGTGCAGATAAAAGACAAGTAAAATAACTGTAAATAAACAACTGATGTCTAGATGTGTATCCTAGCAATATCACTAATCTGGTATATAAATCTGGTCATGGTTATAATCATATGTCTATCATAGTGATATATATGTACAATCAGGTGATTACGGTCAGTCATAATGCATTACAATTCATTATCATTTATTATGTTAGAGAATACCAATTGCCACTTGTAATAGACGCATCCCATACTACGCCTACTACACGTGTCAATCGATATCCTAAATTTATTGAAATTAATAGAAGAGACATTGTCCATACTTTAGGTGGGTTCCGTACATACCCGAACCACGGCCCAATCACCTGGCGCTGAACCAGGTCCTACCGCTAGGTAGTCAATAACAATAACAATAACAATGTGTCAATAATAATGACAACATGAACAATACGGGATGTCAGTCATCCCTCGAAATTCTGCAGTAGAACCATATCTCGGCTGCGCAACCTGTATCCTAGGTCCACCCAAAATACAGACGCTGTCTCCTCTATCAATTTTCCCAATCCCAGTGTAAGTTGTCAATTACTTTATTATTGGATTCACTAAAAAGAAATCAATATTCATGTTACCCATAACACTGGGACGATGCAGTGACAGTAACAATAACAGTAAAGTAACAGTCAATCAGTAATCGTATACACGGTGAACAATATTAGTAACAGTGAACAGTAACAGTAACCGTGTATACGATGAACAATAAGATTGTATAGGGTGTTACGTCAAACAATCTTGTCCCAGTAACTTTCAGTAACATGAATTTATACAGTAATAGTCCTGCACCTCTAGTCATTATACAATCTCATATTAAACTAATCAAGATCACATCCACTGATATAATGTCTATAACTAATCTATCAACTCATAAAAACCTATCCTCATGAACCTCAAACATCAAACCTTATTAAGGTAATCTGGTACAGTAATCACAAGTCCAATAAATCAATAATCAATTCTCTCATCCTAACGATCAACTTTGATCCTACCAATAACGAAGATCAAAATGTAACTGCCCTCAAACTCTGATCCTCAAGTCATCGATATATCCAAATCTCAATAACTGAAATACTACATGTTTTGATACATATAATCAAATCCTCATATTCCAATTCGATCAAGATTATCACACACTCTCACTCTATCAAGGTCAATAACAGGATCCCAAAAGTTGGTAACATATCAGATATATATCTAAGATCCATTAGGTCAGGTTAATTCAATCAATATCTATTCCTCAAAACCATATTCAACCAACTATAGCCAAGACCATAACTGAAGGTAAAGTCCTCAATCCATACGAATATCAAATAGCAGTCAGAACAATAGTTAGTCACTAGGGTAGGAGCAAGTCGACTACGGTAGTGGGTTAGTCGACTAACAAATAGGATAAGTCGACTATACATAGTGTAAGTCGACTAATAAGAGGGATAAGTCGACTAATACAAGGTGTAAGTCGACTATAGAAATGGCCAGTCGACTAATATAGCTTACAGTCATTAAACAGAGAGTTCCCAACTTTCTAAACAGAAACTTAGTCGACTAGGAGCTATGATAAGTCGACTAATAGGGGTACTAGTTGACTAGTAAAAGGTGAAAGTCAACTAATAACCCTGCCTGTGTGTATGATCAGGGCTCTAAACAAATTCCTACAAATACCCAAAAGTGGTGGACATAACACTCATTATCCTCAAGATATGTCACCAAATAATACGACTGGAAATCACTTCACATAGTATAGTTCTCTAACCTTTTTCAATGATCCATCAACCTCAAAATTAACATGTATATTCATTCTAGGATTTATCATAGCTATATCAGTAACAAGGTCAAGTCTCATCTACGGTATATCGACACTAGACCTAAACCAACAACGAGATCTACCAACACAGAAAATGATCCTGATACAAGCTCCTATGAACTAGGTAATTAAAGTGAGCAATCATGGGTGTCTCATGAAGTAGTACAAGTAGCTAAACTGATAACATATAAGAGGAAGCCGCATGAAATGATAAGTGTAATATGTAAATGCATACAGACAACGATACATAAGGAATGCACAAGAACGAACACTCACATGAAATGACGCAATTTCGGAACCGAATTGCCGTCTGGTCTTCACTGCACGAACCGGTACTGATCTACGGATCATTCCATGGGTCGATCTTCGGATTGCCTGCGTATCGGGTCCACAACGAGCACGAATCCGAATCGGGTCCGGGTCTCCTGCAACGGTCCGAATCTCACCAAACGGATGGATCCGAAATACTATAACACACAACCGAACGCACAAATAAATATAAATATACACTAAACACACTCCCGAGCACCCTGACACATACGCGTACACCCACGTACATGTACAAGTATACACATACATACACCTCTATACATACATATATATACATATACTATATACATACATACATATTATGTATATATACACGTATACCCATGTCTACACATGAACACACACTCACGCACACCTCCCTACATGCACACACTAACAAACCATTGCATTTATTCCTACATAGTAATAATTCATGTACATTGCTAAGCACATTTAATTAAAATTTCACATTATTACACTTTTACCCTACCTACATAATTCATGCATGTATATATATTTACCAACATACCCCTACACATTAATTAAACTTTCACATTATTACAACTTCACCCTTACACAAATAAATACACTAACCTCGAGCTAATTTGCAGCGCACCGACGGAGGCTCTGGCGGAGGCGTCCGGGGCCACGGAGGGTGTCGTTGGATAGAGAATATCGCCGTGAAGGGCGTGGGTGCGTTCGCGGTCACCTACAGTGATCCACGGCGTCCCACAGAGAGCCGAAAAATGACATCCCATACACAAGAATCATGCACCAATATTTGCACACATTTAAATGTAAGTATATCCCACATCTATACTAACTATACACATTAATTTAAGTACACACATAATATCATTCTCTTGCATACCAATTTGTAAAGAGAGAAAGGGATGTGAAGGGGCTCACGCTGGCTTGGCCAATGGGGAAAGGAGCTCGGCTGTGCACAGGCTGATGGACGCAGGTCTGGGATGAGCGTTGGAGGCGACCTGCTGTTGCCGTGGCCATCAAAATGAGGTGGGGTGAGGCATTGTGGGGCTGTTGTGCTGTTGTAGAGGGGATAGTTGTTGGCTTGGGAAGGCTATTGCAAGAGGCAAGCGGCCAATGGCTGGAGTGGGTTGTTGCTACTGTCGAGTGGGAGCTGTTGCGACTCGCCGGAGGTGATGACACACGGCCATGGGGGCACGGCTGCAAGGCGGAGGCCATGGTTCATCGCCGGCGGAACACGTCGAAGAGGACGATGTGTATGAACAGTGATCGTGGCGGAGGGCAGAGGCGCTGGGTGCTTGGGCGCTCGGGCAAGGTGGAAGCAAGTGTCGTGGAGATGAGGATGGCGGCTAGGCTAAAGAGGAGGAGAAGATAAGATTTGATTTAGGGTTTGGGATTAGATGGAGATTAGGAGATAATTTATATGTAAGGCAAAGATATTTGGCTATTGGGTAATGGGAAAAGGGTTAACGGGTAGTGGAAAAAGCCTATTGAATATGGGTATGAATAGAGAATTAGGAAACGGAAGAGAAAACAATAATACTAATAATAATTAGGATAACTATAGCTATAGTAATAATGATAATTAACATCATCACTAATAATACTAATATTAAATAAATAATTAATACTAACACAAACAATAATTAGCAATACTAATTACAATAATAATATCTATCTATAATAATAATAGAAATAATAATTAACAATTACTACTACCACTAATACTTATACTAATATTAAAATAAATAAATAAAATAATAGTAACACTAATAATAATTAACGAACACTAACATATAAATAATAATAACACTAATAGTAATAACAATAAATAATAATTATAATGGAAGAATAATAATGGTAGTAACTACCACTAATAATATAAGTAAATACTAAGAATGATATTAGAATAATTTAATAAGGAACTAAAAATACATATAAGAAATAATGGTAAAATACACATAAAGCTAAAATACCATTTACTACCTTAAAAATAATTTACATATTTATTAATAATAATAATCACAAGAAAGAAATAATAAATTAAGTTGATTAAAAAAATAATCAGTAAATCAGAATAAATACTTTAGGAAAATAGAAATATAGTATTTCTAACTATGGATCTTACAATTTTCATACATACATATATATGACTTTAATTGTGCTTGTTTTACATGTCCATACATTTTAAAGCACAAATCATGTTTATGCTAAGCTTGATTTTATCCTAAATATTAATTGGTATCTTTAGAAGCTTATGTATTGATTCCATTTAGCATTTTTTTTTGTATCAAAATATATTTTATGTTTTACCTACAATTGGTATCAAAACTTATAATTGGTATCAAAATCTACTATTGGTATCTTAAAATTTGTTCGTCTACAAGTGGTACCAACTTTTATTTTATCAACTACAATTTGATTTTTTTAGTATCAAAATTTATTTCTTGACTACAAAAATTTTCAAAATTTTATTTAAGTATTATAAAATTTTTTTAAAAATTTGTTTGATATGTATTGCTTATATGCAAGATGAGCTTAACATCTCCTCTATATATAGATTCATGTTGAGTGTATTTTACATATTGAGGAGCTTAGCCTCTCTTCTTTATGAGATACACGTGTGTAGGGGAGCTTAATATCTCCGTCTATACATTATATATTATTTTTATGTGGATTAGTGTCTAGTCATCCCTTCTACATGTAATGCATGTATGAAAGGGGAGCTAACTTAACGTGTCTCCTCTTTATAAATGTATATCGCATATACATCCTTATTATTGTTTGTTTGTCTTTGCCTCTTTGTTGATGAATTGACAAAAAGGGGGAGAAGATTTAGAGTTTATATGCATGTTAAATATTTGTTTATTTAGTTTATGAGTTTTTATTGAATATCCTTATTGTTTATGCTATGCATGAGTTAAGGGGGAGCTTCTATGAATCTTATCTTTAATCCATGCATATATAACTCCATGAGTTTTGTCATCATCAAAAAGGGGGAGATTGTTGGCCCAAAGGCCCATCACTCTAGTTTTAATGATGATTAACTCATGCAGTTATCGTACTAATGATCTTGTGTTTAATAAGTTTCAGATTCTCTATCAAAATCTTAGTCAGTGTTTAGCTTCAACAAAAGATTCGAAGTCAAGTTTGAAGTTAGCACGTGTTGATTCATGAGCTCGCGCTTTAAAGATCACATCAAGTACTCAAGAGGAGTCTAGCTCTTTGATCAAGATTTGGATTAAGTCAAGAAGCAGAAGAAGATTTTCAAGAGAAGATTTTCAAGACTTGAGTTGAGTTTGTAAGAGTAAAGATTTTGTTTTTAGATAAAATATAAAGGATAGATTAGTTATGAATTTCTCAATCTCATATACACACACACAAAATTTTAATAGTGTTTTCATAAGAATAGTTTTGATTTTAGAAAATATCATTTTGGTTTTTAAGCTTCAAAGAATATATCTTTATTTTTCATAAATAGAGTTCATCAAAACAAGTTTACATGTTTTAATGTATATTAAATTTCATCTATATACATTGTTGGTTCAAATGTTTAAAAAAACTTAGTTTGATATTTCGAGTTCATGGTTTTTAAGTTTTGTATTTATCAAAATTTTGTTTAGAGCTTATTGTAAAAAACATAGATATTTCATCTATATATGTATTGGATCATATCCATGCACACTCTGCTTCAAATGAGTTTTAATATCATGTTTTTATATTTGAAAAAGTTTTGAAAAAATCGATTTTCATTTAAAAGTTTGATTTTGAAAAATGCCGGTTTTTTGTTTATGGCTGAATTTCTATATCGCAAAAATAATTCAACCTACTTGTAATATGTGCTGATTTTTAATCACATATGTTCGGATTTCAAAGTATGTCAATAAACTGATTTTTGTGGATTTTATGTGATTTTATGAAATTTTATAGGATGTTAAAAGACCAAGTTTTAATCCCTTTTTATCCCTGACCTGGCCTTCTGGCAGTCGACCGACCGGTCGACCGAGCAAGAGTCGGTTGACCGAGCGGTCGACCGATGTGCACATAACGTGCATACAGCCTTGGCTTGAAGGCTAGTCGACCAAACAGTCGACCGATCCAGAGAGTTTACTCTCTGGTCTGGCCCCGGTCGACCGTGAGGTCGACCGGCCAGAGAGCAGTGCTCTCTGGTTCTAGCCTCGCTCGACCGACCGGTCAACTGACAGGTCAAGAACCGAGTGTGGTCGATCGGGTGGTCAACCGACGGCCCCAATGGTCATAAATATGACCATTAGCTGGTCGACCGGCCAGTCGACCGGCAGGTCATCTGGCCTGGGGATTTGTCCCAATGGCTAGTTTTTGTAGCTCTATATAAGGGGCTATTTAGCTAGTTTTATACAAATTTTTGAAGAAGTTTTAGAGCCAATTTTTTTCATCTCTCTTAGAGTTTTCCTCCACATGTTTTGGGCTAAAACTTCCATATCAAAGGAGAGTTTTTAAAGACCGTTTTCAAAAGAGATTTCTTGAGTTTCTCACCACTCTATCTACCTTGTTTTCTCACACAAGCTTCAGCTTTTCATTGCCATATCTATCCTATAGGAGCTTTGTTGTGAGAGTGTTTTTGGTGATGAAAGTATAGAGACCACCAAGGTTTCATCATTGTATTTCAGGAGGCGAACTTGTCGGTTCGCATTATGTAGAGTTCTTAAGGGAGCTCATTATAAAGGTGCAGTCTCGATAAACTAGTGTGCTTGCGTGTGTTATTATTGCGGGAACAAGTGAGAGACTTATGGGTCCAAGAGTTCTTGAGGGAGCTCATTGTAGGTGTTGCGGCACCGGGTGATCTTGCAGGATCGATTATAGTGAAAAAATTTCATAGTGTTGAAGGCGGGAACGTAGAGCAAGTGTGCTCGAACCTTGAAACAATTCTCTCATACTTGCGATTGCTCATCTCTCTCTCTCTCACTTTGTTTATATATCTTGCATACTTTTATTGTTTATCTATATATGCTAGATATATCTTGTGCTTAATTGATATACATGCTTGGGTTTGTTTGTGTGCTCATACTAGTATTCAACCAAGAGAGCCATAGTGGCACCTCAACTCTTAATCTAGAAAATCTTGATGAGATAGTTTAGAACCCTTCACCAGAAATTTGGCTACACTCTTGTGTTATACTTTGTGTGTTAACTTAATAGTTTTTATTAGCATAAATAATTTTTAATTTGCATTAGTTTGCATTAGATTAGCTTGTGACCTATTCACCCCCCTCTAGGTGGTCTACAAGTTGAAGTAATTTATAAGTTATAGAAAAATTGATTTTTTATTCTTAAACCTTGTCTCTATTCAAAAGCTTGTTATCAATCAAGGTAAGAAGTCAAACTGTATTTCTCATTTAGTCTATTACTTTACCTTAGGTCATATGCACCTCGTGACCGTGAAATTTTAACTAGGGGTTCTTTAACTCTAACTCTTATGCTTTATTTATTTTATTTTTTTATATTTTTGATGATATTATTTCTTAGCTCTATTAGACTTTTTAATCTGCCCATGTAACGAGCTTTTAGTTGTTGACACCCAAACCGGACAGTCTTAAGGCACCGGGTGAGAAAACACCCCAAGGACTTGAAGACTCGAGCAAACAAGGCCACAAAATTAAGGATTATATTTATTATATGGATCACTTATAGGCGTGAATACTTATGCTTTATGAGGCACAAGTACCTAGCTTAATCAGAGGATTATATATATATATATATATATATATATATATATATATATATATATATATATATATATATATATATATGCATTAATAAGGCATAAGAATCTTTGTTTTTGAACCCTCAGCGTTCAAGTGTATAAAATATACATATTTCATTAAGGTAAAAATCAAGACAAAATTACTTTTCTAAATTATTTCCTAACCCTAGAAATCAAACAAATAATCTAATTTTGACCAAGTATAAGAAATCCTAATTATAATTCTCCTATTCCTTAAAATTAACTTAATTTCTTACAAAAAAGGTCAAATATTATTTCTCTTTTCAAAAATTTTTAAAAGCAAGGAAATGTCAATTTTTTTAAAATAAAAAAACCTATGTTATGCTAGAACCCTCCCCCACACCTATTTCACGCATTGTTCTCGATGTATGAATGAATGCATAAATACATGAAAAAAGAAAGGGGAGGAAAATGTTATCTCAAGGTAGTGGTTCCAGTGATGTCGGATTGGACCAAGCATTGCTATCCAATCAAAATAATGTGGTGGTTCACGAAACCCACCTTTATTAACATCTTTTCTGTTTACATATTTACAATCTCCAATATGAATAGGACCATGAAAGATCCTATCATGAAAATTATTCACTTTACATGACCAGTCTTGAAAAATTATCATGAGTCATTATGGTCTATCCTATATCCAATCGAGAAATATGATATGATGAATTGGATAATTTGGGCTCATGAGTGATAGGTTCGGGATTACTAACTCAGAAAAACCAAGTGTAGGTTCGAGAGTTGGTAATTGTTTAATAGTTAATTCCAAATTAAAAAATTGAAGTTCACATTTTCTTCCCATCAATGGAATGTGACTATCCAAAATAGGTTGTTCAATTTTAAGTTATAGATACGAGAATCAATGTCGGCTCAGGAAATAAGTTCATATCAGTTAAGGATATCAGAGTCAACATATATTCGAAAATGAGAACTGAATCACAAGGTTGGGGATCGGGTTCACATTATAGTCAAGTTTAATCTCACTGAATGGAAAACTTACCAATTTGTCCAAGGTTCAAAATTAGTCAAGTTCAAGTTTGTGTGATGAAACTAACTCTTGGTTAAAGTCTACAAGACATCATGATTCTTCATTCCTATCAATATGGATAGGGCAATCAGAAATGGTCGAACATGTGTTAGGTAGAGTTTCCTCATTCCTATCTTTTACTATGTTGATCAAGCGACTCATTTGTGCCTCAAGCCTATTGAGAGATTAGAAAAAATAATTTTCAGACTGAATCAAGTTTTTCATACACTTATCTAAGTCCATACGTTCTTCTTCTAATGGTAGGACTTGAAAAATAGAGTAAGGATCTTGAATTTAAAAATCTTGTTGGGCTTGTGAGTCCTTAGGATTTTATTTTTGACGTGTGACTCAAGGAAGGCTGCATAACTTTTTTCTAAATCTGAATTTTCTTTTATAGGTTGATTTTAAAAAGGAGCATATGAAGGTGGTTATTGGTAAGGTTTTTCACCATATGACTCAGGGGAGTTGTATCCCCACTGACTCTATAAAGAGTGGTGATAATTATTGCATTCTTGTTCATAATATTGAGACTAGGACTTTTATTGATTGGGATAAGACCAATCTAGCATACTTGGTTGGTTAAGTTATGATATGCCGGGTTGGTAATATCCAAGTTGAACGAGGTCGATGTGAAGTATGGATCACTATATGCATTACAATAATTATAATTGTAATTCATATACAAGATGTCAAAAAAAATAATAAATAAAAAACATGCAAACAAACAAAAAATAAAAAAGAAAGAAAAATTTAGTTTAAGTTAAGGTAGACCTTAGACCTAAATGACTTATAACTGGTTAGACTGTCCACGAGGGTATATTGCAGAATCTGACCATAAGTTAATCAGCCAGGTAGGGGCAAGACCAGTGGGATGTATCCATGCCTAAGCAACGGGCCTAATTATGCCAAACCACTGTTCTTCAAGGTTACGCCTCTCAATCCCCGATCTTTAACACTGATTTGACAAAAGTCAAATTCTAATCAACTTTCCCCTTAGGTCAGTCTCCTATTGAGTTCGAGATGTCCCTAGGGCCAACGTTACTCAGTTTTAAGTTAGGATTGGGTTAGAGAGTGAGGAGATTGTTTGTGAACTAAAAGTGAGTAATGACTTTCCCACCTTATCTTATTTATAGGATAAGCCCTTAATTCAGTTTAGTGCAGTGTACAAGTATATAACAAAAAATCAACACTTGTAGACTGTCTAAAAATCACTGAAGACAAGTCATCAGATAACGGAGTCCATGCTTCAGGCTTGAGGCTAATCGAGGCCACTGATGCAGAGCTAAGACGCAGGACTCGAAGCCCGCATCTCAACATCACTGCAATGCCAAGACATAGAAATAAAAGCCCGCGTCTCAACACCACTTCAGTACTCAGATACAGAGCTTGAAGCCCGCATCTCAGATGAGAAGCTCAACACAGAGTTTGAAGCTCGCATTTTAACACCATCGCGGCGCCCAAACGTGAAGCTCAAGACCTGCGTCCAGCGTTACCTCAACGGCTAAACGCAGGGCTCAAGCCTGTGTTCCAACTACATAGGAGCCCTGCGTCTCAGTTATAACTACCCCCATTACTGGGTTAAGTACTGCCCACATAATGAGGGAAGTTAACTCCTATTATGGAGAGTTTTTAGAGGACAGTTTTACCCCTGAAACCCCTACAAATAGCTCAGTTTGAATTTTCAGTTGAGAAATACTTATAAAGAGTTAAACTCTTCTATCAACTTGTTGAGTTCAAGTTTTTGCCTAAGTCTCTTTGAGATTTTATTGGATAGGAGTTGTGCTATCCATCAAAAATCCTAAGAGAAGATTTCCAGAAGAGCTTGGCATTCACCTGGTTAACGAAAAATAAGAATCACTTTCCACCGCTACGCAAAGAACCCAACCTTAAACAAAGAGAAGATTTAAGCTCGAGTGCCTTCTCTCTCTTGTAGTTAGAATTTGAGTTGTAACTTTTCATTGATTCAAGAAAATTTTGCATTATACTTTCAACTTTTCTCCCTGTACAAGAGATGGAGACTGTTGGTCCAGAGGCTTTCCACTTTAGTTTTGATGATGATTAACTCATGTAGTTATAGTTTACTAATAATCTTGTGATGTTTAGTTTCAGATACTTAACCAAGATATTAGTAGGTGATTAACTTCAACAAAGGTGTTTTGGAGCTTTCACATTGTGATTCAAGAGCCGAGCGTCAAAGTTCATATCTAGCACTCACTAGAGTCATGCTCGGTGGATCACGTTTGGATCGAGTCGACTTGGAGACGGCGCTCTACAAGAAGACTTCGGTACATTGTTTAGTTTTTACTTTAGATCCATTGTTAAAGATTAGATAGTGTGATATGCTCAAGTTCACAACACACACACGTTTCATGTTTATTAGTTTTTGGTTTTTAGTTTAACCGATCTTGGTTTTCATGAATAGATAGAATCAAAATAAGTTTACATGGTTTAATGTATATTAGATTTGTTCTATATACATCTACACTTCAACTATTTAAACAAAACTTAGTTTGATAGTCTATTTCATGAGTTTAGGTTTTGTATTTTAACAAAACTAATTTTCGGATTTAATGTCAAAAACATTGATATATATCTTTATATGTATATTGGATTATATACATATACTATATGCCTCAAAGTTGTTTCAATATCATGTTTTTATATTTGGATGAGTTTTGGACAAAACGATTTTCTATTTCAAAAATCCTAGTTTTGGAAAATACAAATTTTGGTTTTCGACAAAATTTCTAAGTTACAAAAATAGTTCAAAATGTTTGTAACATGGTTTGATTTTACTCAAACATGTTTGTATATCAAAGTATTATACTGAAACTATTTTTGTGAATTTTTAGAGATTTTATGTGATTTATTTGTTTATTAAAAACCCAAGTTTTAAATCCTATAAATTGTCCTGCCAGGCTCTGGCGGTCGACCAGGCTGGTCGACCGGACCAAGAGTCGGTCGACTGGACCGGTCGACCGACGTGCACAAGGACGTACATATTGCCAGCCACTTAGGCTGATCGACCGACTGCAAGTGCCCCACTCTCGGGTGGGGGCGGTCGACCATGAGCCTTAGCACGGTCGACCGAGCGGTCGACCGGCCAGAGAGCAACTTGCTCTCTGGATCTGACACGGTCGACCGCGCGGTCGACCGGCAGGCTCAACGGTCATATTTTTGACCGTTGGCCGATTGACCGGCCGGTCGACCGGAAGGTCATTTTTGACCTTGTCAGCTGCCAACGGGCAGAATTTTTATGGGGGTTATAAATACCCCATTTGAAGTTGGTTTTCGAAAAGACTTCCAAGAGCAAAATTTCTCCTATTTACAAGTGTTTTATACAAGTTTTCAAAAGAGTTTTTAGAGCCAAAAGGATTCATCTTTATTTGTTTTAAAGGGTTGGAAAAATCAAAGAAAAATTGGATATTTGGGATACTGCTTTTGATCTTCATTTCAAACTTATTCTAGTTATTTTCCCAAGTATTTTTCTTTGTGTTTTTGTTTTCAAACTCTTTATTTTTCACACTTGAGCTTATCTTGCTATCCTATCTATAGGATCTTTATCTTTGTGGGAAAATTGATTTGTGGTTGAGATAGACCACCAAGTTGTAAACTTCCTTCATTGTGATATCCCTCTAGTGAGAGGAGATTGATTTGGTATCTCTCTATTATGAAGTGATTGTGAAAGTTGTGGTTGGATCCCTCTAGTGAGAGGTGGAGATTGTGTTTAGCTCCCTCTAGTGAGAGGTGGAGTTTGTGTTGGAATCCCTCAAGTGTGAGGTGATTGATGTTTATTGGCTAAGTGCCTACCCCTCTTGTGTGAGGTGAATTTTGTGGTGGCTTTGTGCCTTGCCTCTGTGAGAGGTTGTATTTGGAAGAGAGGAGTTGTGTACTCCCGGTTATTGTATTACCCCAAATCCTCAGTGGAGGTTCCCTGTGTGGACAAGTTAGTGAAAATTCTTCTGTGTGAAGGCGAGGACATAGAGTTGTGTGCTCGAACCTCGAAAGATATCCGTGTGTTTGCGATTGATCCATTTTCTCTAACTCTCTCTATTACTTTGAGCATTGCATCATATTGCCATATCATATATATGCTTGTGTTGTTTGTGAGTGCCTCACTTGTATTTAACCATGAGAGCTTCATATAGTACCTCAACTCTTATTCAGAGGAATCAAGAGGAGTTAGTCCAGAGGCCTTCACTGGGAATTCGGGTACACTCGTTGGTTACACTAAGTGTGTTGCAATTTAGCTTTTAATTTTCGCATTTTGTTCATTAGATTAGTCGTACACCTATTCACCCCCCTCTAGGTGTACTTACAATTGGTATCAGAGCCTACGCTCCTGATATTAGGTTTAACCACCTAGGAGTGTGATCTTGGTTAGCTAATTTATCATTTGCATTTGCACAATTATATTGTTTACACACACTCATGGATTGCTTGACACCTCCCATGTTTGATGATTCTAACATTGACATGTGAAAATTTAAGATGTCCATGTACCTAAAAACTCAAGGCTTGCATGTTTTCCTTGTCGCTACTAAGAAATCCTATCTTGGTAATAGCAAGCATATAGAGGCCAATGCACAAGCCCTTGAGGCACTTAGAAGCACGCTAAACAAAGAATATCTTATGTTGGTTTCTAACTGTGATTCCGCCTTTGCAGTGTGGAACACATTGACCTCCTCCAAGCTTCAAACGCCAACCATTGTGGATGATGAATCTAGTGGAGAATTTGAGCAACAATGCTACATGGTCCAAGGGAATGACTCCCTTAAGGTATATTCGGAATCTCAATTAGATGATGATAGTGCTAGTTCTTCCGGCGATGATCATATTAATGTCGATGCCTTGAATGAAGAACTTTCAATTGTTTGTGAAAAATTGCTTGAAAAATATAATCTTTTGAAAAGAAAACTTGTAAGTTATCAAAAGAAAATAAGAATTTATTTTCAATACTTGAATTAGCTTTACAAGAGAAGGTTGAGATTTCAAATGAGTGTGACTCTTTGAAAACCAAACTTGAACTTGTTTTAAATGAAAACAAGATTTTGAAAAATAAAAATGATTGTGAAAATGTTTTGAAGAAAAATGAGTCTTTAACTTCAAAGCTTAATTTTTTTAAAAAGAGAATGAATCTTTGAAAAACAAAATTGCTTCTATTTCAAAGGAATTGAAAATTGCTTCAAATAAAAATATTTCTTTGAAAAATGATTTGTCTACACATGTTTGCCATGCTAGTATAGCTTCACCTATCTTACCTATTGCATGCACCTCTTCTAAAATTGAAAATGATATATCTATGCTTAAGAAGAGTGTTGATTGTTTGGGCTCCACTTTGAGCCATTGTGCTTTGAACCACTCACGGTTGGAATCTATGTTTCGAAAGAAACAAGTTCCTCTTATGCATACACACAAATCACGGCATACACATGCTCCTCACGTACACACTCATAACACAATGTATGCTCATGTGTACACATGTACACATTGTGGATATAAGGGCCACCTTGCTAAATTTTTCTATGAAAAGATACATGATGTAAATTTAGCAACTAAATTTGTTTGGATTAGGAAAGGAGCTAACCTCTATGGACCCAAAAGAGTGTGGTACCAAAATCTCCACCTTTTATATTCGATGTAGGTGTGGGCTCTCACACAATGTGAGAGATTTGGTGCCTTGGTGGTGGATGCACATGGACTTGATGGACATACATTTGATGCACCGCTATCAAGGAGGTTTGGTGGGACAACCACCATGTTTTGGAGACTTAGAGCATAGTTCTTTGATTTGGTAACTATCTCTAAAACTCCTAATTTATTTACATGCTTTTTCATATATGATATTTTTAGCATGTTCATATTTTATTTGTTTTGTGCTTCATGTGGTAAAAACATGGTTAGATATAGTTTTTGTCAAAACTTATGTATATACGTGTACAAGTAGTGAGTAACAAATTGATTCGTATATGTTTGCACTTCATTGTTCATTTGTACTCACTATATGCACATGTGTAGGCTAGTTTTGATGATTTCCTCATTTACACTTATTTTGCCAATTTTCATGTTTTACTTCATGTATATGTATTTTGTATTTCAAATCTAATAAATATACATGTATACCCCTTGAGTCTCTTGCCTTCATGTAAATTATATCATGGACTCTTTTTATGTTTGGGATATGTATGCATATTATTAGTTTTTAGATAAAAACATACATATACCTAGAAGTTTGTTTTTAAATGAAAAATGAATTTTCATGATTTGTTTGATAAAATGATATTCATGTTTGTTTTGAGCTTTATTGACTAATTTCATGAATATGCTATTCACATGTTTGTGCACTCATATTTAATTTGTTTTCTCATGACTATGTTTCATGAGTCTTTATGAGCTTTATAGATCTTGAGTGACAACTCCCACGTACTTAGTATGTTTTATGATATACATATAATTTGGTTTCATGTTTTGAAAGATCTTTAACTAGTTTTTCAAAAATTACTTTAACTAGTTATTTATTCTTCATTTGGTAGTATTTTCACTATAAAAATATTTTCAAACACCTATTTTTGAAAATCCTACCTACCCCTTATGGGCGGACGGATGGGCGAGTATGCCTTGTAAGCCTTATTGAAAATCTTTAATCTTGTGCATAAAAAGGGTGGTAGTTATGAGTTATATACTTGATTTATATCATATTTTCAATTGGTATCACAATTGTTTCTTTTGTATATACTCATATTTTATTTTCTATATGTATATGATTCACATTTCATATTATATCAATTTCTATTGGTATTATCATTTTCATACATATATATGATTTGTTTGTATTTGATTTTCAAGATATTTACATGTTTAAAGCACAAAGTATGTTTATGCTAAGTTTAATTCAAATCTTAATTTTCAATTGATTTCTCAATTGATATTTTTTTTATAAGCTTATGCATTATCTTCAATTGGTATTTTTTTACAATTGGTATTTTTATTGATATCAAAATGTACAATATATTTCAATTGGTATCTATTGATCTATTTATTTCAATTAGTATCCATGAAAATTTATATTGGTAACAAAATATAAAATACTTTCTTTCATTGATATCAAAATTTCAATGGGTAAAATTTTTTTCAAATGCTTGCATTTCAATTGGTAAAATGTTTCAATTACAATTAAAATTCAAAATTTGTAATATTTATTTACAATTGGTATCTTAATATTTGATTTACTAAGATATCTCAAAATTTATTTTATTGAGAAAATTCAAAAAAAATTTAATAAGAAATATTAAAAATGTTTTGATGTGTATTGCCTATATGCAAGAGGAGCTTAACATCTCTTCTACATATAAATTCATGTTGAGTGTATCTTATATTGAGGAGCTTGACAACTCTTCTGTATGCGATACACGTGTGTAGGGGGAGCTTCACATCTCCTCTTATGCATTGCATATTATGCGTTATGTGAGTTAAGGTTTATCATCCCTTCTTCATGTAATGCATGTATGTAGGGCAGTTAACTTAGCGTCTTCCTCTTCATGAATGTATATCGCATATATCTTTTATTGATTGATTTGAGTTCACCCTTTGTTGATTTTTATTTTTGACAAAAAGGGGGAAAATATTGTTTTGTGTTTACTTTTACCCCTTTGTTGATGATTGACAAAAAGGGGGAGAAAGATTTTGAGTTTATATATGCATATTTGTGTTTTTGCATATATTGAGTTTATGCATAAAACTAAACAAACATGTAATGTTTTAACAAAAAGGGAGAGAAAAGTTTTTGGAAAAAGGATTTTAGATTTATGCATTTGTCTCTCACCTTATTGATGCATATTCATGTTTAGTATTCATTGCATATATTTATTGTTTATTGCTATGCATGAGTTAAGGGGGGGCTTCTTTGAAGCTTAACTTTAATCCATGCATATATAACTCCATGAGTTTTGTCATCATCAAAAAGGGGGAGATTGTTGGCCCAGAGGCTTTCCACTTTAGTTTTGATGATGATTAACTCATGTAGTTATAGTTTACTAATAATCTTGTGATGTTTAGTTTCAAAGACTTAACCAAGATATTAGTAGGTGATTAGCTTCAAAAAAGGTGTTTTGGAGCTTTCACATTGTGATTCAAGAGTCCGAGCGTCAAAGTTCATATCTAGCACTCGTTGGAGTCATGCTCGATGGATCATGTTTGGATCGAGTCAACTTGGAAACGGTGCTCTACAAGAAGACTTCGGTACATTGTTTAATTTTTAGTTTAAATTCATTGTTAAAGATTAGATAGTGTGATATGCTCAAGTTCACAACACACACACGTTTCATGTTTATTAGTTTTTGGTTTTTGGTTTAACCGATCTTGGTTTTCATGAATAAATAGAATCAAAACAAGTTTACATGGTTTAATGTATATTAGATTTGTTCTATATACATCTACACTTCAACTATTTAAACAAACTTAGTTTGATAGTCTATTTCATGAGTTTAGGTTTTGTATTTTAACAGAACTTATTTTCAGATTTAATGTCAAAAACATTGATATATATCTTAATATGTATATTAGATTATATCCATATACTATATGCCTCAAAGTTGTATCATGTTTATGTATTTGGATGAGTTTTGGACAAAACTATTTTCCATTTCAAAAATCCTAGTTTTAGAAAATACATATTTTGGTTTTCGGCAAAATCTCTAAGTTACAAAAATAGTTCAAAATATTTATAACATGGTTTGATTTTACTCAAACATGTTTGTATATCAAAGTATTATACTGAAACTATTTTTGTGAATTTCTAGAGATTTTATGTGATTTATTTGTTAATTAAAAACCCATGTTTTAAATCCTATAAATTGCCCTGCCAGGCTCTGGCGATCGACCGGGCCGGTCGACTGGACCAAGAGTCGGTCGACCGGACCGGTCGACCGACATGCACAAGGACGTACATGTTGCCAGCCACTTAAGCCGGTCGACCGACTGCAAGTGCCCCACTCTAGGGTGGGGGCGGTCGACCGTGAGCCTTGGCACGGTCGACCGAGCGGTCGACCGGCCAGAGAGCAACTGCTCTCTGGATCTGGCATGGTCGACCGCGCGGTCGACCGGCAGGCTCAACGGTTATAGTTTTGACCGTTGGCCGGTCGACCGGAAGGTCATTTTTGACCTTGTCAGCTGCCAACGGGCAGAATTTTTATGGGGGTTATAAATACCCCATTTGAAGTTGGTTTTCGAAAAGACTTCCAAGAGCAAAATTTCTCCTATTTACAAGTGTTTTATACAAGTTTTCAAAACAGTTTTTAGAGCCAAAAGGATTCATCTTTATTTGTTTTAAAGGGTTGGAAAATTCAAAGAAAAATTGGTTATTTAGGATATTGCTTTTGATCTTCATTTCAAACTTATTCTAGTTGTTTTCTCAAGTATTTTTCTTTGCGTTTTTGTTTTCAAACTCTTTATTTTTCACACTTGAGCTTATCTTGCTATCCTATCTATAAGATCTTTATCTTTGTGGGAAAATTGGTTTGTGGTTGAGATAGACCACCAAGTTGTAAACTTCCTTCATTGTGATATCCCTCTAGTGAGAGGAGATTGATTTGGTATCCCTCTATTGTGAGGTGATTGTGGAAGTTGTGGTTGGCTCCCTCTAGTGAGAGGTGAAGATTGTGTTTAGCTCCCTCTAGTGAGAGGTGGAGTTTGTGTTGGAATCCCTCAAGTGTGAGGTGATTGGTGTTTGTTGGCTAAGTGCCTACCTCTCTTGTGTGAGGTGGATTTTGTGGTGGCTTTGTGCCTTGCCTCTGTGAGAAGTTGTATTTGGTAGAGAGAGGAGTTGTGTACTCCGGGTTATTGTATTGCCCCAAATTCTCAGTGGAGGTTCCCTGTGTGGGAGTCCTGTGTGGATAAGTTAGTGGAAATTCTTCTGTGTGAAGGCGGGGACATAGAGCTGTGTGCTCGAACCTCGAAACATATTCGTGTGTTTGCAATTGATCCATTTTCTCTAACTCTCTCTATTACTTTGAGCATTACATCATATTGCCATATCATTTATATGCTTGTGTTGTTTGTGTGAATCACTTGTGTTTAACCATGAAAGCTTCATATAGCACCTCAACTCTTATTCAGAGGAATCAAGAGGAGTTAGTCCAGAGCCCTTCACCGGGAATTCAGCTACACTTGTTGGTTACAATAAGTGTGTGCAATTTAGTTTTGAATTTTCGCATTTTGTTCATATATTAGCCGTACACCTATTCACCCCCCCTCTAGGTGTACTTACAGAGACTCCACTGGGGACTACTTTATCCACTGATGTGCAAGTTCTGGTGCAAGGTGACGTCACCTTCATGGGAAAAGCGGTCAAGTCACTTGTTATGGAATTCGACCAGACAAAGTATGAGGAGTTCCTCTCTTCTACCTCCAAGAGCCCCAGGGTGGCGCACCAGTACCGCAGGGGCTCCTTGGAGATCTGCTCTCAAGTCTCTTCAAAGACTTCCCAAAGATGGCCTGCGCAAACGGGGCTATTTCTGGCTGCATCACGCGCATGACCCGCGTCAACGTCTCCCACGAGACCCGCGAGGCCAACGTCATTGAAGTCCGATCTTGCCACATCCCTTCTCTCAATATTTCTCAGCTCCAGGTTACCAGGGGTTCCTAGCAACCCGTGAAGCTTAACCGGAATGCTGAACGTTGACAAGATATCGCGAACATCGACAACAGATGGAAGAAACTGAAAAAAAATCATCTGTCCAACAGACACAGGACGCGAGGCTCAGGCCCACGTTCCCTCTGAACTACATCAGACGTGTGAAGTCTACGTCTAGATACCAAAGCATAGAGCTGAAGAGGCTCGCGGATCTGAGACCCTACCTCACATACGTGATGTTCGACAATGGGAGGTCCGCGTTTCTTCTCAGAGACACGAGACTCGTGTCTCTATAATAGAATGTGAGGCTCATAACGTCTATGTTTTTCAATTGTCGCCAGGCAAACACGACAACCAGTAACGCGAGGTCCGCGTCTCTTATCAGCAGAGGCACGAGACCGTGTCTCAAAGCCAAAATGCGAGATCCACGTCTGTTCTACAGAACATAAACTCCACGTCTCTGAACCCTGTGCCCGTGAGACTTGCGTCTTGGAGTTGCGACACAAAGTTAACATTCGCTCTCTGATGATTAGGGTCAGAAAAGAGCTTAAAAGTCATCGTCCTTAGAGACTCGAGGCTGGTCTCTTCGATTCCCCTCTGACAGATCTAAGGGATAACTTGATAAAAAAGAGGAGTTTTCATCAAATCACTCCACTATGCTGCTATGAACGGCTCATCACAGCGGTGCTCTTTGAATGCCATTGCAGCTTGCATATAAGCAAATAGTCAGTGTTCAACCAGTTAACATCTACGTCAATCTCTCGCTTGGCCAAAGGGCGTCACTTCCGCACAAGGAGAACCTTCGCTGATACAGAGTACCCTAAAGTTACTACAAACATGATAGGTCCAAGCACTGCGCCAAGCAAAATTAAGGGGAAGCAGCCAATAGTCAGCTCTGATGAGTCTGACACCGAGCCAGAAGGATTATACCGGCATACCCGCACTCGAACTGGCATAATAACCCCAGTGGACTATAGTGCCCTAGCCGAGGGCATTGAAGTAAGTGAGTCACACTCTGCCATCGCGGAGTCACATGCCTTGAACTCTTCTGTGGAGAAAGAAGCCTTCGCGTATATGGCAGGAACTCCTGAAGAAATAGCCAGCTTTGAACAGCAAGCCCGAGTCCAGAGGGAATAACTCGATATGATTTGTGCCAAACAAGAATCTATCGACATCCACAAGTAGATGCTTTCATAATTGCTTAAGGATAAAAAGAAGAAGCCAAAGACTAAGACTCCTTCGAGGAAGTCCAAAGGCAAATGGAAGGAAGGAGAAAGCTCATCCTCTGCACATACTGAGGAGGAGGAGCATTCCAACTCTGAGTCGTCTTAGCCTCCATTAGAAGATGGAGGCAATTCAGAGAATGGGAGCACTAATTCCAAAAGGATGAGTAAACTAGAACAACATCTTGAAGCCTTCACCAGTCAAAAAGGCCTACAAGAGGCAAGAGTGGCCCGGTTGTACCCGGCTGAGTGGGATATTATCCCGTACCCTCCTAAATTTAAAGCTTCAACGCTGCAGGCCTTCGACGGCAAGGGGTCACTGAACTAGCATATATACTACTTCAAGTCCCAGACCAAGAATGTAGTATCAAATGATGTCATCCTAGCACGTTTATTCATCAGCGCCCTTCAAGAGATTGCTTTTGAATGGTTCATGAACCTCCCGAGAAGTAAGATCTAATATCTCTTGTGTAAGAGTATATAGATGTTTTCCCTTGGAACTATGAGGATATGCCTGGGCTCGACCCTTAAGTGGCTATGCATCGCCTCAACATCAATTCGGACGTGAAACCCATCAAGCAAAAGCAACGACAGTTCCGCCCAGAGATAATGGAAGTGATCCAGTCGGAAGACAAGAAGCTTGTAGACTCTAGTTTCATCAGGGAAGAACAGCACCCTAAGTGGGTGGCTAATATCGTCCTTGTCACCAAGAAGAATGAGAAGATCTGAGTTTGCATCGATTTCTGTGATCTAAATAAGGCGTGTCCTAAAGATGAGTTCTTCCTTCCAATCACGGATGTCATGATCGACAACACGGGTGGGTTTGAACAGAGGTCCTTTATGGACGGATTCTCTGGATACAATCAAATTAAGATGTACCCTGATGATGAGAAGCATGCATTCTTTAGGACACCACTAGGCGTGTACTGCTATACTGTGATACCCTTCGGATTGAAGAATGCTAGGGAAACATACTAGAGAGTTATGAATACAATTTTTCTCGAGCATATATGCAAAACAGTGGAATGTTACGTAGACGATATTACAGTAAAAAGTCATACCAAAGGCGATCACATAACAGATCTGAAGACAGTATTCGATATCATGCAGGTGCATCAATTGAAAATGAATCCCACCAAATCCTTCCTGGGGTTAGCCAGCGGGAAATTTGTTGGGTTTGTCGTAACATCCAAAGGAATTCATCTTGACCCAGAGAAAGTCCACGCCGTCCAGGAGATGCAACCTCCAAGGAATCTTAGAGAGCTTATAGGATTGCAAAGGCAACTGGACTATATCTGGAGGTTTATCTCAAATCTCTTAGGACAATACCAACCCTTTACCAAATTGATGAAGAAGAGTGTTTCATTCATCTGGGACGATACTTGCTAACAAGCGTTCAAGGAAATCAAGCGGTACCTCACGCATCCACATATCCTTACAGCTCTGGTGTCAGGAAGACTTACGTTCGAGCTATAGATCATTTTCTAGGAGCTTTGTTAACCCAGAATAATGATCAGGGACATGAGCAGCAATCTATTACTTGAGTAGACAATGATCGGAGCTGAATATCGATACAACCCGATCGAAAAAGAATGCTTGGTGTTGGTATTTGCCGTCCAGAAGATGTGACACTACTTGATGGGCCAAACCATACACGTCATATCAAAAGTTAATCCCTTAAGATTGCTTATGATGAAGCCATCGTCACTGAATGATCGATGGGCCATATTGCTCTCCCAATATGAGATGCAATTCCTGCCATAAAAAGCTGTGAAGGAATAAACAGTGGCAGACATTTTGGCTGAGCACCGAGATCCAACGACGACCAAACTTTATAAAGATATCCCAGACGAGGTCGCTGAAGTTTGCTTGACCCAGACGTCTTTCGAAGGACAGGTGTGGCAACTCTTTTTCGACAACGTATCAAGAATGGGTCCTTGAGGAAATATCATAGCAGGAGTGGGGGTAGTACTTATCTCCCTATAGAGCTACGTAATCCCCCGTGTATTCTCCTTAATTGAGTCATGTTCCAACAATGTAGCGGAATATAATGCTCTCTTGATTGGGATGCAAATTGCTGATGAAATTAGAGTTAAAAATCTCGAAGCATACGGGGATTCAAAGCTCATTGTTAACCAGGTTCGCGGGGAGTACGAAGTCTGACATGAAGACTTAGTACCCTATCACAATGCAACTATTCACATGGCAGAGAGGTTCAAAAACTTCTACATCGACCATGTACCTCGCCAGCAAAATGCGCATGCAGATGCACTGATGTCCCTCGCTACCTCCTTGGCTCTTTCAGCCGGAGCGGCAGAGAAAGTACTCATCTACAGCCATGACTTGTACTGTCCAAAACTCGCGCTCGAAAATGATCATATTCTAGCAGGAAATTTTCAAGTCAAAGAAACACTAGAGACTTTGGCAGGTCTAGAGCTCAGGGATTGGCGATTCCCGTATATCAATTACACATTGTACGGGCATTTTGCTTGATGACCCTAAAGAGGCGTGATTAGTCTACAAAACTGCACTTTTATATCACATTTCCTTCTGATATATGATAAAAATGACTCTTCTCACCCGTCTTTTGGTTTCTTTTGCAGATAATCAAGACTAGAAGGGCATAGAGGAAATAAGAGCTTAATTATACCCATTTTGGGTAATTAATACGGATTTCTTGGAGAGCAAGCTAGAGAGCTTCTAGAAGAATACCTTGGATTCCCGTATTTGAAGCTGTACTGGAGAAATACATGTTCAAATATTGTGAAACCAGATACATACAGAAGGTGCTAGAAGTCAGACAAACCACATGACGAAAATTTAGGGCAATTGGCCCAAATATTGCAGTATTTCCTCCTGGTTGCTGCGATTTTTTTGTGGGCCTACGCATCATTTTTTGACGTGTGGCGTCATCTCGCCTTCCAGATCCTTCCTATGCCTATAAATACTGCATTTATGGACCTGAGATAAGGGAATGGAGAGCAGTAACTAGGATTTCTCTCTTTTAGTGTAGTGTAGTGTAGGTGTTCTTCTTCTTTCTTTTGTATTTTCATTTCCTTTTAGATTCATGTATTAGGTGAGAGAGATTCAGAGAGAAAGAAAGAGAGATTGATGTAATAGATGGTGACAATCTATGTAATCTTCCTCTTTTCTTCAATGGTTTCTTCTCTAACCTCTAACATGACTAGCTAACTTTCATTTCATGACAATCTAACTACTAACCACTAATCATCTAATCTCTTCTTGATAATCCACTTGAATCTAATAGCATCTACAAGGCCTTGCTCTTGTAAGAGCTATTGATGGCTTATGATGATGGATTCTAATATCTAACTTGTTAACTTGCAAACCAAGCTAACTCTCTCTTATTTCATGCTTTCTTCTAATGGTTTTGATAATCTAAGATTTGCATTAGCTTGCTCTTGATGCAAGTTTTGCATGTGAGGAACCATCTTATGAGCCATACTTTGTATCGTCTCTTGAAGTCAAGGACTAGTGATGGCCAAGGATCCATGTGAGTCCACTATCACTAAGAGGTTAGCATGATTAGTGGAGCATTTAGTAGTTAGTTGCCATGAATCTTTCTCTTTTTATTTTGTTTTCAAACCTTTTCTTCAACTTAAAAATACTATTTTTATTTCATGTGTTTTTCATCTCCTATTTCTTCTACTTCTTCTTTTCTTTTGTTTTGTTTTTAAAACCATTTTCCTAAACCTCTTCTTATTTCATTTTCTTATATTATTTTTCTATTTTCTTGTTAGCTTCTATAAATTCACAACCACTTCTTATTTGTTTTTCACATCGCCGTTTTCATCACCTTCTCACCTATCACTTCTGGGTTTCTTTTCTTTTTCTTTCTCTCATTCTTTAACAAAGAAGGAATTGTTAATGCTTCTATCACCTCCGTCCCTGTGGATTTGACCTTATTTGAGCTAATGCTATAACGGAAGTATCGAGGGAATATTAGCACACACATTTTTACACTAATTTCATAAAATACACATTTTTCAAGTACCTGGTTTCTCCCCGATCAAATTTTTGTACCATTGCCGGTGAAGGTAATGGTTTAAACTCACATTTTTGTTAACATTTTCTTCTCTGTTTTAGTGTGTAGGTTAATTTTTGTAGAAACTGAACATTGCAGAACTCTTCTTTTGCTTATATGTCCCTACTCTAGAAAATAGGGACCCTACTTCCATAATTGTGGCGCGAAAACTCAAGAAAAGCCTCGAAAATGTCTGCATCTGTGTGGCATTTGGACTTCATCTTTTGCAGGGTTCTTGCAAATTGCATATATTGATATATTCTACTGCTAATTTTCTATTTTGATTGCCTACACACTGCAATAATTAAAGAACTAAAATACAGTATTTGGATGCTTTAAAACAATTTAGACATTTATATTTAGGCACGTGTCAAATTCAATTCTAGTATACTGTATTTTGTTTTGTTGTTGTGATCTGGACTGAGGTGTACATATTGCATTGCATATGGTATAGGACAAACACGTAGGTGATTTATTCGTTTTGTATTATATTCTTGTCTATATTGCACACTTGCACGAATTGAATTAAGGGCAAAACCTAATATAAGATAAGGTGGGGAGTTCATCACCCTTTCTTAGTCCAAAAATCACCTCCCCACTCACACAACCCAAGCCTTAATAAAAATTGATAGACGTTAGCCCCTAAGGACATCTCGAACTCATTAAGAGATTGATCGAGGAAGGAACTTGTTTGAATCATATCTTGCAAAATCGGTGTTTAAGGTTAGAGATTAAGAGGTTACGCCTCGAAGATACCGTGGTTTGATATAATTAAGGCCAGTTGCTTAAGCACGGATACCTTCCACCATATGTTGCCCCTACCTGGCCGATTAGTATATGGTCAGATTCATACAATAACCTCCTCCAGATAATCGCCCAGTTAGGAGTCGTCTAGGTCTAGGTTAACTTAGTATAGGCTTGGTTTTGATTTTTTTTTCTTTTCTTTTTGTTCGTTGCTTGCTTTTTCTTTTTTGATTATGATTGTTTTTGAAATGGAATTCAACAACAATAATTATTTCAATCCTCATATGAATTCATATTTCACACCGACTTCATTTGACTCGGATAACTCCAACCCGGCTTTTTATAACATGTACCAATCAAATAGGCCAGATTGGATTTATTTGACTCAATATGACCCATATCCCCAATCTTATAACCATAATTTTCAAAATAATTTCAACTCTTCACAGAGCCAGTGGGTCCCACGAGTCAAATTTTTAACCTCCTTGTCCACAATTTTCATAATTTTCACAATATTTATTTCTCAATTTTGCTTCCTATACTCCTTTTCTAGAACCACCAATTGAAGAAAATAACGAGTAAGAAAAAATTATAGAAGTTATACAAGCCATGCTTGAGTTCCAACAAAACAAGCCCAATTCACCAATTCCACAATATTTTCAAGATTCATACTTAATTTCACCTATTCAAAATGAACAACAGTCTGCCCTGAAAACAAGAATGGTATGCTTGCGTGCGTCTGAGCGACAATCTCAAAATATATTAGATTCACAATCTTCACAAATTTTTCAAAACATAGATTTCTACACTCCCTTTCTAGAATAACCACTTAAAGAAAAATCATATCTAGAAAAGAGTACAGAAATCTTGCAAGAATCTGCACAACAATTTTAAAAATCTTCTGCCCAGTCTATCAATAGGTTGGAAATACAATTGAGTAAATTGGTCAACATTTATAGGAATGAGAAAACTCTCTCTTATCAACCTTTAACCAATTCAGATTTCTCTAACTCTATTAATTTGATTCAAGACTCTTATTATTTTGAAAATCAAGATTCAATTTCAGCACACCCATCTGAACTTCACCAAACTCTGACTTTTGAAAATCTCATCTTCAGTTTGACAAGTTATCCTTTTTTTGAAATTTAACTTGAGCATGAATATGATTCTGAATCTCAACTTGATAATTCAATTTCACTTCTTGATTTAATAATGACTCCAGTGTCTTTACCTAATTTCAATTCTTTTTGATGATCATTATATTGAACTTGACCAATACCATACTTTTGAAAGTTCTATTAATAAATTGGCAAGTTCTCATTTTTATGAAATTGAACTCAATCATGAATGTGAACCAGATTCTCAAAATTGTGATCCAGTTCAAATTTCTGAATCAATATTGACTCCTATTTCGCTACCTGATTTGAGCAACATTTAGAGTCAGTCTTGATTCTCATACCTGTCATTCTTGAACTTCAATCAGCAATCTTAAAAAAATCACATTCTATTATGGAAAATGAATATGGACTTGAGTATTAACTTCTTGATTTGGACCACTTCCTGAACAAATTTTGACTCCTGAACCTTCACGTGACTTAGTCAGTTTCCTGAGTCAATCATAGTTCCTGTACTTTTTAAGTTCAAATCAATCATTCCATCTTTTCATACTTCATTTTGGGATAAAGGTATTGATAAGAATGACTCTGAAATTATTTTTAAAATTTGAAAATTAGATGGAATAAAATTCATAATAAAAATTATTTATATATACATCATTTAAGTGGGTTAGATTATAGAGGTCATTGGTGGGTTCCTCCGGACTCCACTATGTTTAGATTGGGCCGCATTTCATGGACCAATCAGACCAACACCGGAACCACCACCTTGAACTGATTTTTTCTTCTCTCTCTATTTGTTTCATGCATATATACATTCATCATGCATTGAGTACAATACATAAGATAAGTGCGGGGGAGAGTTTACTAACATAGAGTTTTTGATTTCTTTCTTTTTCACTTCTTTTAGGATATTTTTAGAAATTTTCCTTTTTGTATAAGATTTTTTCCTTTTTTTAAAAAATTTTTGAAACAAGATACAAAGTTTTGATCTATTTTTAAGAAAATTAAGATCATCTTAGAAACTAACAAAACTTTAATTATGTCATCTTAAATCTAGTTGAAATAATGGATCTTATTAAGATTATAGGTTAAGTAAGAGAGATTGGGGAGTTCAACACCCTTCCTTAACCCAAAAATCACCTCCCTACTCACACAACCCAAGCCTTAATAAAAATTGATAGACGTTGGCCTCTAGGGACATCTCAGACTCATTAATAGATTGACCGAGGATGGAACTTGTTTGAATCATACTCTTGTAAAATCAGTGTTTAAGATTGGAGATTAAGAGGTTACGCCTTGAAGATACCGTGGTTGGCGTAATTAAGGCCTGTTGCTTAAGCACAGATACCTTTCACCATATTTTACTCCTACCTGGCCGATTAGCTCATGGTCAGATTCATACAACAGTGTCATCCGGGTAATCGCCCAGTTAGGAGTCGTCTAGGTTAATCTTAGTATAGCTTGGTTTTGATTTTTTTCTTTGCTTTTGGTTTGTTGCTTGCTTTCTTTTTTGTTTGTGATTGTTTGTGAAATAGAATTCAACAACAACAATTTTTTTCAATTCTTATATGAATCCATATTTCACATTGACCTTATTTGACTCGGATAACTCCAACCCAATTTTTATAACATAAACCAATTAAATAGGCCGGATTGGATTTATCCGACTCAATATGACCCATACCCCCAATCTTATAACCATAATGTCCAAAATAATATCAACTCTTCACAGAGTCAATGGGGATTCAATCCCCCCTCCCCCCTCCCCCCCCCCCCGAGTTAAATTTTCAACCTCCTTATCCACAATTTCCACAATTCTCACAATATTCATTTCCCAATTTTACTTCCTATACTCCTTTTCTAGAACCATCAATTAAAGAAAAATTCGAGTTAGAAAAAATTATAGAAGTGTACAAGTCATGCTTGAGTCCCAACAAAACAAGCTCAATTCACCAATTTCATAATATTTTCAAGATTCATACTTAGTTTCACCTATTCAAAATGAACAACCATCTGCCCTGGAAACAAGTATGGAATGCTTGCTGAGTCTGAGCGACAATCTCAAAATATGTTAGAATCACACTCTTCACAAATTTTTCGAAACAAAGAATCCTACACTCCCTTCTAGAACAGCCACTTAAAGAAAATCATGTCTAGAAAAGAGTATAGAAATCTTGCAGGAGTCTGCACAACAATTTCAAAAATCTTTTGCCCAGTCTATCAATAGGTTGGAAACACAATTGAGTAAATTGGTCAACATATATATGAATGAGGAAACTCTCTCTTACAACCTTTGCCCAATTCAGATATATCTAACTCTATTGATTTGACCCAGGACTCTTATTATTTTAGAAACCATGATTCAATTTTAGCACACCCATTTGAACCTGACCAAACTCTGACTTTAAAAAATCCTATTTACAGTTTGGCAAGTTATCATTTTCCTGAAATTGAACTAGAGCATGAATATGATCCTGAACCTCAACTTGGTAAATCAATTCCACTTCTTGATTCAACAATGTCTTCGGTGTCTTTACCTAATTTTAGTTCTTTTTTTGAGTCAGTATTGAATCCGGTGCCAGTCCATCATGAAATTGAATCACCTATCTTTGATGATCATCATATTGAACTTGACCAATACCATACTTTTGAAAGTTTCATTGATAAATTGGCAAGTTCTCATTTTTATGAAATTGAACTCAACCAAGAATGTCAACCAGATTCTCAAATTGTGATCCAGTTTAAATTTCTGAATCAATATTGACTCCTGTTTTGCTACCTGATTTGGGCAATATTTTAGTGTCAATCTTGATTCCCATACCTATCATTCTTAAACTTGAATCACCAATCTTAGAAAGTCACATTTTGTTGCGGGAAAATGAATATGGACTTAAGTTTCAACTTCTTGATTTGGACCCACTTCCTGAACAAATTTTGACTCCTGAACCTTCACTTGACTTCAGTCAGTTTCCTGAGTCGATCATAGTTCCTGTACTTCCTAAGTTCAAATCAATCATTCCATCTTTTCACACTCTATTTTGGGACAAAGATATTGATAAGAATGATTCTGAAATTATTTTTAAAATTTGAAAATTAGATGGGATAAAATTCATAATAAAAATTATTATATATACATCATTTTAGTGGGTTGTATTATAGAGGTTATTGGTGGGTACCTCCGGCTCCACTATCTTTAGATTGGACCGCATTTCGTGGACTAATCAGACCACCACCGGAACCACCACCTTGAGGTAATTTTTCCTTTTCTCTCTCTTTGTTTCACGCATACATACATCCACGATGCATTGAGGACAATGCATGAGATAAGTCAAATTACACCTAGAGGGGTGGTGAATAGGTGTAAGGCTAATCAATTCAATATTCAATGCAAAATAAAAATGAGATGATGCAAACGATCACTAAAAGCAAGATTAGAAGCCGTATACCCCGTGAAGGATTCTAAACTTTTTTCTCCTGATTCCTCTAGATAAGAGTTTGAGGTGCTCAATGCAATCTTGTTGTAATGAGTATAGATCAACAATGAATGAATGAATATAAAGTAGATAAGAGAGACAAGAAATCAATCACAAACAAAGAGATTTGTTTTGAGGTTCCAGCCACCGCTCTACGTCCCCGCCTTCACCACCGTGAAGAAGTTTCAATCCACTAGAACTTTTTAATAAAGGAATTACAACCACTATAGAGTATACAACTCCCCAACACACTCCTCTAATCCAAAGGTAACGTAGCAACAATACAATAAGCACTGATCAAAAGACCACAAACTCTCTCTTGAAAACACTTCTTTACAAAACCCTAGAGAATAATATATAAGATTGAAGCTCAAGATTTTGTAAGTGAAATTTAAAAATAGAAGAGAGATTTTAAGATCCAAACTTGAAGAAGATTTTTGAAAATAATAGCACAAAACTAAAAACAAAAAGCTCTTTCACTTGAAATCCCAAAACTTTGATTTTTGAATTTTTTTTGTTGTTGTTATCTTAAACTCAACCCTAATGACCCTTTATATAGGGTTTTAGAAGAGCAAACATAGAATAGTTTTACCAGCATAAAAGACTTAGAAATTGACCCTCTAATACAGCTTACCACATTTTTTTTAATTTAAACATGTTTTAAAATAGCCTATTAAAAATAGTCGTTTCTGCCAAACTGGCAGATTGGCGGTCGACCGGCAGATTCAAAAAATTTGACTTTCGTTAGCCCTCCGGTCGATCGGTCGGTCGACCGTGACAAACCGAGGCTAAACCTTCTTACAGTCGGTCGACCACAATGGGGACTGGTCGACCACCCGTCAACCAGGAACGTGCACAACATGCACACCCCAATAGCCAGAACTCCGGTCGACTGTGCGGTCGACCGTTCTGGCCTGTAATAGGCACGGTCGAAAGTTCGGTCGATCGACCTTGGTCAAAACAGAAAACCAGCCTAAAATACATTGTAAAAATATGTTATGTTTTGAAAAGATTTTTTGTAAGGTTTTTGAAATATTGAAAACTAAGTATATTGATTATAAAACAAAGTATATTTTATAAAGGTTTGATAATCAAAAGCTAAAAACATTCTTTTGAAAAACGTGCAATTTATGTGTTTGTATTTTTGAGCTTCAAACATATATACTAATTTTTAACAAAAAAATCATCTAGAAGATGAGTCTACAAGCAGGCGTCTTTGAAACTTGATGTTGAGCAGTGATTGAGTTAGAGCCTAATATCTCATGCTTGAGAATTGAGCCATCAATACCTGTACCAACCTGAAATTCATTTTTGAACTTCTATTAGTACCAAATAGCTTTTATATGGTTTGTTATCAACAAACACAACCCGGAGATTGTAACCTTTGGGCCAATAATCTCCCCCTTTTTTATGATGACAAACATATAAGCTATAAAATAAAATATAAGGAGGTAAAAGCTCCCCCTCCAACGATGCTCTATTATAAAGTACAAAACATGAAACATATATGAGATAAATATCAAAACAAACCCATACTTTCATACTTCTCCCCTTTTTGTCATACATCAAAAAGGGTAAACAACCATGAAAACTCATCAATCAATAATACAAACATTTAGTTAAAATCAAGTGGTTTAGTAAAAATATCTGCAAGTTGAAACTCAGTAGAAACATAATCAATTTCAATATCACCTTTCTCATAATGATTTCTAAGAAAGTGATATCGAATCTCTATGTGCTTAGTCTTACTATATTGATTTGCATTTTTAGTCATATGAATAGTACTAGTATTATCACAAATATTTTAACATGATCATAATGTAAATCATAATTAAGGAGAGTATGTTTTATCCAAAGGACTTGTGTACAATAAGCCCTAGTAGTAACATACTCCGTCTCGACGGTTGAGAGGGCTACAAAATTTTTTTCTTGGAAGACCATAAAATAAGACAATTTCCTAGAAACTGACATGTTTCACTTATACTCTTCCCATCCACTCTACAACCTGCATAGTCAGCATCTGAAAAACTCGTCATTGAAAATTGTCCGGTCTTCGGATACCATAGACCCATTCCAATAGTGCCCTTAAGGTATCGAATAATACGTTTTACCGCAATCAAGTGGGACTCTTTAGGACAAGATTGGAATCTAGCACAAAGACATACACTAAACATGATATCCGGCCTACTAGCCGTTAAATACAACAAACTACCAATCATACATCTGTAAAGTTTTATGTCTACACTTTTACCTTGTTCATCCATGTCAAGTTTGGTTGTGGTAGTCATGGGAGTTTTGTTAGTCTTTGTCCCTTCAAGTCCGAATTTCTTGATGAGTTCCTTTGTGCACTTGACTTGACTTATAAAGATCTCATCACTCCTTTACTTGATTTGGAGTCTAACGAAGTAGTTTAGCTCTCCCATCATAGACATTTCAAACTAATTTTGCGTACATGATTCAAACTTTTTGCAAAGTATTTCCTTAACAGATCCAAAATTATATCATCAACATAAATTTAAACAATGAGAATGTCACTATCAACATGCTTAGTAAACAAAGTAGTATCTACGTTACCATTAACAAAACTATTTGAAAGAAGAAAAGTTGAAAGTCTTTCATACCAAGCTCTAGGAGCTTGTTTTAAATCATACAAAGCTTTATCTAGTTTGAAAATAAAATTTAGATGTATAGGATCAACAAACTCGGAGATTGTTCAACATATACTTCCTCTTCAATAAAACAATTTAAAAATGTATTTTTGACATCCATTTGAAAAAGTTTAAAATTTTTATAAGAAGCAAGAGCAAGTGTGATCGTATAGCTTCGAGCCGTACTACTGGTGCAAAGGTTTTCTCAAAATCGATCCTTCAATTTGGGTGTAACCTTGGGCCACTAATCTAGCTTTATTCCTAACAACATTTCTTGACTCATCCATCTTGTTCCTAAAAATCCATTTAGTACCAATCGTTGGTCTATCACGGGGTCAAGGAACGAGATGCCAAACTTGGTTGCGCTCAAACTGATTGAGCTCTTCTTGCATTGCAAGCATCCAATATGAGTTGCCCTTGGCTTCGAGAATATTTTTGAGTTCAATATGGAAAATGGAAGCATAATGACCACACAAATCATGTAGTTTGGAGCGAGTAGATACCCCCTTTGATACATCACCTATGATGAGATCTTTGGGATGACTTGTAGCATATCTCCAATCTTTTGAAAGTGATTGAGATGGTTTTACTTCATCCTCTTGAACTTCACCATTAAGTTTTTGCTTGTCTTCTTGGGTGGGTGAGTCCTCCAAGGATACTTTCTCCATGTCTTCACCTAAAGTGTCAATCTCTACAACATTCTTAACAAAAGAATCAGATTCTTCAAACTTAGCATGCATAGATTCTTCAATTGTAAGAGAGGATTTATTGAATACTCTATAAGCTTTACTAGTATTAGAATAACCAACAAAAAATAGCTTCAAAAGCCTTAGCATCAAATTTACTCAAGTTATCTTTGTTATTCAAAACAAAACATTTGCATCCAAAAACTCTAAAATACGAAACATTGGTTTTCTTGAATAATAGATTTCAAAAGAAGTTTTAGAAGAATTTTTACAAAAATAAATTATGTTCGATATATAGCATGCAGTGTTTACGGCCTCGGCCCATAAATGGGGGAGCCCGTATTCACTAATCATAGTCCTACCCATTTCTTGAAGAGTACGATTCTTCCTTTCAACGACTCTATGTTGTTGTGGAGTTCTAAGACAAGACAACTCATGCTTAATTCTATTTTCTTCACAATAAGTGATGAAGGATTGGTTGATGAACTCACCACCTCTTTCACTTCTTATGAGCAAAATCGAAAAAACTTTTTCTTTTCAACCCTTTTTCAAAAATATTAAAATGCAAAAAAACTTGATCTTTATGTTCCAAAAAGAAAATCCATGTAAAACAGGAAAAATCATAAACTAAAACAAAAACATAGCAATTTTCATTTAAACTTTTAGTTGTAGTAGGACCAAACAAATCCATGTGGATCAATTCTAATGGTCTAGATGTCATGATATCCTTAATTGGCTTGAAAGAGGACTTGATTTGTTTCCCAAGTTGGCACGCATCACAAAGCGGTCTTTTTCAAACTTCAAGAAAGGAATACCCTTCACCGATTCCTTAGAATTGATTCTAGAAAGATGGTCAAAAGATACATGGCTAATCTTCTATGCCATAACCATGAATCCTCATCAAAAGCATTTAAACATTTAGCTTTGCAATCTAGATTTAGCACATCAATAATATATACATTATTTTCACGAAATCCAGAAAGAATGCAATCATTGATTTTACAATAAAAAATGTTACAAGAAGAATCATCAAAAACAAATTTGAAATCATGATCACATAGTTGACTAATACTAAGTAGATTATGTTTAAGACCATCAAGTAAAACAATATTTTTAATTAAGGGAGATGTACCAATCTTGATGTTACCTATACCGATAATCTTGCCCTTGGAATCATCTCCGAAGCTGACGGTGCCACCTTCATCGTACCTTGATAGAGTTGCAAAATTGTTGATATCCCATGTCATGTGCCTTGAGCAACCGCTATCAAAATACCATCGCTCCTTACGTCTTGGAGCTTTGGTGTGTACCTGCATCAAATAATAGAGTTGTTGACTTTGGTACCCATATTTTCTTGGGTCGTATGACATTAGTACTTCGAACCCAAACATGATTATTAGTACCATTTATATGATCATAATAAAATTTAGCTAGATGACTATTTTGGCCACAATAAGTACATTTATAAATTCTACCATACATAAAAGCATGATGTGCATGAGCATGGTTGGTGTGTGATTTAGAAGTGTGAGCATGTGTAGTATGAATGTATTTCTTTGAAGCATTTTTCTTGAAAAACATGTCTTCTAATTTAACTTTATTAAACTCACATTTCTTTAAAACACTTCCCAAATTGTTGATTTTAGTTTTTAAGATAGAAATTTCATTTTCATCAATCTTGAGAAACTTAGCTTTACATGAAAGCTTGTATGCATTAAAATCTTTTTGTGTTGATAAAAGAGTGGATGACAAATCATCTTTATCTTTGGAAAAAGTAATAACTTTGTTTTGAATCCTTTTTCATATTTAGAAAATTTTTCTTTAAAGAATCATAATTATCTGAAAGTTCTACAAATGCATTTACTATAACTAGATACATCATTACTTGATTTATTAAATTTCATTTGCTTTTTCTGGAAGTCGTTCTTGGGACATTGGAGTAGACTCAACTTATCTCCCCTAATAACAAGTATATCACCTGGAGAGTAATTCTTCATGGCATATCTATCTAGCACCTTATCGATATAGGTCTTTTATGATAAACCTAATATTTCACGTATCATGTCACGTTGAATCTGGATGACTATCACAAAAGAAGTGTCTTCATGATCTTTCATCTCAAAATTCTTTGAGAGAAAACTCTTGGTCTCAAGTGTAAAATCTATATCGTTACTTGCTAATAGAATGTCATTCACATATAGCATAAAAAATATAAGTCTACTCCTTTTAAATTTATGGTAAATGCTTTGATCAGCTACATTCTCCTTAAAATCAAAGTAGGATATTACTTGATCAAATTTCAAATACCATTGATGGGATGCTTGCTTTAGATCATAAATGAATTTCTTTAATTTAAACCAGATTTGAAATTTTAACTTCAAAACTTTTGGTTGCACTATATAGATTTCTTTCTCAATGTCACCAATAAAAAACATGGACTTAACATCTATTTGGTGTAACTCCAGGTCAAATTGAGCCACTAGTGTCATGATAATTTTAAAAGAATCCTTCATGAAAATCGGGGAGAAAGTTTTTTTATAGTCAATGTCCTCTCTTTGAGTGAATCCCTTTACGACAAGGTGTGTCCTATATATTTCGACGTTGTCTTTCGAATCCCGCTTAGTTTTGAACAGCCATTTGCAATTAATCATTTCTTTATTTTAGGCAACTCTACTAAATCTCAAATATCATTTTCTTTTATAGATTTTAACTCATCCATCATGGCATTTGACCACTTAGAGAAGTGAACACTGAGTTTAGTCTCATTCAAGAATATGGGGTCATCCTCTAGTCCTACATCAAACTCATGCCCTTCAAAATAAACTATATAGTCATTTGCAATGGTTGATCTCCTCTTCCTAGTTGATCTCTTAGACGCTTGTGGTTGTTGACACTCCAAAAAGACAAACTCCCTAGGTAGCACTTCAACTAGTCCGAACGATATCAAAACTTGTTGATATTTACAAAAGATAAGATGCGGACAAACTGACAACCAAGTTCTACCCATTCTCAGAGACTAAGCGATGTCTTGAAACTTACTGATTCAGTGAAGCAGACAGTAAGCCAACATCACCTGTAAAGAGGCCTAAGCATGGCCTAAGAGAATAGCTTCGCTTGAAGCTCTATAGCCTTATTGAAGGGCTAAGATATTAGCTTCGCCTGAAGCTTCTTTTGAGAGCTTCACTTGAAGCCCTTCACAGCATGGCCTAAAGAGTTAATCTTTAGCTTCACCTGAAGCTAATATTAGCTTAGCCTGAACATTTTTTGTGAGCTTCACTTAAAGCTCTTTATAGCTCTGCAAAGAGCTAATCTTCAGCTTCGCTTAAAGCTAATTACAGCTTCACCTCAAACAAATTATTTGAAGCTTTCTTGTAGCTTCGCTTGAGAGTTGTACTAGCCTCGCACAAAGTTAATTCCAGCTTCACTTGAAGCTTTTCGCGCCCCCTGTGGAAGGGTTTGCCAGGTCAATATTTGACCTAGTTTTTAGTAGGCTAACCCCACTACGTTAGTGGGGTTAATGCCACTTTAAGTAGTCGATTACACCTGCCCACTTTGTCCAATGTTAAGTGGAGACAGCCTGATCAAATAACTGTTTTAGGCTCGCGCGAGCCTATATAGCCTCGCATAAGGCCTACACTTAGCTTCACATGAGGCCTTATAACCTCGCACGAAGCTTAGAATAGCCTCTGACGCGAGACTAAATGACTGTTATCTGTCTCTGCCGAATTCTAAGGGAAGTTACGCCCCTCAAGAGCCTATAAATTGCTCATTCTTAAGATGAGCTCGGGGTTGATTTTTGACTGGTTGGCTAAGAAGCTGAAGATCAAGAAGCAGAGGCTAAAGAGAGAAAAAGAGTTAACTTTCTCACTTCTAAGAAATTCAGAGAGTTACTTCTCTAAATTCAGGGTGTTGATACCCTAAGACCTTTCTCTCTCAAGGAATCTCTAGAATCAGGCGAGAAAGAATTCCTTAAGACTCCATCGATCGCATCGTCAACGGAACAAAGTGATCGCGCGCTGATCAGACTTCTACCGGCACACTTTTTCGGTTTTAATTACTTGTAATCGCTCTTCACCTTTTCGTAAGTTTTCCATACATTGATTTTCAATGAAAAATAGTGGTTGAGAATTTTTAGGTTCTATATCATCAACAGATTTACTTCAGGATGAATTATATTTGTACCTTAAATAGGTACAACTGTATTTTCATGTTGAAGTAGAACAATTACTTCATCATTTGGGCATCTACCTGATCTGTCATATCTGCCATAGTATTCACCACCACGGTCAGATCTAACAGCTTTAATTTTTTTATTTAGTTAATTTTCAACTTCAATTTTACAGATTTTGAGCATGTCCAGTGATTAGGATTTCTCATGGATCAAGTATAGGTACCCATAACGAGAGTATTTGTCCGTAAAAGTGATGAATCCATGAAGCGGTAGGGAATGGACCATAGAAGTCTGTATACATCAAATTCAAGACGCTTGAACTCCATCTAGTACCAAACTTTCTAATATTTTTTTAATTAATGTTCGCCTAGTGCCTAGGCTATTCACATACAAATATTCAAGATATGAAGCATGAAGTTTTAATTTATATAGCCATCAATCAGAATTCTAGTACCCACAACTTTATATTTGAAAATAGACTAACCATTTCATTACAAGAGTAACAGTAAATCCAGATCTGTCTAACAATGAAATACAAATATGATTCTGCCTAAAAGGATGATACATATAAAGTCTCATCCAAATTGAAAACCAAAAAACTAGAATCTAATCTAAGCCTACAAACTCCAATACCTTCAATTGTAGTTTTATTTCCATCACCTATGTATATGTGTCACTCAGCTGGGCTGGGCCTCTTTTGAGTTTGAAAGTTTCTCATTGAATTATTTATGTGAATTATCTATCCACCATGAATGGAGTGACACTAAAACTAAATTAATTTAAGAAAAAACATGAATATGAGATATACCCTTCTTAATTAGCCATTTCTTATACTTTATGTAATCCTTCTTGAGGGGGCCTACTTTCTTGCAAAGGAACCATGCAATGATTTTAAACTTCTTCTCCTGTAGTTTTGCCACTGTAAGATTAGCGACTGTAGTGGTATTTGTATTCCTCCTTTTAGTTACACTTTTTTTCTTATTAGAGTTACCTTGAAATGCTAAGTGAGCACTTTCAGCCTTTTCTTATTTCAATCTCTTTTTTTCTAAGATATAGTTACTGATGAGCTCAAAGAGACTCCACTTTTCCCTTTGAGCGTTACAAATAATCTTGAAAAATGAAGGAAGAAAAAAATCAGAATAAAGTACACCAGAATCTTTTCAAAGAGTTCCAATTTCAGTGTCTCTAGTTTAGAAATAAGATTGGACATTTTCATAATGTACTCTCTTATATTTATTTTGCCATTGTAGCGCATATTTATCAGCTACTAAGGTGTGTGCTGGTCTCAACTTTATCCAATTTAATTAACTGGTCGGCTACTTAAGTTGGAAAACTCGTAGCACTAACTTTATCAGGCATAGAACCCCTAATAGTTATAAAAATAGAATATTTTATGACCATTATACACATCCTATTGGACCTCTCCTACTTATCATAATTGGTATTTTCTTCAACTGAATTTTTATCAATGACAGCAGAGGGTCCATTAGTCCTTAGGGTATAGTCTAGGTCTCTAAATCTAAGAATGATCTTTTACGTGGTCTTGTCACTTCTTAAATTTTGTATCATTCAATTTAGACTACATAAGCATACAATTTTTCATCAATTTAACATAAACATTGCATTTAACAAAATTCTACTGTAATGTCATTAAAAATTGAATTTCAGAAATACAACCAGTCTGACCGATAGAGCTGTCAACCAAACTCTCAGAATAAGTTGTGTCTCCTTATGCAATATTGTACTAACTCAATATAGATATCCTAAATTCTAGGTCCTATGTAAGAGAACAACGTTTCTTTAGGCAGACTGCCCCTTTATATAATTGATCTCAAAGCTTAAGTCATTTATATTGATCATATGATATATATGATGACCCGACTATAATGAAAACCTTCTTTTAGGTCGATTGCTACACGCATTGGCCACACAAATCTACGCATCTAAATTTTTGTTCAGTTATCCGACTAATTGACGAGAGTAGTGCAATATAGACTCATAGTTGTGGCAATCTTCTTGTTGGCTGATTATCACACACCAAGGTTCTCCCACGTGCATTACCCGCATCAAGTATCTGACATCGTACATAATTCGACCAAACAATAGTCTTTATTTCGGCCAGCTATTGTCCGCATGAATTATATATGCAATTAAATAAGCAATTCTTTAACTTGAAACAGGTATATGTCTTTATCTGTGTTATTTACTGTAGTAAACATCAATATTCACCATGCTAGTGAAATATTATAAGCAATATAATAAATATTGATGAAGTGAAAGCATGTAAGGATACATATTATCATGATAAACAAACCCTTCAATGTCTTCTTTATATCAATTAGCTACTATTTTGTCATATCTAGTACCAGTAATATTGTAGTGCTCGTCAAGAGCTTCGAAACGACTATTTACACGCCCAAAATAGAGGTCGGGTGTGCCAGAAGTTTCTATTAGTAAAATAGCTCTGTAGTGCTTGTCAGGCCTCATCGGGTCTATACTAGACCCAACCCACAAAATTATGGGTTATGCTTCTCTTCTTAATGGGATGGGTTTATATAAATTGGATAAAACTCAATAAACTTAATTTGAGGTTATTTAGGATTAGATTTACTTATTGGATCAAAGTCCTAATTCTAATCCTAATCAAACCCAATAATCTTTGTGTGAGATAATTAGGAATAGATTAATTTTAATTTCTTTATTAGATTTAAATTTTATATCTATATCCAAAAAAAATCTAAATCTAATCAATCTCAAATCAAGAAATCCTAACCTCAACATTTTTATTTTTTATGTGTTTTGTCGTTTTTGACCATCAGCGGCTCACGCCGGCAGCAGGCTCATCCTGCGCGCGCAGTGCGCATGCATGACTTTATGCATGCACGCATGTGCGCATGCCTTTGTACATGCATGCGTGTGTGCGCATGCATATGCATGCTTGCGGGCCAAGGGGTCGTGTGCAGCCACTTGGCTGCACAAGCCTTTTTTTTTGAATTAAGTAACACATAGAAAAATTTTCAGAAATTATATACATAATTCAATTAATCTTTTCCAATTTAATTAAATTATTTGAGATATAAAAATAATTCTTTATTGAATTAAATAAAGAAATAGATTGTCTTTTTAATATCGAGATCAAAAAATTTCTATAAATCCTAATGATCCGATAAAAAGGAGGCTCGGATACTAATTGTTAATCTAATAATTATCCAACTAAGATCTCACGCATGTAATACCCTCTTTATCAAGATCAAAGGAAAGGAGGGTTTAGGCATACTTGATTCCATCACGAAAGAGACGCCGAAGATTACACAATCTCGAGGGCGTCAGATTTGAAGGAGGGGTTTCTTCTCTTCAGCTAGTAAGTTCTCTTCTTGATCTTTAAAGGAGATGAGAAGGCTTCAAGAGAGAGATTAGGGAATAGTAGTGCAGAGAGAATCAAATCCATGATATTTATATGCTCAAGGTAATTCTAGTTCAACTCATCATAGATTTAAGCCCTTAATTAATATCACGTGTTCCACACGTGTAAATAAGATCCATATTACAAATTTATTTACACCAATGGCTAAGTAGACATAAACTGTAACACCCCATCCTTAGAATACGTACACAACTATGTGTCCTGATTTTTTAAGCGTATTTTCTTATTTTCTGTTATTTAAATTCTTACTCATATAGCAGTACGACATGATTTGACCTTTTTGGTATTCAGATTTGACTGATTTCAGTTTCAAATATTATTTTTTAATATTCTAAATTTTTCATGATTTTCTGAAATTTTTTGGAATTAAATTGTAAATCTTCAAAGAGCCGGTGTCGACCAGTGTCGCTGACCGACTTTCAAATTTTTAATTTATAAATGGAGTTGAAATTCTAGAAATGGCTTTCACATTATTTCTTAAAATCATATTTTCTATTTAAATAAATTTTTGGAGAATTTTAAGAATTTATCAAAAATCCGGCCTACCCGGTGTAGACACCACCGTTCACAGTAAATTCTAGAATTTTTATTTTGAAAATGGAAATGAATTTCTAAAAACTGATTTAACCAAAAATCTTAAAATAATATTTATTATTTTTGAGAATTTTTGGGAAACTTTTCAAGATACTTCATTTTTCGGGCTTTTCCTGAGTTTCCGGTGTTTTTCCCAGATATCGGAATTCTATCCGGATATTTTACTTTTTCTCTCTCCTTGCCTGACACGAGACTCACCAAATCTGGGTTTAACATTTAATGCGGAGACTCTCTCCATCCCGCATTTAATGTTATGTCCTTCAGAAGAAATCAACTCCGATTTAGTCACCCATGCTTTTTTGTCTTTTCTATCAACGCAACACTCGCATTTTTTTCTCCTGGACGCGAATCCCATCTCCGCATCTGGCTCTCTTTTGCCAGACGTGGATTTTATGAATGGGGACGCAGCCCCTTTTGGTGGAGACGCAAGTCTCTTTTATAAGGATTGGCAATGGCAATATTGTAATAATCTTTTCCCCCTTATATATACACCCCCTTTTTCCTTCTCTCTCTTTTATTCCTTTTTCCTTCTTCTTCCAGCAGGCCAACGTCCAGCACCCAAAAAAACAGCCCTTGCCCTTCCTTTGGCCAGCCACCCCCTCCATTCTCCACCTCCTCCACCAACTTCTTCCACCATTTTCTCCACCACTTTCTCCTCCATCTCCTCCTCCATTCTAACAACAACAACACCATCTCCACCATCTTCTTCTCTCTCTTTTCCACCAAGAAACCCACTTCCTCCATTAACTTCTCCACCATTTCTATCACCACCTTAGCCACCACCAACCACACCAATATCTCCTCCTCAGCGAGCTCTTCCATTCTAGCCAACTCGTCGCTCTCCGAAACATCATTTGCAAAACTCCATTTTTCCCTTTTGAACTACACTTGTACCATCTAGATTTCTTGGGCTTGGAGCTTTAGTCATCTTCTCCGGCCAACTCCGGCCAACTCCAGCCGCCGCCGGCGAGGTCCAGCCAACCAACCTCCCCTTTCCCTTCTTTTCTTTCCTTCCTTCTCTTTTCTTTCATTCCTTCTTTCTTTTCTTTCTTTCTTTCCTTCTTTCCTTTCTTCCTTTTTCTTTTCTTTTCTTCTCTTCTCTGATTTTCCCCTCATCCTTGCATCTCTCCCTTTTTCTCTGGTTCCTGCGTCCCCCCTCTCACTCTTTCCCTGCGTCTCTCTCACATCTCCCTATCTCTCTCTTTCTCTCATGTTTTATTACTAGACGCGGAGCTCACCCGCGTCCAAGCACATCTTTAACGTGATCTTCGCGTTCATGTGTTAACGTGACGCGGAGCACGTGCTCGTGTCTGCGTTCTTCCTGTGTTATAAAACGCGGGTCTCAGACCCCGCGTTTGTGACATCAACGCGGCGCAACCTCCCGCGTCTGCGACCCCTGCGTCTTCATTCTCACTTTTTCTGATTCATCCTTCTCCTTCTCTTTTTTATATATAATATTGGTTATTGAACGCGTTGGTTACTTATATTCCGGAACTTGGGATTTCCCGGTGTTTCTTGAAGTTTTAGGCGAGTGTTCTCGCTCTCCTTTTGGATTTTCCCATTTCGTCATGTTGACTAATATTGTATTATTTTCCTGGTATACTTACATATATCATGTTGTCACTTGTCACCCGCCTAATTTCACCTCCTAGTCATATATCTCATAGCACTTGATATACTACTACTTGATACTTATCCTGTTATGATATATTGATACCTGGCTTAAGATCATCATATCTACAGGAATCCTGTATTATATACGGTGACTTGAAATTATAATACTCATGTACTCTCGAACTCCTGATCTTGTCATACACTTGCTTTCCCGTGAATTGATAATTACATAATAAATCATAAAAATGATCAACTTGCATCGGGTCGGGGAAACTTGCGGCTATCAATATATGTTCGTGTTTACAGTGGTTTTAGGTATGTTGTGCAACTACATTTCCGGTTTGACCTGAGGGCCTCCAGGCGACCGAGGGGAGCGCTGGCTCCCTCCTTCCTGGTACCATCTTGATAAGGGCATCCTATAAGACCCTACTGTACACCTTGCGACAGGTTACGTCCTCCAGCAACGGAACAATCCTGGGCCGTGGTCCCGGGTATGCACGGGACCCACTGTAAACATTGTTCGTTGATACCCCCGTTGGTTTCCAATAACAGCCTCGATTTACTCATATGTGGATGTATGTGTGCTGGGACGCTATTACACATACCTAGACATATGGGTAGAACGAATAATAAGTATAAATATCGAAATAATAGCAATAGATTTATCCAGGCCTTACCACTTTCATTTCGTATTTCCATTTCATGCTCACTATACATGTACACTTGATACAGTTCTTTACGCTTAATACTGTTTTGATCATATCAACACACATATACCTATCTGTACACGACACTTGGTATTTACCTGTCTATTTGTTAGGGAGTTTCTGACTCCCCTGGACTTGCATGTTCAGGTTCTGAAGCTTGGATTGAAGCGGAGCCCTCCACCAAAGATCAAGCTTATCTCTTGGAGCAAGCTGACTTGTCCTAGATCCTTCTATTCCTGAATCTTCCTGCAAGCTAGGGGATCTTCTTCTCAGCCCGTGAGCACCTTTTTTGCTGTACAAATTGTAAATTTCACTTTTGTACCAGATTGTGATATAATGTACGTGTACCAGTATATCACGCTCTGTGATAACTTTGTAACCCTTATGTTGGAATGTATATATATGTATATGCCACGCACTTCCATACTCTGATTCCTATTTGTATTGATGCTTAGCGTACATACGTGAGGGTATTTCTGACCTGCGTATATACGTCACAGTAGCGTCCCGAACCTGCCGGATCGGGGCGTTACAGGTTGGTATCAGGGCCGAGGCTCTCACACCTACAGTACAACCAAATTGCAAATTAATGGGATCTTAATTTGCAGTTGGAATACATGAGTTTCGGTTATACATTTCAGCTACAATATACAAAGTTATCCATTCCTTCTTGATATTCCTTCCCTTGATTCCTAAAGTCCATCTATCTTTTGCTTTCACTCCTCTTTTCAGACGTCTTTTACCAACATAGATATGGATAGAAGGACAGGACGTAACAACTCCAGGCAGCCACAGGACGGACTCGCAGGGGGAAATGCAGATATTCTAAGAGTTATCCAAATATGGTGGAGAATCAACAAAGGCAGACCGAACTTCTTTGGCAAGGCTTGATAACAGCTCCTCAGGAACGGAGGGCGGGCAACGTGTCAGACTTCAGGCGGTTGCAGCCGGCAATATTTACAGGGGGAAGAGACCGCTAGATGCCGAATAATGGCTAATCGACACCACAGACCTCTTGAAGACAACACGAGTTCCAGAGGAAGATCAGGTGGAGGTCGCCAAGATCCAACTAAAGGATGTGGCTATAACCTGGTGGCTAGCTAAAGAAGCAAGGCTGGATAAACCCATCACTTGGGACCAGTTCTCTAAAAGCTTTTATGATAGATTCTTCCCTGCCACAGCTCAGAAGGAGATGGAAGAGCAATTCATCTGACTTCAACAATAGAATCGATCTGTTGATGAATATGCTGCTGAGTTCTTAAGGCTGAGTCGTTTTGCTCCGTATATGATAGCCAACAAAGAGAAACGGGCAAGCAGGTTCCAACAGGGCTTACAAATGGATATTCAAGTCCTTTTGATTCCCCAACAGCTGAAAACATATTCCCAGGTCCTCACTGTAGCTCGAGAGGTGGAGCGAGGACTGGAGAAAAAGAATCTTGATCAGAGGAGGAAACAGGCCATTCAGCAATTGGGCAGAGGAGGTCCAGTCAGAGCTACAAAAGTCCCGATGATTAGACGATCATTTCGACCAGCCCCTCCTCAGACAACTCAAATAATTCTTGTTTGTAATTATTGCCATAGGCCAGGTCACTTACAAAAGGATTGTCGCAGGGCTAATGGGTTATGCCTGGCATGTGGTTCCGGTGATCACACAATAGAAGGTTGTCCCCACAAGAAAATAGGGGTAATAAATCGGGCCTTACCAGCGCTTCCTGCACTTATTGGACAGAAGAACTCAGGGTCGATAGTTGGAAGGGCCCCTCTCCCTCCACAACAACAGGTTTTTCGCCCAGCTCCGAGGGGAGGAAGAACAACAGCAGGTCGTGGAAGAGGACGGGCCTACAACTTGACAGCGGAAGAGGCCCAAACTTCTGGAGAGATGGTAACAGGTAAGATTATGGTGCACTCTAAACCTGCCTTAGCCCTCTTTGATTCTGGCGCTTCTCATTGTTACATATCAGATAGTTTCACTGCTTTGCATTCTATACCTGTTGAATATTTAGACCACCAGTGGGAGATTAGTACCGGTAATGGGGTAGTCATCTCTAATAGAATTTGTAGATTGTCCAGTGGAACTGTGTAACAGGACTTTAGCAGTAGATATGCTCGTACTAGATACTAAAGGGTACGACGTCATCTTAGACATGACTTGGCTCAGCAAATACCATGAGATTATTGATTGTTAGAACAAGAAAGTTATTTTCAGAATACCGATTCAGCCTGAGTTCCAATTTGAAGGAGAACATAAGCCTGCCAAGAGTAAAACACAGATGACTACTGCTGAGATCCAGAGAAAGGGAGTACCAGTTTGGAATGAGTTTCTAGAAGTATTTAAAGAGATCTCAGGACTTCTACCCGATAGAGTAATTGAGTTCTCCACTGATATCATTCCAGGCACAGTCCCAATATCTAAAGTCCCATACAGAATGGCACCCACTGAGTTACAAGTTCTAAAGAGGCAGTTACAGGAATATTCTGACAGGGGATTGATTAGACCGAGTACTTCACCATGGGGAGCTCTGGTACTATTGGCCAACAAGAAAGATGGTGGTAAGTGGTTGTGTATAGACTACAGAGAATTAAACAAAGTTACCATCAAGAATAAGTATCCCTTACCAAGAATTGATGATCTTTTTGATCAACTTCATGGGGCCCGAGTGTTTTCGAAATTGGATTTACAATCAGGTTATCACCAACTAAAAGTGAAGAAAGGAGATATTCCGAAGACAGCATTCCGAAGACAGCATCTCCATTGATATCATTCCGAAATTGAATTTACAATCAGGTTATCACCAATTAGTAGTCCAATGAATTTTTCAGTTTTGCAACGCAATTTCTTAAAATTCTGTTTGCTACTTTCGAGAGTAGGGGCACAGAATTTGCAAGTCTTCTCTTGCAAAGCTTGAATGCTAAATCTTTAATCTTCAAGTCCCTGAAACAACACACAAAACTTGTTAGAAAACAAATACACCGTTCCATCCCCGGCAACGGCGCCAAAAATTGATTGCTAATAAAAGGAAGAACAATCAAAGAGTTTAAGAATTTACCGTGTAGCTTGTGGCTAACGGGTCGTGTCCACGAGGAGGAATGCGATGGAAGCTTTTCGGTGATTTGTTTAAAATAAAGAATTGTGTTCATTTTTTAATTGAAAAGAGAATGGAAAGAAGGAGATGATTAAAAGAGAAAATGCAACTTTGGAGAAGGTGAAAATAAACTTTGAAAATTGTTTGGTTTGTTTTAGATATAAGAGGAGAAGATCCGGGCTCACTAATGTTTAACTCAACTATGTACTTATCTCAAGGAAATTTGGGTTGCATCACTTTTATTATGAACCATAAACTTTTAGCTTCTTTTAATGTCCAAGTAAAACAAATAAGATCATCTCATTTAAATCTTAAGTCCTTTCATTACAAATCATTAAGAAGTGAATATTAAACCATCAAGAGCAAAGAAGCAAGCATGGAATAAAAACAGTTCAAAGAGATTTGTGTTTGAAAAGTACACGTTTAAAGTCAAGAAATCCTCATGTGCTTTCAAGAACAAAGTTTTAACTAAGGCACTTTATGCTTCAAAAAATGTTGCTTATTATGAAATCAGTCAAGAGAGAAGGGATAGAAGAGGTCCATTGTGAGCCCAGAAAACGAATTAGCTACTCATTACGAAATGAAAACAAACAATAGAATGAAAAGCAAACTTGAACATACCGAATTCGAGTTGAGTTGATCAAGCGAGTAGAAGCTCCTTTGATTGTCACTTCAAAGACGAATTACACACTCAATTCCACTCTTCTCTCTGGTGTTTGCACTGAACTACAATTTATAAATCAAAAATACAACTTCTATACTATCTAACAAAGAGCCTAAATCCCTAAAGAATAAATAAAAATTCTAATCCTAATCTTTGCTGCATTTTTCCTTACTGAAACCAGTATTTATACCCAAAAACCAAACGAGGAGGATCCCGGAAAGATTGGGGGAGCAAACGCTCCCCCAACTGCCACAAGATAGCCACGAAAACGCGGCTTGGGCCGCGTTTCCACGGCCCTGGTGTGGCCAGATGGCCACACCCAGTTGGGTGGAATTGCTGCTTTGGTGGGTATCCCGTATCATCTTCTGGTTTTCTTGTTTCTGCTCCAAACGTTGATGAAACAGCCTTTGATTGTGTGGCTTCAACCGCTTGATTCAGGGAGGATTCTTCTCAACCTCTGGATATGCCAAGATTTAGCCCTGATTTCTTCATTTCAAATTTATTCTGAATTAATTCAGAATTTGGTGGGCTTTTGGGCTTGTTTCTCTTTTCTTTCTTTAAGCACTTGGGCCTACATTTAACAAAGAAAAAGAAGACTTATAAATAGGATTTATTAGCTAAAAAGTATGATAAGGTGATAATGTAAATGCTATATATGTGACTAATCAATGTAGTATTGCAGTCATTGAGATTTAGATATATCGGTGACTCAGAGAATATATATTGATGACTTGAGAATCACAGTAGATTGATAGGGAGAGACTGATTATTGATAAATTGAGACGATGGTTCATTTTACCTGATTACTGATACGGATTGATACTTGATGTTCACAATGATTGTATAGAGACTGTCGGTTGATAGATTAGTTACTATTATATTTTAGTGCAGATGGATATGAGATATTGACCGGTTCTAAATTAGACTGTCCATTGAGCAGTATCTGGATTCATTATTATATGAATTTATGTTATTAAAAGTTACTGGGACAAGATTGTTTGACCGTAACACCTTGTATAGTCCCATTGTTCATCGTATACACGGTTATTGTTACCGTTCACTGTTACTGATATTGTTCACCGTGTATACGATTACTGATTGACTGTTACTGTACTGTAATCGTTACTATCACCGCATCATCCCAGTGTTATAGGTAACATGAATATTGATTATTTTTACTGAGTTCAATAATAATGTAAATTGACAACTTACACTGGGATTGGGAAATTGATGGAGGAGACAGCGTCTGTATTTTGGGTGGACCTAGGATACAGGTTGCGCAGCCGAGATACGGTTCCACTGCAGGGTTCCGGGGGATGACTGACATCCCGTATTGTTCATATTGTCATTGTTATTGACACATTGTTATTGTTATTGTCATTGACTACAAAGCAGTAGGACCTGGTTTAGCGCCAGGTGATTGGGCCGTGGTTCCGGTATGTACGGAACCCACCTAAAATATAGACAATGTCTCTTTTATTAATTTCAATAACTTAGGACCCTGATTGACACGTGTAGTAGACGTAGTATGGGATGCGTCTATTACAGGTGGCAATTGGTGTTCGCTGACATAATAAATAACAAACTGAAATCTTACATTGACATTATAGACTGAACTTGATATATTGACTGATTGTAAACATCTAATAATACCAATGAACTGACTATACACGTGGCACCCGATTGGACATCTGATTTTGTATTGATTGGCTTTATTATTTTTTATCCATGTTTTATATGTTACTTCTGTTTTATTCCAGCATATGTGTTTCCTAGTTTGCTCCCATTTATATTCGCATGTCCTTCCCTTTTTCTCTTATACATTCACTAGGAGTTCTAACTCCGTGGATCTGCATATCCAGATCCAGAGCTATTTATTATTGATCAGGTATTTGGAGAGGATCATATATACCTTGAGGAGCTGAAGTCTCTCCCTTTTGATTATCGGTATCCCTGCTCTTTTATTTATATATCGCATCCTGTCACATTTCTTATTCTTATTCATATGCTATCATTGTGTTAGACTTAATATGTATTATTGTAGTGATTCTGATTTATGATAGAGATTTATAACTTGTTCTGATTACCTTAGGCTTAGCGCGTATACGTGAGATATTTTCCTTACGTATATGCGTCGCCGACTCTTGTCGCGTTTCCGCTTCAGCGTATTTTGGGAAGCGGGATATGACAGGATTTTCTTGGTATCAGAACCAGGTTCGACATAAAATGAACTTGATTCTTACCGATAACTTGAACGAGCTATAATTACACTGCAATATACATATAGGATTCACAATTTGATATTGAGTCCACTTGGAATTGATTGTCCTCCCTTTGAAAATCCATCTTCTTGATCTTTCGATCTCTCTGATCGCATCTCTTTTTCTAGAGTAATCTTGATCCCATCTTGATTCTTTTTCTTCTTCCTGATTCAAATTTCTTAATTTTGTCTCTTGAATCTATTGATGACTTTGATTTTAACATTCCTTCTGGATCGATCTGTATTCTTCTGTTGATTCCTATCTTTCATCTCGGTTCCTTTTCTCTGATATTAACTATTGGGACTGGCTTTTGTACATGATTGATAACAGAAATCAGAGTAGCGCAGCGAAAGTGTGGTGGATTTATGATGTGCAGAGAAGCGACGTGAAGCTTGTTTGTTTTCTCTCTTGATTTTGATTCTTTTATCATTCCCCGCTTTATCGAAATTTCGAGGACGAAATTTTTATAAGGTGGGTAGAATGTAATACCCCTAATGTATTTATACATGATTTTATGCATATAATAAAATTTTACATGTGTATATACGATTTGTATTATTATTTTATGTGGGTTTTGATAATAAATTCGTTATAGATTTCTATTGTTAGTAATAATTAATTTAAATAGTTATTAACATGTAGTTGTTAGTGACTATTATTATTGTTATTATTATTTTTATTGTTATCAATATTCAGTTATTTTTATTTATTTATTTATTTATTTTTGCATTTTCTATCTTTCCGTTGGCCTAATCCTTTGAGCCCTTAAATCAAACCCACTTCCAATTCAATACTAATTTAATTGTTCTCCAACTTATTTTCATAAGCTCAAATCATTACTCATTGATCCATAACCCAACAACCTACCCTATACCAAATTCTATATCTTATCAAATCCTAATTAACAAAATCATATCCTAAGTAAATAAATCCTATCAAATCAAAATCCTAACTGACTCAAATTCTCTTTAATCCAAATTTTTTTCTTCTCTTCCCAACGCAGCCCAGCATCATCCCTTTCTCTTCACAGCCGCTCCATCAACCCCCTATCGGCAGCCAACACCCTGTGGCGCTCTCTCTCTGCCGCATCCGCCCTCTCTCTGGCGAGCTCCGCCGCGGTAAGAACCTCCTCTGTCGCAACATCGGAGCTATCCTCGGCCTCCGTCATCAAGGCCGTGAGCCACCATGGCAGCCTCCTCTGGTGAGCTCGAGTTCTCCTTCATCCCTCTCTCTGCCGCGTTCCGCCGGCATCCCCACCTATGCCGCATCATCACTCCGGCTCGCCATCGTGCTCCTCCGCATCCTCCGCCATCACCTCCGGCGAACCCCGGAGCTCCGCCGTGGTCATGCATCCCCATGGGCGAGAGCCTTGCCTTGTAGGTGAGGTTTCCTTCCCTTCCACTCCATTTCGTCCTGGTAATCTTATTTTTCTCCTTGGCCTTCCTCTGATGGTACCTATGCTGGTTAGATGGCCCAGTTGCCTACTGCTGGCACTTTTGTTGAACACTTCCATAGCTTTTTGCACATTGCCTAGACACTTCCATGACATACGAAGCATACTATAGGCCCGTCTAGGTTCATTCAGGTGCCATGTTACATTTGCATTTTTTAAGATTCGTTTACTTTTATTTCTTTTGTCAAGTGAGTGTTTGTTCTTATGTCATTTTCTTCTTTACCGTTATTGTGTTTTATTCGTATTATTTCATGTGACTTTATATTATATTTTACCCGTTTGACTTGCTGTATCACTTCATGAGACATTATAATTGTTCACCTTAATTGTGTAATTGGTATAAGCTTGTATCAGTATCATTCCATATGTTGGCAATGACCGTTGTTGGCTTAAACCTAGTATTGAGATACCATAGACCGTACTTGACCTTGTAACTGATATAGCTGTGATAAATCCTAGAATGAATATACATGTTGATTTTGAGCTTGATGGATCATTAAAAGAGGTTAGAGAACTATACTAGGTGAAGTGAATTTCAGTCATATTGTTTGGTGACATATCTTGATGATAACGAGTGTAATATCTACCATTTTCGTATATTTTAGGAAATTGTTATAAAGCCTTGATCATACATAGTCTAGTCAACTTGCTCCTACCATAGTCGACTAACTTTAGTTCCGACTGCTGTTGTAAATTTCTTATAGATTGAGGACTTTACCCTTTAGTTATGATCTTGGCTATAGTTGGATGGATCTAATTTTTAGGAATAGGTATTGATTGAATTAACCTGACCTGATATATCATAGATATATATCTGATATGTTACCGAGTTTTGAGATCTTATGATTGAACTTGATAGAGTGAGACTGTGTGATAATCTTGATCGAATTGAAATATGAGGATTTGATTATATGTACCAGAGCATGTAGTATTGCAGTCATTGAGATTTGGATATATCGGTGACTCAGAGAATATATATTGATGACTTGAGGATCAGAGTAGATTGATAGGGAGAGACTGATTATTGATATATTGAGATGATGCTTTATTGTACCTGATTACTGATACGGATTGATACTTGATGTTCACGATGATTGTGTAGAGACTGTTGGTTGATAGATTAGTTACTATTATATTTTAGTGCAGATGGATATGAGATATTGATCGGTTCTAGATTAGACTGTCCATTGAGCAGTATCTGGATTCATTATTGTATGAATTTATGTTATTGAAAGTTACTGGGACAAGATTGTTTAACCGTAACACCCTGTACAGTCCCATTGTTCATCGTATACACGGTTATTATTACCGTTCACTGTGTATACGATTACTGATTGACTGTTACTGTACTGTTATCGTTTCTGTCATCGCATCGTCCCAGTGTTATAGGTAACATGAATATTGATTGTTTTTACTGAATTCAATAATAATGTAAATTGACAACTTACACTGGGATTGGAAAAATTGATGGAGGAGACAGCGTCTGTATTTTGGGTGGACCTAGAATACAGGTAGCGCAGCCGAGATACGGTTCTACTGCAGGGTTCTGGGGGATGACTGACATCCCGTATTGTTCATATTGTCATTGTTATTGACACATTATTATTGTTATTGTCATTGACTACCTAGCGGTAGGACCTAGTTCAGCGCCAGGTGATTGGGCCGTGGTTCCGGGTATGTACGGAACCCACTTAAAGTATGGACAATGTTTCTTCTATTAATTTCAATAACTTAGGACCCTGATTGATACGTGAAGTAGATGTAGTATGGGATGCGCCTATTACTGGTGGCAATTGGTGTTCGCTGACTTAATAAATAACAAACTGAAATCTTACATTGACATTATAGACTGAACTTGATATATTGACTGATTGTAGACATCTAATAATACCAATAAACTAACTGTACACGTGGCACCCGATTAGACATCTGATTTTGTATTAATTGGCTTTATTATTTTCTATCCATGTTTTATATGTTACTTCTATTTTATTCCAGCATACGTGTTTCCTAGTTTGCTCACATTTATATTCGCATGTCCTTCCCTTTTTCTCTTATACATTCACTAGGAGTTTTGACTCTCTAGATCTGCATATCCAGATCCAGGGCTATTTATTGTTGATCAGGTATTTAGAAAGGATCATATTTACCTTGAGGAGCTGGAGTCTCTCCCTTTGATTATCGGTATCCCTGTTCTTTTATTCATAATATCGCATCATGTTACATTTCTTATTTTTATTCATATGCTATCATTGTGTATGACTTTATATATATTATTACAGTGATTCTGATTTATGATAGAGATTTATAACTTGTTCAGGTTACTTTAGGCTTAGCGCGTATACGTGAGATATTTTCCTTGCGTATATGCGTCGCCGACTCTTGTCACGTCTCCGCTTCAGCGTATTTTGGGAAGCGGGACGTGACACTATGTTTCTTGTTTTTTCATGACACAAAATTTTCTCTAAGAAAGACACACTATCTTGTAGTCGGACCTCCAATCATAAGGACACCCTGCCTAGTCTGCATCGGAGAAGCCAGCTACTCGAGTGTGTCCATGATCTAAATAGAGAAGCCCTCTCCCTGAACCTTCAGGCACATTAAAATCCTCATCACTGCCTCCTGTGGGTAGTCCTCAATGCTGATAAAAACTGACTCACTACGTTGACTGGAAATGTGATGTCCGGTCTGGTCACTATCAAGTAGTTCAGTTTTCTTACCAATCTCATGTACCTCTCAGTATTCTCAAGAAGCTCTCCTTGATCTAGTATCAACTTTGTGTTCACATCCATCAGAGTATCAATACTCTTGCATTCTAGCATCCCAGCCTCTGAAAGCAAGTCAAATACATACTTCCTCTGTGACAGCCCTTCTTAGACATGGCCACCTCAATGTCTAAGAAGTACTTAGAGATCCAAGATCCTTGGTCTGAAAGTACTTCTTCAAGCTATAATCCCCTTCGTGTCATCTCTTGTGATCACAATCTCATCCACATACAAAACTAGCAGGGATCCTCTTTCCATGTTGTATCCGCCTAAATACAAAGTGATCTTTCTCTGCACGACCAAACTCCTGAATCAACCTCCTAAACCACTGATGCAAAGCGCTCAAACCAGGCTTTCAAGGCTATTTCAGACTGTAGAGTAATTTTTTCAACCTGCAAACCTTTTTCGCACACTCTCCCTAAGCAACAAAGCCTGGAGAATGCTATAGGTAAACCTCCTCATTAAGAATACCATTGAGAAAAACATTCTTGATATCCAGTTGATGAACTGGCCAGTGGTACGTCACTGCACTGCCAATGACACAAGTATCCGCATAGATGTCATATCCGCATATAATCAAGCTCATACACCTGTGAGTATCCTTTGACAACCAATCTGGCCTTTAAGCGAGCCAGAAATCCATCGGCGTTTAAATTGACAGTGCAAACTCACTTGCACCAATGGCTTTCTTCTCTGTTGAAGTGTGACCAACTCTCAAGTCTCATTCTGTTATAAAGTCGTCACCTCTTATTACATCGCCTCAGTCCAAACTGAAATAGATATTGCTTCTGACATATTCCTGAAAACTGAGCATGAGTCCAAAGAAGTAATAAATGAAATAAAGTTAGATGATAAATGAGAACAAAAAACAAAATTGTAAAGGGAATGTTCAGTACAAGTCTGTTTTCCTTTTCAAAGTGCAATTGGAAGATCAAGTAGTAGAAGTACCAGGTAATTGAGCGGTGATATTCTCACTTGATTCTTGCGCGAGACTTGATACTGAAGTTGACGTTGGCATAGGAGCACGAGTTGTTCATCGTGTATAGACTTTAATCGGATCCTGAAACCGAAGTGTATCTTTATTAGTCATATTTTCAGATGTAGTCTCACTACTATTGAGTAATGGCTCCCGATAGAACAGGTTATCATAGTCAATCTCTAACGCAAAAAAGGAGAAGTGAAAATCTCAAGTCTAGACTCGAAAAAGATTACATCCGCAGACAAGATATATCGGCCTATCGATAGACAAAAAAATAATTTGTAACATTTTTTAGTTCTAGAGTAGCCAAAGAAAATCCAGAGACCTAGAATCAAATTTTGTCTTATAAGAACTATAATTATGAACAAAACATAGACTCAAAAATCTTTGGAGGCAAAGGGAACAAATCAATATCGGGATACGGGATGAAATATGGGATTTTGTTTTGCAATACAGAAGATGGCATTAGATTTATTAAATAACAAGCAGTCAAAATGATCTAACCTCAAAAAATTTTGATACATGTCTATGAAATAGAAGAGTCATAGTAATGTCAACTAGGTGTTTATTCTTATGTTGAGCTACCCCATTCTGCTGAGAAGTGTAATCACAAGAGGATTGATGCATGATTCTATTTTGTTTCAAAACTAACTAAAGATATGTCCAGATATTCTTTAGTATTATCAGATCTTAAAAAATTTAATACTAAAATTAAACTGGTTTTTTTTCTCCAAATGAAAAACTTTAAATGTAAAAAGTACCTCAAAACGAGATTTTAACAGATATATCCATGTGACTCGAGAATAATCATCGACAAAGGTAACAAAATATCTAAATCTCAATTTTGAAGGTAGTGGACATGGACCTCAAACAACTAAATCAAATAGCTTATCAACCTTCTTATTGATTCGACTTGGGTAAGACACAATGGTGTTCTCATAACTGACAACTCAGACTCTAAGGATGAAACATGACCTAATTAGGAATAAAAAGTTTGAGTGTAGATAGAGAAGGGTAACCAAACAGACAATGGGGGTCCAATGTTGATGAATTGTTGATGCAAGTCACCTAATCAGATATCAACTCTAACTTATACAGTCTGTTTCGCTCACATCCTATGACAATCGTCTTTCTCGTCTCAAGCTCTTGAAATACATAATGTGTCAAAAAAATGTCACTATACAATTTAAAATTGTAGTAATCTTACTGATAATAGTTGAAAATAAAATGAGATAAATAGAAAACAAATGATAAAAGAAGAGTATGGGGTGGTAGTAGCAGTGTCAATACCCTGGATGGGTGTGTGGGAGCCATCTCCTAATACTACAGAGTTAGAGACAAGAATAAAAGAGGACATAATACCTCAGTTCTCAGTCATGTGATTAGTCTTGCTTGAATCTATAATCTAAGTATATAACCTAGATGATGTAAGACAAGATATAAGAGTACATGTTGAGCTAGAGTGGTAGTGAGATGGGGATGCTCGCCTGGACTACTGTGATCACTGCTACTACTGCCAAGTCCTCTAGAGCCAATTCGCAATTAGCATTCACGAGTAATATAACCAGGCTAACTATACTCATAACATTTGAAGTCAGAATTGCCTCCACCATGATCACGACCATTGCAGTCACTATCACCTCTAGAGTTATGAGAAAGGTTAACCCTGTTGGCCCAAAGGCCTATCGCCCTAGTTTTGATGATGATCAACTCATGAAGTTATATTTACTAATGATCTTGTGCTAATTAGTGACAGATTTCATGATCAAGATCTTAGTAGGTGCAAAGCTCAACAAAGGTTAAAAGATCAAGATTTGGAGCTTGCATGTTGTGATCCAAGGAGCTTTGGATCAAGCTTGGACCAAGTCAAGATGATGTGAAGCTTCAAGTGAAGACTTCAAGAAGTTGAAGACTTGTGTCTAGGTATAGAATTTGTATTTTTGTTTTAGTAAAAATGTAAAGGATAGATAGTTGGTGGATTGCTCAAGTCTATATCACACACACACTCTTGATTAGAACTCTTGATTTAAAGTGCTTTCATAAAAGATTTTTATGTTTAGAAAAGAATTTTTATTTTAGAAAAAGAGTTTTCTTTAAGACAAAATATTTGTTGGTTTTTGGTATTTCTATCATGTATATTCTTTAACCAAAACCAAGTTGTATACTAGATTTCAAAAACATAGATATTTCATATTGATTGTGGAGTAGATCATATCCATACACACTATGCTTTTAAATGGACTCAAATATCTTGTTTTTGTATTTGATAAAGGTTTGGAAAAACATTTCATGGAAAATTAGGTTTTTATCAAAAGAATTTTTACCAAGTATTTTACCTTGATAGTAGTATGACACATGCTCATACTCTATGATTTTTCAAGACCAAAACATTTTATCCAAGACCCAAAACCTAAATCCAAATTTTCCAGGTCCTGGAAGTTCTGATTTTTCAGAATTTCTCAGTGACCGGTCGACCGGCAGTCGACCGGCACTCGACCGACATGCACAATTTTGTGCATGTGCGTATCAGTCGACCGGGACTCGACCGATACTCGACCGACCCAAACCTGTTGCTCTCTGGAAATTGCCAGTCGACCGGACCGGTCGACCGACAGTTCATTCCAGAAGAGCGGTCGACTCACCAGTCGACCGGTGGCTGCAACGGTCAGAAAAATGACCGTTGGCCGGTCGACCGGCAGTCGACCGCCAGCTCTGACAGAACCCCAACGGCTCTTTTTCTGGGCAGCCTATATAAAGGGTTTTTGTCATCTGTTTTATATAGAACATTTAGGAGACTTCTTGAGCTGTTTTTCAGACACTTTTAGAGGAGTTTCTCTACAAGATTTTAGTGCAAATACTTCCAATCAAAAGGAAGAGTTTTTATCAAGAGAGTGTTTAAGTGATTTCTTGTGTTTTCCAACAAAGCTTTCTTTCCTTGATTTTCTCACACCACACTTGAGCTATTCATTGCTAGATATTCCTATAGGTGTGTTGTAGTGAGAGTGCTCTTTAGGTGATCAAGTGTTGTGATCATCAAAGAGATCCTTTCTTTGTATTTGAGGAGACGGGCAAGTGTGCTCGTTGTTGGTGGCTAGAGTTCGGTTGTGAACTCTTGGTGGTTCGAGGTACGGCCTCGGCGAGTCGGTGGACTTGCGTGTGTACGGGACTTGGGAGTCCGAGGGTTTGTAGGTGTACGGCACCGAGGAGAGATCCGGTGGGATCTTACATAGTGGAAATCCTTCGTGTGTCGAAGGCGGGGATGTAGAGCAAGTGTGCTCGAACCTCGAAACAAACCCTTTGTGTTTGCGATTGCTTACTCTTCCCTCTCTCTCTCTTTGTCTCTATTTTATATCTTGCATTTACTTTCATTGTGTTCATCTTATATATGCATGATATATACCCTTGTGCTTAATTGATATATAATTGCGTGGGATTGTTGTTAACACTAGTATTCAACCAAGAGAGCCAACGCGGCACCTCAACCCATTCAAGGGGAATCTAGAGGAGCTTGTCCAGAGCCTCGCAAGGGGAATTCGGCAACACTCTTGTGTTATACATAAGTGTTTAAATTAAAAGAAATTTTAATTTGGTCAACTTAGTTTTAATTCCGCATTATTTGTTCATAAGTGACCTTTAGATTAGCCATCACCTATTCACCCCCCCTCTAGGTGATCTTACAATTGGTATCAGAGCTAGTGCTCTTGATATTGGGTCTAACAACCTAAGAGTTAAAGATCCTCCTTTTAGGCTAATCACAATATTTTTGTACACACACACACCTCACCATGGACTTCATGTCACCACCCACCTTTGATATTCTTAACATCCAAACTTGGAAGGTTAAGATGTCATTGTACCTCAAGGCCTTAGGAATTCATGCTTATCTTGCTACTACTAATAATGATTATTGTTCAAATAGCAAGTACATTGAGGCTAATGCAAAAGCCCTTCATGCTCTTAAATGTACCCTAAATGATGATTATTTATCTAGGGTTTCTAACATTGAATCGGCTTTTGTAGCTTGGAACATCATCACCTCCCTTGGCGAAAAGGATCTATATTATGCCGGGAGCGATTCGGATGTTGGAAGCGACACCTCCAACAAGTGCTACATGGTCCAAGGGGATAACCCCCTTGAGGTAAATTCCGAATCCGATGATGAGGACATGTCATATGATGAGCTCACTACCTTTTGTCATCTCATACTTGAAAAATATGACATGCTTAAAAGAAATAATAAAAATTTGAAAAAGGAAATTGCTTGCATGCATGTAGAACATGACTCTTTTAGAGATAACATTGCATGTTTAGAAAAAGATAACAAGATTTTGAAAAAGGAATTTGATTGCATACTTAATGAAAATGATTCACTTAGAAATAAAGTCGCATGCTTAGAAAAAGAAAAAGAAGATTTGAAAAATGAGAATGTTTCCTTATTTTTAAAATTGAATGATCTTTGTGAAGGGAACACTATTTTGAAGGATAATATTGCTATGGTTGAAAAACAAAAAGAAAGTATTTTGGAAGAAAATAAATCTTTAAAAAGAAAATTTGTTGAAAAAGAAAAGGATAATGTTTTTCAAAAGAAAAAGAAAAATGATTCTTCATCTCATCATGCTTTTCATGCTAACACTAATGAGATTAAGAATTTGAAAAATAAAATGAATAATTTGAGTTCAACTTTGAACTCTTGTGCATTTAAACATACTAGATTGGAGTCCATGTTTCCCAAGAAACAAACTCCACATGCTCATGCACATACACATCATGCTCATGCTTATGATGCACAACACGATCACAATCACACTCATAAGCATCATGCTAAGGTGTACATTTGTACACATTGCGGCCGCAAAGGCCATCTAGCAAAATATTGTTTTGATAAGAAACCATATCTATATTTTGCTAAGTATAATAAATTTTGGGTTCCTTACAACAATGCTAACCCCAAAGGACCCAAGAAAACATGGGTACCAAAACCCCCACCTTTTGATTTTGATGTAGGTGAGGGCTCTCACAAAACGTGAGAAGGTTGGTACCTTGGTAGTGGTTGCAATGGACATGATGGACATACACTTGGTTGCATCACTATCAAGGAGCTTGGTGGGACAACCACCATACTTGGAGCTTTGGAGTTGGTAACAACCTCTAAACTCCTATTTTATTTATGTACATGCTTTATACTTTATCATATTCATAGCATGTTTATGTTTTAAGATTTTGTGTGCTTCATATGGTATTTACATGCTTAGATGTAGATTTGTCAAACTTGTATGTATACATATACACATAGTGAATTACAATTGACTCTTAAATAATTGAACTTCATGCTCACTTGTATCCACTTTATGCATATGTATAATCTAGTTTTGATAATTCTCATATATACATGTTGTGCCAATTTTTGTGATTTACTTCATGTATATGCATGTTTAATTCAAATCTAATAAATATACATGTATACCCGTGAGTCTCTTGCCTTCATGCAAACATTTAATAGACTCTTTTATTTTTGGGATATGTATGCATATTGTTAGATTTGTATAATTCATACATATACCATGTAGATTATTTTCAAGATGATTTGTTTTGATAAAAATGATTTTTATGTGTTGATTGATAAAAACTTTGATTAGTCATATTTGATTTGGGCTTCAATGACTAATTTCATGTAGATACTACTTACATAACCTTTGAACACTCGATCTTCAAGAAAAGATATAATTTGGAGCTTTATGGAATATGAGTGCTTGAACTTTTATGTATTTAGTATTATTCATGAAAAACATATGATTTTTATTTATGAAGGATCTTTAACTAGTTTGTCAAAAATTCATTTAAACTAGTTATCTATTCTTCAAGATTTGCACATGATCCTATTTTTGATTTTATGGATAAATTCTTTTATATTCTCAAAATTTATTTGATGCTTCATGAGTTGAATATTAGTTTGAATGTTAACCTTTATCAACACTAGGTTTTATACTTGTACATATTATGGGCTACAAATAAATCTATTTATATTTGTGCTTGAATGCCTATTTGAACCCATTAGATGTGCTTGTATTGCTTAGTTTTGATGATAATTACATCTTCAAACTTGTATTCCCATTTTGGACTTGTGATTTGACCATGTGCCTTCCATTTCATGTATATGCTTGTCTTGCCAAAACATTAAGATATACATGGATACCTCTTGAGTCATTTGCTTTTCATGCAAATCTATTTATAAGGACTCAATTGTATTTTGGGGATATGTATATATACTTAATGTCTTGTCAAAACATACATATGCTATGAAATATAATTTTGATGATTTTCATATATTAAAATTTGTGATGATTTTCGTATTTTCAAAATTTATGTTATTTTTAAGGAATATTGAACTTTATTGCAATTTTCATGATGCCATGTTTCACATAACATTAGTACACTCATTTTTGAAAATATGGACTTTATGAATTAGAGTGTTTCTTAGTGCCTTGTGTTTCATTGATCTTTCATGAAAAACTTTTTAACTTATTCCTTGATGGAAGGATCTCGTACTAGTTCTTAAAACAAGTTCATTTAACTAGTTCGAATTCTTCATATGGTAGATTATATGATGTATACACTTATGCTTACTTTTCAATTGGTATCATTGGATATTTTCAATTGGTATCAATTTGACTCTTGTTGTATATACTCATATTTTGTTCTTTCATATATGTATGTATCTACTTCAATTAATATACTCCTTTCATACATATATATGATTTGTACTTGTGCTTTAGCTAAAATTGACTCTTATATTTTTAAGCACAAAGTTGTTAATGCTAAGCTTACTTCAAATCTTATTTATCTTCAAGCTTATGCATTGTATTTCATAATTGGTATCAAAATTCAAAATTTGGTTGTTCTACATTTGGTACCTTAAAAGAAAATATTGTATTTTAAGATATTTCAAAATTTTGTTTTCATAAGGAAAATTCAAAATTTTTGATTTGTATTGTCTATATGCAAGGAGAGCTTAACATCTCTCTTACATATAGATTCATGTTGAGTATATTATAAATTGAGGAGATTGACAACTCTTCTTTATATGATATACGTGTGTAGGGGGAGCTTCACATCTCCTCTTATGCATGACATATTATACGTTATGTGAATTAGGGCTTGTCATCCCTCTTTCATGTAATGTATATGTGTCGGGAAGCTAACTTAACGTCTTCCTCTTCATGAATTTATATTGCATATAAATTTTATTGATTGATTTGTATTTACCCCTCCTTGATCTCTTTGTTTTTAACAAAAAGGGGGAGAAAAATTTGTTTGATGTATTTTTCTTTGAACCCTTTGTTGATGATTGACAAAAAGGGGGAGAAGAATTTGTGATTTTATATGCATGATTTCATGATTTCCTTACTTAAGGGGGAGAAGTATTTGGTTCCTTACTTAAGGGGGAGTAAGATTTGTATTTATGCATATATGTTGTCTTGCAATTAGGAGCAAAAGATTTGATTTATGATTTGATTTATATGATTGCATCTCCTACATTGCATACATGTCATGTGCTTCATTGAATATCTATTGCTTATTTATTATGCATGAGTTAAGGGGGAGCTTCTTTGAAGCTTTACTTTAATCCATGCATATATAATTTCATGAGTTTTGTCATCATCAAAAAGGGGGAGATTGTTGGCCCAAAGGCCTATCGCCCTAGTTTTGATGATGATCAACTCATGAAGTTATATTTACTAATGATCTTGTGCTAATTAGTGACAGATTTCATGATCAAGATCTTAGTAGGTGCAAAGCTCAACAAAGGTTAAAAGATCAAGATTTGGAGCTTGCATGTTGTGATCCAAGGAGCTTTGGATCAAGCTTGGACCAAGTCAAGATGATGTGAAGCTTCAAGTGAAGACTTCAAGAAGTTGAAGACTTGTGTCTAGGTATAGAATTTGTATTTTTGTTTTAGTAAAAATGTAAAGGATAGATAGTTGGTGGATTGCTCAAGTCTATATCACACACACACTCTTGATTAGAACTCTTGATTTAAAGTGCTTTCATAAAAGATTTTTATGTTTAGAAAAGAATTTTTATTTTAGAAAAAGAGTTTTCTTTAAGACAAAATATTTGTTGGTTTTTGGTATTTCTATCATGTATATTCTTTAACCAAAACCAAGTTGTATACTAGATTTCAAAAACATAGATATTTCATATTGATTGTGGAGTGGATCATATCCATACACACTATGCTTTTAAATGGACTCAAATATCTTGTTTTTGTATTTGATAAAGGTTTGGAAAAACATTTCATGGAAAATTAGGTTTTTATCAAAAGAATTTTTACCAAGTATTTTACCTTGATAGTAGTATGACACATGCTCATACTCTATGATTTTTCAAGACCAAAACATTTTATCCAAGACCCAAAACCTAAATCCAAATTTTCCAGGTCCTGGAAGTTCTGATTTTTCAGAATTTCTCAGTGACCGGTCGACCGGCAGTCGACCGGCACTCGACCGACATGCACAATTTTGTGCATGTGCGTATCAGTCGACCGGGACTCGACCGATACTCGACCGACCCAAACCTGTTGCTCTCTGGAAATTGCCAGTCGACCGGACCGGTCGACCGACAGTTCATTCCAGAAGAGCGGTCGACTCACCAGTCGACCGGTGGCTGCAACGGTCAGAAAAATGACCGTTGGCCGGTCGACCGGCAGTCGACCGCCAGCTCTGACAGAACCCCAACGGCTCTTTTTCTGGGCAGCCTATATAAAGGGTTTTTGTCATCTGTTTTATATAGAACATTTAGGAGACTTCTTGAGCTGTTTTTCAGACACTTTTAGAGGAGTTTCTCTACAAGATTTTAGTGCAAATACTTCCAATCAAAAGGAAGAGTTTTTATCAAGAGAGTGTTTAAGTGATTTCTTGTGTTTTCCAACAAAGCTTTCTTTCCTTGATTTTCTCACACCACACTTGAGCTATTCATTGCTAGATATTCCTATAGGTGTGTTGTAGTGAGAGTGCTCTTTAGGTGATCAAGTGTTGTGATCATCAAAGAGATCCTTTCTTTGTATTTGAGGAGACGGGCAAGTGTGCTCGTTGTTGGTGGCTAGAGTTCGGTTGTGAACTCTTGGTGGTTCGAGGTACGGCCTCGGCGAGTCGGTGGACTTGCGTGTGTACGGGACTTGGGAGTCCGAGGGTTTGTAGGTGTACGGCACCGAGGAGAGATCCGGTGGGATCTTACATAGTGGAAATCCTTCGTGTGTCGAAGGCGGGGATGTAGAGCAAGTGTGCTCGAACCTCGAAACAAACCCTTTGTGTTTGCGATTGCTTACTCTTCCCTCTCTCTCTCTTTGTCTCTATTTTATATCTTGCATTTACTTTCATTGTGTTCATCTTATATATGCATGATATATACCCTTGTGCTTAATTGATATATAATTACGTGGGATTGTTGTTAACACTAGTATTCAACCAAGAGAGCCAACGCGGCACCTCAACCCATTCAAGGGGAATCTAGAGGAGCTTGTCCAGAGCCTCGCAAGGGGAATTCGGCAACACTCTTGTGTTATACATAAGTGTTTAAATTAAAAGAAATTTTAATTTGGTCAACTTAGTTTTAATTCCGCATTATTTGTTCATAAGTGACCTTTAGATTAGCCATCACCTATTCACCCCCCCTCTAGGTGATCTTACAAACCCTCTAGTTATGTTTACCATCCAAGTCATGAATTGTATCTTGATCATCTTTATGGTCATCAAAATTGACAAAGGCATAACCCGATGGCTTTCTCGCAAACCAAATACGTCTTATCACTTTATATATTCGAAACTCATCCTCAAGCTCCTGCATAGAGACACGGGCATCCAAATTGTCAACATAAACACACGATATGGCTGACAACAGACCATTGTAAAATTGTGGATGCGTAACTCTGGCTTTCACGGTTACAACACCTCGAGAATCGTGTGAATCGGACTCTAAATGGCTGAGATATGACCTGAAAATAAAACCCAAACTGTTAACGAGTCTTTATTGTGCTTAACGGGTCTGCACAGTAACAGTCTGCTCAGTCGGCTTTGGTCGGCTCAATCGGCGCTGGTCAGCTCAACGCGGCTCAATCGGTGCCGATCGACTTGGCTTGGCTCAGGTCGACTGAAATAAAACCGGGTCGATTGACTGCCGGTGGGTCAGATTTATACTAAATTCGAAACAATTGAAGATGCTATAGTGGCGAAGGCAGGTGGCTGTTGCTGTCCGCTCATTGGCGAGGAGCTCCGGCGTGCAAATCATCAGCGAGAAGCTCTAGCAAACATCATCGGCTCAATCTATCATCAATCTGCAGAGGGCGAGGTGAAGACGAAGGCGAGGATACGAGGACAAAGATGGAGACGGCGGCGGAGATGTAGACGGTGGCAAGTTTGGCGGAAGTCGACGACGGCGACGATGCCATAAGATGAAGATGAACGTGGCAACTGCGACTGCAGATGGCGACTACAACTGTTGTGGATGCAGATGGTGAGTGCGGCTGCGGATGCAGGCGATGGTGTGATGACAACAATGATGGCCGTGATGACGTGACGATAACACCGGGGATAGGAGCGACGACGCAATGGTGGCGGTGATGGTGGTGGCTGAAGCGATGATAGAGAAAAGGCGACGTAGCGGTGGGTGGCTAGAGTTAGGGTCAAGGTTTTGGGGGGTCGGGTAGGGACGATGAACAGTTAGATTTTCTTTTTTTAATTGGGATTAGGATTATGGGATTACTTGAGTGGCTCTGAAACCATGTTAAACTAGTATCAGATATTGAAAGAGAGAGAAAAAGAGAGAGATGAGTGCTAGGACTCGTACTCTGATCTATTTATAATAAGCAGTACAAAGTACATCTCGTCTCACAGGCGATGTGGGACTACACCAATACATAGTCAATACATAGTCTCTCTCAACACTAGAAATCTATCTCAGAGACTCAAAACATTGTACTTGAGAGTAATGTCTGACCTTGTAGGTTCTGAGAGGAAAGAAAAGGGCAACCAAATTATGAGCAAGTGATTTGAGATAATTCTATACTGCTTTGAAAGCATAAAAAAATTATAAATAATGTTTTGTTAGAAAAAATGTCTACTGAGAGAAGCCATAATAATATAAGCATCATAGTTAATATTTTGTCAGGGATAATAAAATTACATACACAATGCTAGCTTGTAAAACAAATAAGTTAGGCGTTAGGTCACATTGGACAGACACAGGATACAGATACAACACGAGCATGCAGTTAATCTTGAAAATCCACATACATCATGAATATGAAAAAAAACAAAAATATATTAGTGCTTGTTAATGTTATTTATCTATGAATGGAAATGGTCTAAAAAACACAATAACTCATGTAATATAAAAGATTTGAAAGTTAAGAAAATCAATAATCCTATAGTCATTATATTTCATGAGCATAGTGAAAAAATTATATAAACACATCTATTCAAATGGAATTTACTTATCATTCATGTGTTAGATTTTTTAACTTCTTAGTCTCGGATAAATTTGTTATATGCTTTTGATTGGCTGGTATAAATTATAAATTTTCAGTTACTAGAAGTATCCATCAAGTATCTGAGTTCCAAATATCAAATATGTATTAAATATGGATATGTGTCCTTTATCAAAGTATCCAGGCAACATAGAAACTAACTGACAACTACTACATGCATCCACATGAAAGTGAAATTCTTCTAGAATGCTAAGTATGATGTTGAAAAAGCCCATACAGTTTTGAATGCATCTAAAGAAGCTCCAGGGTTAGATGAGCGTTAGGACTCATACTCTATTAAAATGCTAATTTAATAGAATTTCCATCTAAAATAAAAGATCTTAATAAATGTTCTATTTTTAAAGTTTCATCTAAAGAAATTTATAACATAGGAATGTTTGATTTTAAATCAACCGTAGTAATTAAAACTATGGAAGAGACTATTCAAGTTGATAGTAATGAACAATCAATAAAACTTCTGTCGAAAGATGATTTTAGCATTTTTTTTTATTAATAAATATAACTTTATACATATTAGTTTAATACAAATTGCATTAAAATCATAAACTCTGCAATGATTAAATGCATCCCTTTTAACATCTTTGCGAGATGCGAGATGTTTAGACTATGTCGAATCTCTAATACGAGTCATGCAGACTAGTCTATGCCATGGACCAGTCTATTTTAATGTATATCTCAATTTAAGCTTATCTTTAACTGACCTAAATATTTTAGAATCTACATTTTTAATGTTAAAACTCATGCATATAATTTTCATCTTGAATCTGAAACAATTGCAGTAATTTATATGATTCATTATAAAGTTCTAAATACACTAGCCTCAAAAACTAGGAATAAACTAAACCATGTAAAACTATATTAATATAAACAAATTTATTATCTTCAAATATAACAACAAATAGGATAATAAAGTGGGAAGAAATAAATTTTTCAGAAAATTAGTTGCTAATTTCATCAGTTCCATCTAGGCCAGTAATTGCGACTACTCTAGATCAAATAGTTCAAATTGATGATGGAGAAGTAGAAATTAGATTCAATCATAAACAAATTGCTAGGTTTTCTATGTCTAGAAATTCAAATAGTGAAACTCAATATGCTAAATCAACTATTAGTAGAAAGGATCAAGAATTAGAAGTTCGAGAAATAAAAATTTCTGATTCTACACTAGCTCATCCAATTCATGAGAAATCAAATCCAGATTCTCCAACACAATCTGATCTAGATTTTCACCTTTAATGGATCTTACACTGGGAAGTAAGGTAATAAAATTCCTCAATGAGGAGTTTAACGAAAATATTAAATTTAAAGAATGATTTGAGAAAACTTATTCGGTAAACAAAAGATATTATTATAAGGAAGATATTATAAAAATCTTAATAAAACAAATAAATTAAAATTCTTCTCAAAATGATTTTATGAAAGATAAGTCAATAAAGAACTTAATAAAATCAATGTTTTGAAAGAATATTATAAAATATGGTCTACTCAAGATGATAAAAATAGATCTATGTATCCACTAGTAGAAACTCTTAAATTATATAGTGTAACTACTTCAGATGTTACTAAAGGTGTGGCTTTGGTTAAAATAATTGACTATAAAGAAGAAACAATCAAGGAATTACAAAAAATTAAAAAACAAAATACCTATACAAATGTATATATTCAAGTGTTAGGACAACAATTAACTAGAATAGAATATGCGCTAGAAATATTAATAAATAAACTAAATCAAATTGTTTAAATTGTAACTCCTCTAATAAATAAGAAAGAAGTTAAGACTGATTATGTTCCAATAAAATCACCTTCAGAAATAAGTGAATTTAAATTATATCCACCAACAGTAGGAAAAAAAGATCTAACTTCTTTCAGAATCTTTTAATATTGATGAGGATTTAATAAATCTCACTCAAATAGATCCTATTCAAGAATCATTTAGAACAATATTAAATCAAATGAAGTTAATAAAATTAATTTTGATCCAAGAAGATTGGATAGTTACTATACTAAAAGATCTATTCCAGTGGATGTAGTATATGAAGAAAATGATTCTTTAATTCAAAATTCCTATCATGATAAAATTATTTATGAATGGAATATAGATGGTTGTACAAATAAGTAAATAAATGATCAATTACATAGAATGCTAATGTATGCTACTATCTGTATACAGAATAATAATTCTAATAAAAATATAAATAATTTTATAACTTGTGGATTTACAAGAATTTTAAAAGGCTGGTGGGATCATTGTATAAGACTAGAATAAAAATTAGAATTTTTTTATGTAATAAAAGTCGAAAATAATACACAAATTCAAGATATCGTATACACGTTAATTATAATAATATTAGAACACTTTACTGTATGTGTTACTGATCAAAGAGAAAAGAGTAGAACTCTCTTGCAAAATTTTAAGTGTCCTAAATTAACTCACTTTAGATGGTACAAAGATGCATTTTTTGGTAAAGTTATGTTAATAGATGACGCTAATAATCCACATTGGAAAGCTAAATTTCTTCATGGTCTACAAGATCTATTTGGAGAAAGGGTTAGGAAAACCTTTAAAGATAAAAATAATGGTATTATTTCATATCAAATGTGCATATATGGTATTTTAATAAATGCATGTATACAAGAAGGTTTAACTTTATGTAATAAATTAAAGCTAAAACACTAACTACAAACTCAAAGAATAGCTGAGCGAAAACTATTAGTAGAATTCTATCATCAATTTGTTATAGATAGATGGTCCGAGACACTATCTAAAAATAAAATACATTCCATAATAAAGGATAGAAAAAATATTTTCATAAAAGAAAAGAAAAATCAGAATCTTCAACTAATAAAAAGAAGTCTGAAAAATATAAAAGATTTAATAAATCTAAGAAAAACATAAAATGTTATAAATATGGCAAATTAAGTCATTATGCTAGTAAATATTATACAAAGAAAAAAATATAAGAAATCGAAGATGAAGGTCTTCGAAGAACTCTATAAAAAATAATGATAAAATCGGATCATGTGTCAGGGACCTTATCTGAAGATGAATCATCCTCAGAAGAAGAATTTCATGACTGCAATGGACAATGTCATACACTTATAGATCAAGTTAATTATTATAAATTTATAATAGAAATGAATAGATTATCTATTAATACTGTTACACATAATGAGAGAAAAGATCTTTTCGAATATCTCTGATATAGACAAAAAAATAAAAGACACAATGTTAAATTTAATAATTAAAGATAAAAAAGAAGAAAAATCACCAAAAACTAAATAATGTGTACATGTTATCAGAAGTAATAAAAAGATATAAAAAAATCTAAACATGTAACAATTCAATATCTACATTAAGAAATTAATACTTTAAAAACAGAAATAAAGCCTTAAAAAAGGATAAAATAACAAACTCCAGACTCTCTAAATTAGAGAAAAACAAAGAAAAAACAATTGAATCTGATAAAGAATCAGAGTATTAATCACCTAATCAAATTGTTGAGATATACACAATGATATAAAATTATTTATCACAAAATTCTTATTTAATTGAAGGAGAAAAGAACACTCACCTGAACTCGATCCCAAGTCCAGAGCAGTGAAATCATACAGCTCCAATAAATCTACATAAATTATTTCAATAGAAATTGTTAGATTTTTAAAAGATATTTTACTATAGAGTTTTAAAAAGTTTTAATCTTAATTAATAAGTTTGGGGTTTAGGAATATGATCTTCTGGCTCTAATGAATTTAGTGGGTTTAGTTTAAACCATTTTTTAATTTTTGTTGGATTTTTAATAGGCTTTAAATTATTAAAATATTTAACGAGTCTGAATTTATCATTAAGAAAAATGACTTTAAAGTGAGTGGTTTGAGTTAATATTTATTGGGTATTAGTCTAAAAGTTTTTATCATTGAAAGTAAAAGTGTTGTAAACTATTATTTATACTTTTTCTCTATTTTTTGATATCTTTAATAAATTATTTTAATATGCAAATTCACCCTTCTTCTTTCTTCTTTTCTTTTTTTCTTTTTTTCCCTTAGACCTCCCTGTGCAGCCCAGGCCCAGGTCAGGCCCAGGCCTGGTCCGAGAATTTCTTTTTTTCTTTTTTTAAACAGGGCCCAAAGGACCAGGCCAGGCCTGGCCCGGGTCAGCAAAGGCCAGGCCGGCCTTGGCCCAGTAGGGCCAAGCCTGATCGGTCTGGCCTGAAGAATTTTTTTTAAGGGAGTGTGCACAGTGGGCCGGCCCAGCCCATTGTGCACCCAAGGACCAGCACAGCCGCGCACTGCTCTCGGCCATTCGCCAAAAAAAATTCTTTTTTTTGAAAATCCTTTGTTAAAAGTTCGAAAAAAATATGTAAATTAAAATTATGAGTTAGTACATTTTCACATGTATTTTTTAGTTGGATTGTGGTTGGGTTTTGATGGATAAAAATTCATGAATAATTATAGTATAGACATGATTTTTTTAATAAATTATTTATACTAAATAAATTTTGAGAAAATAAATTACTAACTTGGATTTGATCTCAAGAAAGAAGGAGGTGGGGAGAGTTGGGTCATGATTTTTCTTTGGACTTAAAAAAAAGAAATAGTTAGGCTTTTTATAGGGCATTAGGGATTTTAGAAATCATTATTTCAGTTGGGTTCAAACTTCTTTATTGAGTAGTTTAGGATAAAATTGATTAAGGTCATGATTTTAAAAAAATAATATTTAGATTTAAGTAACTTAGGTTTAGATATGATTATTGTTAGGATTTAGATTAGGATTAGTTAAGATTTATGAAAAGATTTGATAAGATAGGATTTAGATTAGGATTAGCATTGGGTTTTTAGTTAATGGGTAAGGATCTCAATAGTAATGGGTTATGGGTTAGGAAAAAGAAAAGATATGAATAATAATAAAAAGAATAATAATAAATAGTAATAATCAAAAAGAGATAGTAGTAGTAATAATAATAATAAATTATCAACATTAATAATATTATCTAATAATACTTGGTAAAAAATACTACCATTAATAATAATAACTAAAACAATACAATAAGAATAAGAATAATAACAATATTAATATTAACAATAATAGCAACTACAATAATAATAATAGTAACATAGTAATGAGAAAAATACTAGCTAGTAATTAAAATTGATAATACTTAATAATGTTAAATATAAATATAAGGCCAAAATACCATTTACTATAAAATACCATTTACTATCTTAAAATAATTTATACTATAAATCAAGTTAATAAATAATAATAAAATAACCAATAAAATAAAATAAATACTTTAGAAAAAATACAGTATTTTAGACCAGGAATATTACAAGATATCTCAAGGAGATCAATTTTTACAAATAATAGATTTAATAATAACACAAAAATAGTATAATAAAATAAATTTGTTAATTAATAATGAATTTTCTATACAAGATCTTATTGTAGATCACCTAGAGAATGGTGAATAGATTATGTGCTAATCAAAGGCCAAATAATACGAAATTAAAAACTATTATGCAAACTAAAACTATCACATGACGCATAACCAAAGAGTGAAGCCGAATTCCGGTGATGGGCTCTGAACTTCTCCTCAAGATTCTTCTAAATTAAGAGTTGAAGTGCAACTATAATCTTAGTTAAATGCTAATATGAGCACATACACAATATCAAGCATGTAAAGATAGATAAGAATTAAGAGCATGCAAGATATCAAACAATCTCAAGCATGTATATCTATGAAGCATAAGCAATATCAAGCATGTAATGGATGAGAACAAATATAATAAGCATGCAAGATATAAACACAAGCGAATTGAGAGAGAGATGAGCAATCTCAAACACGGGAGAATTATTTCGATGTTCGAGCCACTTGCTCCACGTCCCCGCCTTCACCGCAATGAAGGATTTTCACTAAAAATGATCTCGCAAGATCACTCGGTGCCACAACGCCTACAATGAGCTCCCTCAAGAACTCTTGGACCCGCAAGTCCCTCATTTGTTCCCGCAAGAACAACACACGCGAACTTGCAAGCTCGCCGAGGTCGCAACCTCCACAATTTCTCCTAATATAAGATAGAACACTTGGTGATCATTTCTCTTGATCACCAATAAATACTCTCATAATAAGGATCCTAGAGGATGGATATAGTAATAAATAGTTCAAGCTTGTGTGAGAAAAGCTAGATAGATGAGGAAATGAAAAACTCAAAAAAATGCTTTTGAAAACACAAGAGAAACACTCTTGATAAACTCTCTATTTGATATGAAAGTTAAGCTCAAAAACTTGTAGAGAAAACTCTATAGAAAATAGGAAAATTGGCTCTCAAAAACTTGTAAAAATCTTCTTAAAAAACTGGCCAAAGGACCCATTTATATAGACTGTCAGAAACAAGCCAAGCCTGAGAGTGGGCTTGAGCAAGTCGGCCGACCGCACTTAGGCTCGTGCATGTCTGCATGACAATCAACCGAGCCAGTCTTTGATCGACCGCAAGCAACCCCAGAACACATTTTTTAAGGTTTTAAAAAATCTTTTTAAATTGATTCATGCCCGAATCCTTCCCACTCAAATACCAATATCCGACAATCGAATACAAGATCCACTCTGTTGAAGTTGATCTATATTGTTTAAATTAACTAAAAATAAAAAATCAATTATTTTGAGTATTTTTTGCCCATCCATCAAGCGAGGCAAAATAAATGGCCAAAAGTAATGCGTTCATTAGATTTATGTCTTTAGCCATACAAATTCTCGATCCGGCCATTTGGCCCCTACATACTAATTTTTTTTAAGTTTCAAATATTCTATACTATTAAACTAACTAACTCACTATTTAAGCAGTTCGTTTTCCCCCTACTTGATATATGGGCAAAAAGTATTTAAAATACTTAATTTTTTTTTGTTTACACACACACATACATATACATATATATGTAGGATCTATAATCAAAGCAACACAAAACTAAACAAGAAGGATTATAGTTAATCAATTAAATATAAACTTGCAAATAAAGGAAATCAAATCTCAGAAATTGACAAACGCAAACAAAGAGATTTATCCTGGTTCGGTCCTTGTGACCTACATCCAGTCCCCAAGCCACCCGCTTGAGATTTTCCTTTAACCTTGATTTTGCAACCCAAAATCAATACACCATGTACACCACTTGACAAATCCCCTTCGCTAAATGTGTACACCTTCTCTTCCACCAAGAGAACACCTTCTCTTCCACCAAGAGAATACCTTTACCTTGTACAACTGCCTCTACAACCAAGAAGCCTCCCGTGTACAATGATCACTTTGAGAATTACAACTCTTTTATCCTATAAGCCTTGATATTGAATGTGTATGTGGACAAGGTCTAGTATAGGAAATAAGAACTTCAGAGAACTTCACAATGGAAATGTCTTTTGTGAAGAACAGAAGTTTGGAAAAACAGTTTTCAAGTTTTCAGATTTTTGGCTTTGGAAAACTGATAAAAACTCTTAGAATTCTTAACCTTTGGCCTTTGGACTAACCACCCTATATATAGCTGAAGACTAGGGTTAGTTAGGGTAGTTATAGGTGCAATTCAAACAAGAGAGACGTTGAAATTCATTGCACAAAAGACCAGATAATGAAAACTGTCCAACAGTCAGAAACTGTCTAGAGTCGACTTGGGTTCTGAGTTAGTCGACTAGACTAGGCAAAATTTTCACTATTAGTTGACTTGGTTTGGCTATTAGTCGACTAGGGAAATGTCGGTTGACTGACAGGTTTCTGTGTAACTACTTCAAGTCGACTGCAACTACCTTCAAGTCGACTTGGACCAAGGATTACTCGACTAGGGGACTCTTATTAGTCGACTACAAGATGTATTAGTCGACTATATTTGACTGTTAAGTCGACTAATAAGAAACAGAGAGTTGGTCTGATTTTGACACAGGACTTAGTCGACTTGGACTTTGGGTTAGTCGACTACAAATGGGATTAGTCGACTTGTAAGATCAATAATTCGACTAATGAACCCTGAAATGAGTGTGTTTGTGTCAAGGCTTTTACATGCTATTTCATATTTACAAACCACACTCTATCAACTCTCCTTAGCACATCTTGATCATGTAGAACTCTTGATTCTTCATTTGTTTAGAGCTCCAAATGTCATGCATCGCAAACGTCTTCATCGAAACAGGTTCCAACATTCTCCCCCTTTTTGATGATGACGCTTTGTGTGCACAAGTCTCCCCCTGCAGAAAATATGTTATATTTTCCTCCCCCTGCAGAAATTGGGTTATAACAAATAGAGAAATACTTTGTTCTCCCCCTGCAACAAATATATTAGTACATATATATATAATTGTTCTTTATCAATTTTTATATGGTACCTGCAAGATAAACGTTAGATGGTACCAAACATAAAAGAACATATTTAACCTTTAGGAGTCCAAATCCATTTAGAATTTGGTTTCCACCTGTTAGTATACACATAGTTGCAAGAATCACATATATCATGAATGTATGAAGCAATATATGTATTTTTATCATGAAAACTTAAATTCTTAGGAATCCATATAAACTTATTTTTCTTAGGCTTTCTTTTTACAAAAGAACTATATGAATTACTATAACATGAAGATTTTGCAATAAATCCAATACCATGATTATCATGTGACAATTTCTGAAAAGATAATAAAGCATTCAAATTTTCTTTTCCTTTATTAAACTTAGTCACATTTTGCAAAAGATCTTCATATTTATTTTTGAAAACTAACATGTCTTTATCCAATATAGAAATCCTTTCATTCAAAGACTTAGTTTCCTTTTTCAGAAAAATGTTCTCTTTTATAAATTTCTCATTTTCAATTTTCAAAGATGATATGACTTTTTCAAACTCATCTTGTTGTTGAGAATTTATATATGAACATTGTAATGCATAACATGAATTTTCCTTTAAAAGTTTCTCATTTTTCTTTTGACAAAACTTTGTTTTTCAGTTTTTCATTTTTCAGATCAAGAAATAATTCATAGAATGCATCAGAGAGTTCAGAATATGATACCTCATCATCTTCAAGTGCCATGTAATATAGGTTGACACGTTCAGTGGATTCTTCTTCATCAGATGAAGATGAATCACTGTATTCTGATGATGCTTCGTAGTTCTTCTTCTTTCTTAACTTTTTACTCTTGTACTTATCTTTCTTCTTAAGCAAAGGATAATCCATCTTCATATGACCTGGTTTATCACAATTAAAGCATTTGAATTTATCTTGCTTTAGAAATTTCCTGAATTTCTTTGAGAGCATTGCCATCTCCTCTTCGTCATCATTGTCTGTGTCGGAAGATGCATGGAAGGCGAGTTCTTTCTTCTTTGAACGGTGTTGTCGTTCGTCCTTCTTCCTTTCTTCTAATTGCACTTCATATGCCATTAGATTACCGATTAGGTTTTCTAATGTCATAGTTGAGAGTTCATTTGCCTCTTCAATGGCGGTTGTCTTCTTCTCCCATTCTGGTGTGAGTGCACGAAGGATCTTTCGAACTCTTTCAACTTGGGTGTAGTCCTTTCCAAGGGATGCTAATGTATTGCTGATATCGGTGAATCTTGTAACCATCTCGGATATAGTTTCATTCTCCTCAATTTTGAATAACTCAAACCTGTGTACAAGAACAGATATTTTAGATTCCTTAACTTTACTTGTGCCTTCGTGTGTTACCTGAAGAGTATGCCATATTTGATGTGCAGAAGTTGCTGAAGACACACGGTTGAATTCTTCTTTGGTTAGGGCACAGAACAAGGCATTCATCGCTTTGACGTCAAGGTTCGCGTTCTTCTTTGATCTTCACTCCAAGCGTTGTAGTTGGTTGTTGGCTTGGTGTACGATGCTTCTACGATGTTCCAAAGGTCGTAGTTGAGCGATTGCAAGTAGATCTTCATTCTATACTTCCAGTAGTTGTAGTTGGATCCGTCAAATAGCGGTGAACGTTGTGTAGAATGTCCTTCTTTGAATTGGGATGAGGAAAACTCCGTTGCCATCTTTGTTGTTGACTTGTACCCGCTCTGATACCAAATGTAGGATCTATAATCAAAGCAAAACAAAACTAAACAAGAAGGATTATAGTTAATCAATTAAATATAAACTTGCAAATAAAGGAAATCAAATCTCAGAAATTGACAAACGCAAACAAAGAGATTTATCCTGGTTCGGTCCTTGTGACCTACATCCAGTCCCCAAGCCACCCGCTTGAGATTTTCCTTTAATCTTGATTTTGCAACCCAAAATCAATACACCATGTACACCACTTGACAAATCCCCTTCGCCAAATGTGTACACCTTCTCTTCCACCAAGAGAACACCTTCTCTTCCACTAAGAGAATACCTTCACCTTGTACAACTGCCTTTACAACCAAGAAGCCTCCCGTGTACAATGATCACTTTGAGAATTACAACTCTTTTATCCTATAAGCCTTGATACTGAATGTGTATGTGGACAAGGTCTAGTATAGGAAACAAGAACTTCAGAAAACTTCACAATGGAAATGTCTTTTGGTGAAGAACAGAAGTTTGGAAAAACAGTTTTCAGGTTTTCAGATTTTTTGCTTTGAAAAACTGATAAAAACTCTTAGAATTCTTAACCTTTGGCCTTTGGACTAACCACCCTATATATAGCTGAAGACTAGGGTTAGTTAGGGTAGTTATAGGTGCAATTCAAACAAGAGAAACGTTGAAATTCGTTGCACAAAAGACCAGATAATGAAAACTGTTCAACAGTCAGAAACTGTCTATAGTCGACTTGGGTTCTGAGTTAGTCGACTAGACTAGGCAAAATTTCCACTATTAGTCGACTTGGTTTGGCTATTAGTCGACTAGGGAAGTGTCGGTTGACTGACAGGTTTCTGTATAACTACTTCAAGTCGACTGCAACTACCTTCAAGTCGACTTGGACCAAGGATTAGTCGACTAGGGGACTCTTATTAGTCGACTACAAGATGTATTAGTTGACTATATTTGACTGTTAAGTCGACTAATAAAGAAACAGAGAGTTGGTCTGATTTTGACACAGGACTTAGTCGACTTGGACTTTGGGTTAGTTGACTACAAATGGGATTAGTCGACTTGTAAGATCAATAAGTCGACTAATGAACCCTGAAATGAGTGTGTTTGTGTCAAGGCTTTTACATGCTATTTTATATTTACAAACCACACTCTATCAACTCTACTTGGCACATCTTGATCATGTAGAACTCTTGATTCTTCATTTGTTAGAGCTCCAAATGTCATGCATCGCAAACGTCTTCATCGAAACAGGTTCCAACAATATATATACACATACACATACATATATATACACACACACACACACATATATACATATATATATACATATATGTGTATATATATATAAAGAGAGAGAGAGAAAGAGAGAGAGACTTGTGTCATTCCGGAAGTATCTGAGACCGAATCATTTCCACTCAAATACAACCCTATAATATTCAAATACAAGATCCACTCCGTTAAAGTTGATCTATATTATTTCAATTAACTAAAAATGAAAAATCATGTGCTTTGATTATTTTTTGCTAATCCATCAAGGAGGTGCAAAATGGACGGCTAAAATAGTGAGTTGGTTAGTTTAGCGATGTGACACGGCACACCGATGTTTGGTGAGAAAAATTGAAGGCGTGTAAATTCTTTATTTGATTGCAAAGAAGTTACAACAGATCAATAATCCGATTATAAGAGAGGGAAGATATTCAAGCTCAAATCTTTCTTTTATTTAGTGCTGGGTTCTTGATGTAGCGATGGAAAGTAAATCTTTTTTTCCGTTGACTGGGTGAACATCACGATCTTTTGGGAATCTTCTCTTTGGACGGTGCACAAAGTAACACAACTTCTGTCCAACAAAAATCTCAAAGAGGCTTTAGGTAAGACAAACTTGAACTCAGCAAGTTGTTAGAAGAGTTTTACTCTTTTGTATTTCTCAGCTGAAGATTCTGGTCCTTCTAAGGCTTACAACTAAAATTCTTCTGAGCAAAATTTTTGACCCCTTTTTCATAGCAAACTGAGCTATTTATAGGGGTTTCAGGGGTAAAATTGTCCCCTAAAAATACTCCACAATGGGGGTTAACTCCCTCATTACGTGGGCAGTAATTGACACAGTAATGAGGGCAGTTATAATCGAGACGCGAGCTTTGAGCCTCACTGAATGAGTTAGAACCTGCACATAAAAATGCAAAATTTCAGAACTTTAAGAATGGAATGTGCAAGTACTCAATTGTACCGCAATAGCAAGTGACTATGCGGGTCGTGATCCATAAGGAGGGACTAGCGATGGAAGTTTTTTTGTAAGTTCTCTTTTAGACTACAACTTATGGTTAAAGTTCTTCTTTAGTTCTTTAAAAGAAAAATGAAAAAGAGTTATAGTTAAGCTAGGAAAAAAGTGATAGATAGAGAAGGTGGAGAAAATGGAAGTGGATATGTACAAAGAAATGAAAAAGAATGAAAGAAATTTAGAAGATTGTGGTATTGGTAATTTACACTAAAATTAAAAGAAAAGAAAACCTAAAAGAAAAAAAAGTTACTTACCTCTTCGGCGCCTGCTTACCTTTGACCCGTATCGACAATGTACCTTTGCTTGAAGGCGAGCGAAGTATGACAAATAGGATCTTGGTCATTCCCGTATAACACTATGAATTGAAGGGGCAAGCTACACTGTCATAAAAATGAATATCTATCACCATAAACCATCAACGACACTTGCAAGGGTAAGGCAACTTCGAGGCAATCAGTTTCATTTGGATCCACAAACACAGAAGAGGGAAGTATACGAAAACAAGAGTAAAAAAGAAAAAAAACTTCGATTCGATTCAAATAATAATGGAAGAAAAGATCACTTACACCGGTGTCACCTTCAGTACAAGTTTGCTCTCATTCCTCCATAAAAGTATCCTCTCCTCTCAGTTACATAAAGAAAATAAAAATTACATGAAAGAAAATAAAAAACTTAAGTTACAAACTATAAATTAGCCTAAATTCTACTATTTGCTTGGTCGTTCCCTGTACGCTCTAAAAATCCCAGTATTTATAGGCAAAACCCAACGTAGGAGAGCGTACAAAGATAGGGGGAGCAAACGCTCCCCCTAACTCACTAACAAAGCCGCGAAAACGTGGATTTTGCCTCGTTTTCGCGGCCAGAGTGTGGCCAGGTGGCCACACTGGCCACACCATGTTGGTGGTACTCTCTGGCTTCGAAGATTTGTTTTTATCTCCAGCTGGATTTGCAGTTTAAGTCCGAGATTTTGACGAAATGGCCTTTGAACTTTGGCTTCAACCTATTGATTTGTAGGGATTTGTTCAAACTGGTTTTCAACCAATCTGAACCGACCTGATCTGCCCTGATTTACTGACATCGAATTAATTCTGATTTAAATCAGAATTTGATGGGCTTTTGGGCTCATTTCTCTTCCCTCTCCTTTAGGAATGGGCCTGTAAATAAATTAAACAATAATTAGAAAAAAGCAGAGTTTACTTTAGAATAAGTATGAGAATATGATAATGAATGTGCAATATTAGCGACAGATCACACCCCATACCAATCATTTGCTCGTCCTCGAGTAAAATAACTAAACAAAATAAAATTATTAGACCACTTTCGCAGGTCATGCGATTGCACTGAGCCTGTGCAATAAGCCGTTAAACCTCTAGGTTTTCCTTAGAGGACGAGTTTTGTCTCGTGAGAGTTTTCAATGGATTACACCCACAAAATCCGTAAAGAAAGAGAAACAAAGAGTTAGTATTTTCGAAAAGCATTTTGAAGGAGAAAAATATTTGAAATATTATTGTAAGATTTAAGTAATCTATAAGTTTATAGGAAAATCGAATTTTTCATTCCTAAAGTTAGTCTCTATTCAAAAATTTATAATCAATCAAAGTAAGGAGTCAAATTGTGCTTCTCATCTAGTCTATTACTTTACCCTAAGTCATATGCACCTTCGTGACCGTGAAGTTTTGACTAAGCGTTTTTTAACTCTAACTCTTATGCCTTATTTATTTATTTATATATATATATTATTTTGGTGGTATTATTCCTTAGTTCTATTAGGCTTTCTAATCTGCCCATGTAGCGAGCCTTTAATCGATGACTCCCAAACCAAACGGTCTTAGGGCACCCGGTGAGAAAACACCCCAAGGACTTAAGGACTCGAGCAAATAAGGCCACAAAATTAAGAATTTTATTGTATGAACCGCTTTTAGGCGTGAATACTTATGCTTTATGAGGCACAAATACCCAGCTTAATCAGAGGATTTTTATAGATATATATATTTCTTTTTTATTTTTTTCAAACTTATCTAATCATCTTTTGCATAAATACCAAGGCTTGCTTAGGCCAAAGCACCTAGCTAATCAATAATTAGATTTGTTTATTTTTCATAGATATATATATATATATAATAAAGCATAAGAATCTTTGTTTTTGAACCCTAAGTGTGTAAGTGTATAAAGTGCGCATATTTCATCAAGGCAAAGATCAAGACTAAATTATTTTGACAAATTATCTTCCTAATCGTAAAAATCAGATCTTATCAGAGGTGTGATATTAATTTGACAAGAATGCGAGCTAGAGGTGTGATATATTTGACTCAACGGGAATTTCAGCTTCATTTGGGAAAACTGAAAACATCATTGTCATATGTGAAGTGTTAGACTTGACAGTGAAGGTAATGCTACAAGTGTAAATTTGAACTTGACATTAGTCATCTCGATTTTGATAGGTAAGTTCAAGGGAAAGTCATTGTCATAGGTATATTGTTGAACTTAACAGAACTGGATGCTAGAGGTGTGATGTTAAACTTAGCATCGCTCATCTCAGCTTCGATATGGAAGCCTGAAGAAAAGTGTCTGTCAGAGGTTTAATATTGAACTTGACAGCAACTTAATCACTGTTAGAGGTGTGGTGTTAAAATTAACAGTAATTTGTCAGAGGTGTAATATTAACATGACAGGAGTTGATTTGGGATTGAGCAGTTTTGAGGACTTGTCATTCTATTGATGAGAATTGACAGGTGAAGTTTGTAATGTCAGAGGTGTAGTGTTAACTTGACAGGTTTGGAAACTTGTGACTCCATGTAGGGGAGCGACAAGTGGAAGTTTATACGCGCAAGGATTATTGAAACTTTTCACTGTTAGAGGTGTGGTATTAAACTTAACAATGATTGAGTCTGTGGACCTACCACTCCATGGAAGAGAATTGGCAGGGAACTTCTTGGTGGAAAATCAAAATGAATTGTCAGAGGTGTAATATTAACGTGACAATTATTAATTTCATAGGGACATAGGAGGTTCGCCGTTAGAGGTGTAATTGTAACATAACAGCTGAAATTTTTTTTTGAGTTTCATTATCATATGTTTAATATTAACTTGACTAAATCCACTTAGGATCCGGAAATCTGGTTTGTCAGGGTTTACTGTTAACGTGACAAGTCTCAGCTCATTTTGTTGAAGAAATGAACCCAGGTATTTTTGTGGCCCTACCATTCTGTGGGTGAGAATTGGTAGGAGATTTTGGAGGAGAGAATGGGACCAAGTCCCTTAGGATTTTTAGCAAACCCTCAGCTATCAACGGATTTGATGTGCCTTTACCAACTACCGTTTGAGTTGGGCTAGCCATGCTATTCTCCTCAGCATGATGAGTTGTCGAAAGCTTATGTTGGACTTAAAATCTAACATTTTCCTCTATCCTTAGTCATTGGAGGCGTCGGATGTCCATAGGTACACCAGAGAAGAGTAACAAAGTTAGAACCAAGTCTTGCATTTTGTTTCTTCTTCAATATTTACATCATGATGTAACCAGCGCTCGATCGACTCGACGTTGATCGACCGTGATATGATCCGGTGGAGGAAGAAAGAGGCTCTTCTTTGGTGTTCCCCCAAATATCTTGGATCTGGAGTTTCGATCAGAGGTGTAATATTAACCTGATCAAGAGGAGAATGCTATGAAGGATAGTATTTCTTCAAGAATTTGCCGTTGATTGGCATCACGAGCATAACATCTTTCATATTCTTTAGCACATTGATCACTATCATCTTAAACCATATTTTGTGAGACTATGCTATATCATCTTATTTATATGAACCTTAACATATTTGGAAAGTTGTCAACATCTTAAGTTTTTTTTGATATATCAAAAGCCTAAAACAACCCATACATTGTTGAAATCCAAACATGTCTTATGCTCTACTCCAGTGAAACATGGAGACTTAGTTCTTATATGTATTTATCATACTATAAAGACAAACTCGATATTAAGGTTCTATTGGAGATATATAAAATATCATGTTTCAAATGATGGCCAATTCTGTGATATCAGCAATATCACATTAATGTTTTGAAGTATTCGATACGATGTTAATTCTATACTATCGATCAATATTATGGTCAATATTGTCGATATTTCCGGTCCATATTGATGCTAAGAACTATTGGCCGATCCCGATAAGATTTAAACCATGTAAAAAAAACATACCACTCACTCATGGGATGAAGCTATATGTAATGTTGAGCATGCGTTGAGTCAAATTTAAACTACTGTGCCCTAATAACTTTAAGAGGCATTTTATAGGCAGCTAATGCCTCGCATCTATGTTTTTATACATAGAGGCATGCATGCATGCACATCTGCAAATGCATGCACATTACACACATACAAATGAATGCATGATTGTACGCAAGGACAAATTTCGGGTGGGTGAAGATTAGGCAAATGACCCACCTAAAATCCCTAAATCCCTTGATACATGCCTAAGATTTTGGCCCACGTGTCATATAAGAAAAACTCTCAATTTTTAACACAGGAGTCTCTCCCCAAGTACTTTAGTATATGTCTAAAATTTTACTCCCTTACTATAAAAGAAAAACTCTTTATATAACTCGAGAAGTTCTCTATTCATAACTCCACAATTACAATTATTTTATCCATAATCATTGAATCAATAGACTTGGAAATTATAAAGGTTTATCTATAGATTTCTTAAAATATAAAGAGAAACTTAGCATTAGAGCAAAACTAAAAGAGAGAAAAAAGAGAAAAAAAGAATAAATAAAGAAGAAAAAAATAGTGCTGTTAATGTATGCATATATTTTCATTTTATTCTGTTTACTTGTATTAGAAACTGAAAATCTAGAAAATTTCAACTATTTTCTTGTTTTGAAACAACATTTATTTGCAAGTGCAATTGAAATTTTTGATAGTTCTCTTATCAAGATAATAAATAATAAGCTATTAAATATTTTAAGTTTTGATTTTTAATTTGATTATGTTTTTTTCTCATTGTTTAAAACTATATCAGTGCATTTATATGCTATATAAAGTTTGAATAACTATTTTTCTAATATGAAAAATATTTACTTTGGCAAAGTTTTTTGAGTTTTGAGTAAAAAAAACTTCTATTTTTCTGATATCTCTTATTAGTCTACAATACTATATCTACAGTACATTTTTTCTCCCTCCTCCTCCTCATCCATGTTGAATATCCAAATACCATATTTTAAAGGTATGATCAAGGGTGACAAATCTCTTGCTGAATACCTCCAAGAGGTTAAGAGTGTTGCAGACTCGCTTGTCGCTGCTGACTCTCCAGTTTCAGACAGTGAACTCGTCTTTTATATACTCAAGGGCCTTTCCTCTGAATATGATCCATTCTCTATCTCGATTCGAGTTCAATCTGAGGATATCAGCATTGAGGATCTCCATGCCTTACTTCCAAGTGAGAAACTCTCCATCCTCGAAAGACATGAGGTGCAGTTAACTCCAGAGATTGTCCCTCATGCTCTGAATACTGTTGTCAACTCCGGCAACAAAGATGGTGTTAAGCCTTCATTCTCCAACTTCAAAGGCAAGATGAGGAACTACAAGTTATTTACCTACATAGAAGAGGTTGTTAGGATTATGACGTGAATACGTCGTGAAGATAAACAAAAAACTCAAAAATCAAAGAACGGATATGTACAAGAATCTGTGCACAGGAGTAGTCGACTAATATAGGGTATAGTCGACTAATACATTATGTAGTCGACTAGGTTTGGCCAACAGAGAGTTAGGGCTCTTAGAATTTATCAGAGTAGCCGACTAGGATTTGGGACTAGTCGACTAATACTATATATTAGTCGACTAATGCCCTGACCTAGTTGAATAATGTTGGATCTGGTGGTTTCTTTTCTGCATCTGTTTTGAGTGCATCTGTTTTGAGTCCGAGTTAGATTCGGGTTTTCTTTTTTTTGAGACGGTAATTGCTCGTATTAATGGAGTTCGTTTAGAACTAGGAGAGTTATATGGTTTATAAACATCCGTTAGGGGTAGCCTTCAATGTATTCCATGAGTATCCAATGAATTTGTAATTCCTCAGGGTGATTCATATAATTGAGAGATTCATGAGAGAAGCTTAGCCATAAGGGTTCGCTGTACTTGGCGATCATCAAGGGCTTATAATCTTCTCAGCGTGAGGTGTAAGTAATTCTTATTATAGTCCTCCAAAGTTTTAATTAAGTTTTTCCCCCTTCTCTGGTAATGTACACACGATTTGTTAGATCAGTGAAACTACGTTGTATTGTTTGTTAACTTTCTATCTACTTTGGAATATCTTCTTCTTCTTATCTACACGTTGCCTTAGTAAATCATGTAGTTTGTTTCCTCTGCGCCTCCTCACTCGATCCGGTCATGGAAGCGTTCTCCCTTAAAATCACAACAATTGGTATCAGAGTATACAGATTGTTTCCCAACAGGGTAAATGTTTGGTTAGCATCTTTTATTGTTCAAGTTACTTACCTTGTCATTGTGGCATGATTCCATTCTTTCAATTCTTTGATGCTCAGTTTCTCTCCCAGGGCCCGGCAATCTCCGTAAAATTAATGAGAAATCGCAGATGCTAGCGGTAACATAGCTGGGAAAAGAGCAAGAGATCTGGTGACACTTGAAATGCTCCACTGCATTCAGAATTTAATTTGCGAGCATCATTTTCTGTTTAGTTTTAAGCTTTTGTGTTTTTAAGCGTAAATCAAATATCTTTCGTTCTCACTATCGTCTACCCAGTTCTTCTAACAGGATCAGCCCAATATACGAGCGTGCATTCCGAAGCTCTGCATGCTCGGCCTCAACGTTTACAATCAAGCTCATCTGAACGCGGAGGAAAGCAGTGTAAGAGTTATTCACTAGGATGCAAACAAGGAGCAGAAGACTTGCAGAGAAAAAGTGAATGCAGCCGCAAGAGAGTGGGAAGCAGGGACAAAACAGAAACAAGTCTCAAGCTTCCATTAAATGCTTTCACCAATGTTTGAAGTAGGCAACAGTGGCAACACATTCCCCATATCACCATCACTTTTATTTTTCTCTTGTTGCGTTTGAGTTTCTTTTTACATATTGTTGTAAAAACTTCGAGAAATAACACCAAGACAGAGAATTCTAGAGACAGAGTAGAAATAAGAATTCTTATTGATTTCTGAATTTTGTGTGTACATTGAAATGAATCAGGAAGGGCCTATTTATAGGAAAACCTTGGGGGCACTATGCAGTCGCTTGCGTCATCGCTTACATCAGCGCATAGTAAACTTATTAATGGTGCACAGTAAAGGTAGGCAGCCACACGTTTTTCATAACACTCCCCCTTGGCTGCCAACCTTGCATGATGTCTCATTAAAAACCTTGCTAGGAAAACCCAGTGGGACAAAACCATAGCGAAGGGAAAAAGAGTACATCATCTCTGTATACGTGTTTTATGCTGCCTCGTTAAAAACCTTACCAGGAAAACCCTGTGGGACAAAACCATAGTAAGGGAAAAAGAGTGCAGCCACGTAAGCTCCCCCTCAAGTTGACATGAGTAGTTCTTCTTCATAAATCTCGCTTATGACGCATCCCAATATCATGAATAAGCTTTCTGAAAGTTGTAGGGGGAAGTGCCTTTGTAAAGAGATCTGCCACATTATCACTTGATCGGATATACTGAATAGTAATTTGCTTATCCTTTTCAAGCTCTTGGCTGAATGAGAAGAACTTCGGGGGTATATGCTTGGTACGGTCGCTTTTGATGAATCCTTCCTTCATTTGAGCGACGCATGCAGCATTGTCTTCAAACAGTATTGTTGGATCTCTGTTGACTGATAATCTACAAGTTTCTTGGATGTGTTGAGTTACAGACCTTAGCCATACACATTCTCGGCTTGCTTCATGGAGTGCTATGACTTCAGCATGATTAGAAGAAGTGACAATAAGTGTCTGCTTTTGTGAACGCCAAGAGATTGCTGCACCTCCACATGTGAATACATATCCTGTTTGAGACTTGGCTTTATGTGGATCTGACAAATAACCTGCATCTGCATAACCAGTTATTTCTTGTTTTGATCCTCTGGAATAAAACAAACCAAAGTTAGTTGTTCCTCGAAGATAACGAAATACATGTTTAATACCATTCTAATGTCTCCGTGTAGGAGATGAGCTAAATCTTGCTAATAAATTAGTAGCAAATGCTATATCTGGTCGGGTACAATTAGCTAGATACATAAGAGCTCCAATTGCACTTAGGTATGGTACTTCAGGACCAAGAACCTCTTCATTATCTTCGCGAGGGCGAAATGGATCCTTTTCCACATTCAATGATCTAACAACCATTGGAGTGCTTAAAGGATTTGTTTTATCCATTTTAAAGCGTTTTAAGACCTTTTCAGTGTAATTTGATTGATACAAAAGTATTCCACTTTGAAAGTGCTCAATCTGTAAACCAATACAATATTTGGTTTTCCCAAGGTCTTTCATTTCAAATTCATTCTTTAAATATATCATTGCTTCTAGGATCTCTTTGTGAGTCCCAATAATATTTAAATCATCAACATATACAGCAATGATAATGAATCCGGATGTTGTTTTCTTTATAAAAACACATGGGCATATAGGATTATTTACATATCCTTCTTTTAATAAATACTCGCTTAAGCGATTATACCACATGCGCCCTGATTGTTTTAACCCATATAACGATCTTTGCAATTTGATCGAATATAATTCTTTGGGTTTTGAACTTAATGCTTTAGGCATTTTAAATCCTTCAGGGATTTTCATATAAATATCGCTATCAAGCGACCCATATAAATAAGCTGTAACAACATCCATAAGACGCATTTCTAAATTTTTAGAAACTGCTAGGCTGATTAAATATCTAAACGTAATTGCATCCATTACTGGAGAATACGTTTCTTCATAATCAATTCCAGGTCTTTGCGAAAAACCTTGAGCAACAAGTCGAGCTTTATACCTTACAATCTCGTTTTTCTCGTTGCGTTTTCGTACAAAGACCCATTTGTATCCTACTGGCCTCACGGCTTCTGGCGTGAGGATAATAGGCCCAAATACTTTGCGCTTATTAAGCGAACTCAATTCAGCCTGTATAGCGTCTTTCCACTTTGTCCAATCAGGTCTATTTTGACATTCAGTGACGGATCTTGGTTCAGGATCCTCACTTCCGTTAACAATATCACATGCTACGGAATAGGAAAATATTTCATCTATATTTTCCATCTTATTTCGATTCCATAATCCTCCTGTATTGACATAATCAATAGAGATCTCATAATTTTCTATATCTTCAGGATTTTTCATCTCTTGATTTGTCTTATTTTGTGTTTCTTCTGGAACACATTCTTTCTTATTTTGTGTTTCTTCTGGAACACATTCTTGCACATTGGGGTCATCGTGCTTATCTGCTCCTTTTCTTTTTCGAGGATTTTTATCTTTGAAACCGATTGGTCTACCACGCTTCAGGCGTGTCTTAGACTCATGAGTGACTTCATTCTCGGGTTGTCCTTTTGGGATTTCAATCCGAGCAGGAGCATTTACAGCTGGTATATATGATTTAGTCACTCTTTTTGTATCAGTGAACGCATCTGGCAATTGATTTGCTATTTCTTGTAAGTGCATAATCTTTTGCACTTCTGTCTCACATTGTCTTGTGTGAGGATCAAGATGCAATAAGGATGGTTCACTCCATGTAATCTCCTTCTCCAGCTGTTTCTTTTCTCCCCCTAATGCTGGGAAAATTGCCTCATTGAAGTGGCAATCGGCAAACCGAGCCGTAAAAACATCGCCGGTTTTAGGCTCAAGATATCTTATAATAGAAGGAGATTCATAGCCGACATATATTCCCAGTCTCCTTTGAGGACCCATCTTTGTACGTTGTGGTGGAGAAATTGGTACATATACCGCACAACCAAAAATTCTAAGATGGGAAATATTTGGTTCTTGACCAAATGCTAATTGTAGAGGGGAGTATTCATGATATGCACTTGGTCTGATGCGAATTAATGCTGCAGCATGTAAAACTGCATGACCCCATACAGAAATAGGAAGCTTTGTTCTCATTATTAATGGTCTAGCAATAAGTTGGAGGCGTTTAATCAGCGACTCAGCCAAACCATTTTGTGTATATACATGGGCAACAGGATGTTCAACAACTATTCCAATCGACATACAATAATCATTAAAAGCCTGAGACGTGAACTCACCAGCATTATCAAGTCTAACTCTCTTGATTGTATAATCAGGAAATTGTGCCCTTAATCTAATTATCTGAGTAAGAAATCTCGCAAATGCCACATTGCGAGTTGACAATAAACAAACGTGTGACCATCTACTAGAGGCATCTATCAATACCATAAAATATCTAAATGGTCCACACAATGGATGTATAGGCCCACAGATATCACCTTGGATACGTTCAAGGAATGTAGGTGATTCTGTTTTTATTTTAGCTGGTGATGGCCTTATGATTAATTTTCCTAGAGAACAAGCCTCACATGGAATTTTACTAACTTGAAGGATCTTCTGGCCCTTTAATGTATGTCCATGTGAATTCTCAATAATTCTTCGCATCATCATTGAACCAGGATGACCTAAACGATCATGCCACAGAGTTACTGTCTCTGTATCTTCTTTAACTACCATATGTGATTCTATCACATTTATATATGTATAATGCAATCCTGAGGAAAGCTTTGGTAGTTTTTCTAGTATGTACTTCTTACCTGATATATAAGTAGTAAGATACATATACTTCATATTTTCTTCAGTTGCAGACTGAGTATCATATCCATGAAGATATATATCATTAAAACTCAACAAATTTCTTTTAGATTTTGGTGAAAACAAAGCATCTTTTATGAAAAACTTTGTTCCATTTGGCAATATAAAGCTGGCTTCACCAGTCCCTTCAATCAAGTCTACAGGACCTGATATTGTATTGATGATTGCCTTTGTTGGTTTTAATTCAGAGAAGTACCTTTTATGTTTGAGAATAGTATGTGTTGTACCGCTATCCGGTATGCAAATCTCTCCAGTTTTGGTCTTGACTTCATCATTAGAATAATCCATATCAAGCTTCATGCAAAAATAAATAATTTGGTAAGAATAAAATTTGAAACATATTATTATAAGGGAAATATTTCATTCAAAGATAAATTTGAAAATTACAAATAACAAAGTATGATAATACAATCATATATCTAATTATCACCAATATCACGATGGATTGGAAGATCAACAAAATCATCAGTAAAATCCGAAGCATCAAGATGAGTTGAATCATCCATAGGATCATCATGTTCAGTGAAATTCACTTCTTTCTCTTTTCCTTTCAAGGATGTTTTGTAGAGCTTGCAAAGGTGCTCCGGTGTTCGGCACACTCTAACCCAGTGTCCTTTGGAGCCACATTTGTAACAGGAATCTTCAGGATTCCGAAGAGAACTTTCACGAACATCTTTTCCTTTTTCATGTCTTTCCACATGATGCTTCTTGTGGATCGCGTTATTCTGTGAAGGGTTGTAAAAACCACTTCGACCGCGTCCACGGCCACGTCCACGGTCACGACCACGACCACGTCCACGGCCGCGTCCATAATTATATCCTCGTCCAAAATTTTTAGAAAATGCAACATTTACTTCTGGAAATGCTGCTGAACCAGTAGGACGGGACTGATGATTTTTGATCAAAAGTTCATTATTTTTCTCTGCCACGAGAAGAGATGAAATTAGTTCAGAATATTTCTTAAAACCACGCAACCTATATTGTTGTTGCAGTGTTATATTAGATGCATGAAATGTGGAGTAAGTCTTCTCCAACATTTCTTCATCCGTGATATCTACTCCACAGAATTTCAACTGGGATACTATTCTGAACATTGCAGAGTTGTAGTCGCTAACTTTCTTAAAGTCTTGGAAGCGCAAAGCATTCCATTCATCACGAGTGGCAGGGAGTACAACTTCCTTTTGATGATCAAACCTTTCTTTGAGGTTTTTCCATAAGGCACTTGGGTCTCTTACAGTGAGATATTCACACTTTAAACTTTCATCAAGATGTCTGCGGATAAAGATCGTCGCCTTTGCCTTATCTTGTGACGACGTAGAATTTATTTCTTTAATGGTCTCAGTGAGACCCATTGACTCAAGATGTATCTCAATATTAATAACCCAAGACATATAATTTCTCCCCGTGATATCAAGTGGAATGAACTCAAGCTTTGCAAAGTTTGACATGGTGATAACTATAACAAAATATAAAAATAATTAGAATCACAACATTTTTATTTCTCAAAGAAAACTTGCATGTCAACCATAATAGCTACAAGTAGAAGAGGAAAAGTGAACATTAAAATAAAAAAATACGGGTACAATTCACTTGGATCCATGTCTCCAAGAAAAACGATAGAAGTGTTGATGATGATGACGGCAATAAGAAACATCAAAGCTGGACTAAGCATCTTGCGAAAAACTCGAACGCAAAGCTTCTAGAGATGATGAAAATTTTGAGAATGAAGAGAGATTGAGGAGTGAGTTATGTGGTTTAGAATTCACCAATTTATAGGATGAAAAATAGCCGTTTATAGCCGTTGGGTTTTAGCCGTTTGGGGATATAGCCGTTGGGGGTTTATAGCCGTTGGGGGGAGAGAGAAAAATAATTTAGATTTTATATAATTAAATATTGTAATTAAGGAAATGGTAAAATAAATGTATTGTACTATATATATTTACGAGCTATAATATATGCACGCCACTCTACTTGGTGGGTGTTTTGCAGGCATAATTAATAAAGCAGTAATTATTGAAATAAATATTGGCACACCACGCTACTCGGTAAACCTTTCAGTGGGTGTTTGTCCAGATATAATAGTAGAATAATAAAATATATAATGTTAGAAGCTTGGGGTTTAATCCACGCAAGCATCAAGTTAGATGTTAGTAAGGATAGCATAATCACATCACTTTACTATAAATAGGTGGCAGAGCCTCCTTTTATTATAGTAATGATGTTATATGAATATAATTAGTATAATAATTCAGTTTTCGTAATCACATCACAGTTCTATAAATAGGTGGCAGAGCCTCCTTTTATTATAGTAGTGGTGTTATACGAATATCATAAGTATAGTAACTTGCCAATTTTACCTTGAGATTGTAGAGGTAGAAGCTGGGACTTGTGATAGGACTCTTCCTTGAGCAATGGAAGCAGAGGCTCGTGACAAGTTTTACCTTAAGCTAATGGAGGCAGAGACTTGACGTTGTAGGCTTTTTCCCTGAGCTGACGGAGGTAGAGGCTGGGGACAGACTAGAGTGATCGTGCTGATAACGTGTTGTAAAAACTTCGAGAAATAACACAAGACAGAGAATTCTAGAGACAGAGTAGAAATAGGAATTCTTATTGATTTCTGAATTTTGTGTGTACATTGAAATGAATCAGGAAGGGCCTATTTATAGGAAAACCTTGGGGGCACTATGCAGTCGCTTGCGTCATCGCTTACATCAGCGCATAGTAAACTTATTAATGGTGCACAGTAAAGATAGGCAGCCACACGTTTTTCATAACACATATGAATTTTTTTGAGGAAATTTTTAGATATGAATTTAGACTAACACTCTTTGTTTGTATTTGCTACTGATTTTTGGAAAAAGCTTTACCGAATTTGTTTTTTGCTACGAGTTTATCAAACTCTGAAAGCATGTTTCAGTTTCTGTCTTGCACACAAGAATAAAGGCAAAGAAATCACAAAGCCCACCGAAGTCTGTGATTCAGCAGTAAAAAAAAAAATTTGATTTGAGCTGTGGAGCCTCATGTTGAAGATCGGACTTTATTTTTAAAAAAATATATATTTTTTCTTAAATAACGTCCAAATATTTGAATTTATTTCGCACAAATTTTTTTACATCCCATTGGCTGTTTATTAAGCTTCTACTCTCTTAATAAGGTGGTTGACCATAGTTTTCTCTCGTGGCTAGAATTTTGAGGGGTCCCTGTTCTTGTATGTTAGAACTTAGATTTGTGGACCCACAAATATGAGGCTGCATTTGGTTGTCAGTGAACAGTAATAACCACAAAAAGAAATTGTTAAATCACTCGCCGTTTATGGGTTTTTTCCATATCAATAACTGAAAGTCTTCTCGAATGCTGTTTTCACTCTTGAATTTTCATAATATTGACACTTAAATTTTTCTAACTTTGGACAAAAACACAGCCATCATTAATCCCTTTTTGTAATCTAAAATAGAGAAGGTCAATCGCACCAAATTACTCCTGACGAGTTGATGACTCTCTCTCTCTCTCTCTCTCTATCTCTCTCGTTGGGGGAACAGAGTATATGGAAGAAGCAATGGCAACTTCCATGTCCACCAACTCCTCTTGCTCCCCCACCCAACAACCATCAAAAATCAAACTCCTCTTTATTTTCTCACCCGTCATAGGGCATTTTAGATTCTAGCGTTCCCCTCTCCACCCTTCGCAAGGCGTTTTAGAGTCTGGTGTTCCTCTCTCCTGCCAACAAAATGGGCGGACCCATTAGTGCGGTGGGCCGGGTTACAGCCCGGCCCATTTTTTTATATATAGGCGTAAACCTAATTTTTATTTTTTTTCTTTTTTATATATTGTGTTAGACCCCTTTCTATATTGGTTTTTTTTAGCAAATTTATTTCTATTTTCACTCCTGATTTAGTGGAGAATACTGTTTTATTCTTTTGATAAATTCATATAATTCATAAATATATGTTATAAAAAATTGCAGCTCACCCCAAAAAAATTTTCTGGTTCGGCCCCTGGCCCAATAAGCTCCCTCCCCCTCTAATAGAGGAGCAAAGAGGTGAAGAGACGGTGATGAAGCTCATGGATTTGCTGAAGACTTTGAAGAATAAGAAGTTGAAGAGGATGAAAAGAAAGACAATTTAGTCTTATTTACTTTTTCCAAATAAGTTTGACCCAAATCAAGGAATATTTCTAGCATATTCTAACATACAAACAGAGTTATTAACAGGAGATGTGATTTCGTCCCAACTTAAAAGTGACAATATGAAAATATGAAGATTTCAGAGAGGAATACGAGATTAGTGAAAATTTCAAGTGTCGAAATAAAAAACACTTTTTTTTATTTATCTGGCTTGAAGCTTTGGTCAAGTGGTAACGTTTTTCCCTCAAAGAAATAAAAGATTAAAATAAATTCCCTCAAAAGTTTTATTTAACTGCAAACTAATTATTTAATAAAAATATTTTTTTTCTCTTTTTCTTTTTCTCCTTTTTGGATATAAAAGATAGACAAGTCCCACGGTATATCATTAATGAATTCATAACATAATAACTACATATAAAATATATTCTGGGAAAATAACATAATAATTAATAACGGTTTAAGATATGATGGTGCCTAAAATTATTTTATGAAATAAAACAAATTCAATTAAATAACTTTCTATCTTCTAGAGAGGTAAAGAAAGCTCACACTTTTAGAGTTGAAAATTACTATTCCTACACGTTTTCAACATGCACACTTCTCTATACAAGATTACACCAGTAAACTCCCCTGAATGATATTAGGTGTTTGGTTGCAAGGAAGTGAGCGGAAGTAAGGAAATGAGGAAGTATAATTGCTCACTTTCCTATCTATCAAAACACCGGAAAAGAAAAATAAGAAAACTCTTTTTCCTTTTCTCTATTCTCTTTTACACAATAATTTCCTCACTTCCAGAGTGCTACAGTTAATTTTGTGGTTATGTAAATCTCATTTTAATAAGTTGTAGCACAAAACAGTTAATTTTTTGATCATGTAAATCTCACTTGCATTCTAATTACAATCCATTTTTTATTTTTCTTAATTAATTTTTATTTTAATAATATTTTGCGGTCAACTTTATGGTCAACTTTTCCACTTCCACTTTCACATTACCATCCAAACACTAGAAAAGACAAAATATTTTTTAAACCACACTTCCCAACAACATTCAAATACTGAAAAACTTACTAACCAATTCTCAAGTTCCAAAAGGAACTATTATCACTTCCTCACTTCTTCACTTCCTTACTTTCACCCTTAACCAAACATGTCCTTTCTTGATATGAGACACCCACATGTTTTGCTTTTGAGTAAAAAAGTTTGTAAGAATAATATATCTTTTTCCAGATAAAAAATATTTTTCCCACAATCAACCTACACACTTATGTACACAGTAACAATAACATCAGTGGATCTCCTAAATAATATTATTTTCTTTTCTGACATGGAAGACCCTCATGTATTGCTTTTTGTAGAAAAATATATAGGTTTTTTTTTTTTTTTTTAAGAGAAAGATGGGGTCTTGGCCCCAGATTTTATTAAAAAAATAACAAGATAAATAAAAATAAATGTTCCTCAAATCCCGCTACAACACACTTCAACTACGGGCCTGTTTGGTTAATGGTGAAAATGAGAAAGTGAAGAAGTGAGGAAGTGGTAATAGTTCCCTTTGGAACATGGGAATTGGTTAGTAAGATTTCCGGTGTTTGGATGTTGTTGGGAAGTGTGGTTTGAAAAATGTTATGTCTTTTCTGATGTTTAGATGGTAATGTGGAAGTGAAAGTGGAAAAGTTGACCACAAAGTTGACCGCCAAATAATATTAAAATAAAAATTAATTAAGAAAAATAAAAAATAGAGTGTGATTGGAATACAAGTTAGATTTACATGATAAAAAAATTAACTGTTTTGTGCTACAACTTATTACAAATGAGATTTACATGACCACAAAATTAACTGTAGCACTCTAGAAGTGAGGAAATTGTTGTGTAAAAGAGAAAAGAGAAAAGGAAAAGGGGTTTTCTTAATTTTCTTTTCCGGTGTTTGGATAGATAGGGAAGTGAGCAATTATACTTCCCCATTTCCTTATTTCTGCCCACTTCCTAGCAACGAAACACCCCCTAGCACCTCCTACTCAACGAGAGCACATCACACCGCCTACACAATCCTACTGAAAAAAGTCCTGGGGCCGAGAAAGCATACACTAATACTCACAATAGCTCCAAAAAAAGCTCAGAACCAACATTCATGGACCCGCCCATCACATAGAATCGCTTCAGGCAAAAAGCCCTCTTTGTATAACCCAGACATCCACAACAGTCGAAACTCTGGACAGGCTTAAGCTACAACAGAAGCAAATTTATGAAGTTCAACCTTCTCCCTGATCCCTGCCTGAACAGCATGATACAACTAATCAAACTTCCTACGCAGAGAATCAACCGAGATCAGCCCCGCTGGCTCGACAACAGAGCGCATGTGTTGCATCTCTGCATCTGGAGATTTCAGTAAAAATACCAACTCCATTTTCTCTAATAATACCCAGCCCAAAATTTTTAAAAAAGCCCGTAAACCCTACTGGCCCAAACTGCCAACAACTTGGCTTTTCAGTTGGGCTCAAACTATCCGCTGGCCTGGCCCACTTCTTTAACCGGCGTGCTGGGATTTTGCTTGCATTTTCCATCGGCCCAAAGCCCATTAGGCCGGCCTGTTCAAGAGCCTTACTCACCCGAGCTCGATTCGGATTAGGGTTTGAATTTCCAACCCCATTGGCCAAATCGCTACCTTTCTTCCCCGCAGCCGTCATAGATTTGACAGCGGTCACTGCTGCTAAATTCAAATTTGAAATCAGATTTGAATTCAAATTATCAGCCTAACTGTCCTCTCTGACATTGGAACCCTACTGCCTGCAGCTAATATCCTCTGCTTCATCGTCTGCATCACCGTGAGTCGGAACTCCGACGGGTAATCCAAAAAGGTTCAAGCATCAACTCCGGCTGAATTCCGACCTTCTCCGGCAAATAATCATCTACCATCTTCGGCAATTCTTGAGCTCCATTTACTATGCCATCTCCCTCTGCAACCTCCTCTGCAGCCCACGATTCAGCATAGCAGCAGTGGAAGCAATCTCCCCGAAACCGGCTTTCTCTCCAACAACCTCCTCAAGACCCACCTTCATCTCCTCCGAGATGTAGACCACTCGGGGGGATGCACCCACGATGGGGACCGGCCCATAACCACACCCAACCTCCCTCCCCTGTTTTTGAATTAAGTAGGGGAGGCAACAGAGATCGCCTCCGGCGCCAAATTAATAGAGCTCTGTGTTCCTTGACAACCAGAGCTCGATGCCGAGAAGCCAGCGTTGTAAACCAAAGAACCCTCTCGGACTTCATGGCATAGGCCACTCTTTTTCCAGCGCTGCCCCCACTTGACTGCCTCTGTAGAGGACATGAAACCAACATCACATCTCGCACTCAAGGAAGGCTCCGCCAATGAAACCACTTCCAACTGAAGCTGGAGGTTTTCGCCCTCAGTCAGCCCCAAGAGATCATCCTTAGAGAGAAGCACCCTCACTACCAATGGCTAGTTCAAACCTTCGTGGACTACTGAGGATTGGGAGCTGACAACAGAAAAGCCGAATTTGGGGGTGAGGGGAGAAAAGGATGGAGGAGATGAAGATGCTAGTGAATAGAACTGAAATTGGGCGTATAGAGAGAAAGAAGGAGGGGTGGAAGGAGAGGAAGTGAATTGCATAGAGCTCGGAGCTGAGCAAAGCTAGACGACGGTGTCCCGATTTCCCACAATCTGAAAACGATGGAGCCGCATCTAAAGCATCTAAAGCATCTATGAAGCCAAAAGGAAGAGTTAGAAACGAAAGAAGGAAAGGGGAAGGGGTCTCGAGAGGAAGGGAATGGGGAGCAAGTGGAGGAAGATGAAGGAGGCATGAACTGGTGAAAATTTGGAAATCCCAAAAAACCTTTAAGGTGGCAAACACAAGCTTCGAATCCACCCTGTGCCAAACTTGAGTAGCATATAGGTTAAAGTGTGTAGAAAAAAATATTTCTTTACAGATGAACTTTTCATATACGCTGTCAACCTACACATTTCTCCACACAAGACTAACACCAGTGGACACTCTCGTATAATATTTTTTTTCGATATGATAAACCCAGTATCCTTGTGCAGGCAAAAGCGTATAAAATATAAATGTTTTAGATTGAGGTTTTCATCATTTCATCTTTCTTATCCACAAAATTATCCACCAAATCAAAGATATATGTTTTAAATTAATATGGCCCCTATATTAGAAGAATTAAAAAGAAAACCAGATTTGGAGACAGAAAGAGAGTGAATTAAAGAAAAGATAGATAACAGAGAGAAAAAGTATAAACCTGATAGGATTTTATATAATTAACTGAAAAACTTACAAGGTGGTTCTCCTGTAATTTTCTTCTGTCAATTCTTGGGAGATTTGGTCTGCACATCAAGAAGGTTATTTCATGTGACAACATTAATGGCCTTGGGGACCTCAAACTTGTGACCATGTAAGTGGTAAAAAAAAATTAGAGAGAAACAATGTTTATTGTTGTCAACAGCAAAAATAAATTAAAAAGAAAACACAAAACGAAGAATGTAAACAAGAATTTATCCCGGGAGAATTAACGGAGAGAAATTAAGTATTGAAATCAATATATTCGTAAAAAATCCTCGAGTCGAAACTTGCGCCCTCTTTCTTAAAAAAAAAAATACATGAAAAAAATATGATATTTGTTTCGTTTTGATTGGAAATAAAAAATTATTCATCTCCCATTTCGTTGTCAAGAATTTATTGTTTGGCAGAAGATTGATGATAAATATAAATAAAATAAATAAATCTAACCATTTTCTGAAAAATCATGGTAAACTTGAGTAAATTTATTGTGAAAAATGAATTAAGTCTAACCAGCTACGAGCAAATACTAGTGGTCTAAGTTATAAAAGACCATCGGAAAGACAAAAGGAATGACTTTTTTGCATTTTTAATATTTAAAAAAATCATAAGTGAACAATTATTTTCTTTTTCTAGAAGTTCAAAGCATAAACAAGTAAACAACATTTGGATTTCAATCTCTTCGTCATGTTTTTGGGCAGTGGACGATTTATTTCTTAAATTACAACTGTTCATTAATGTCTAAACAGTTGACGGTTCATCTCAAACGTAATCATCATTGTGATACTCTTGTGCATTGTAACTCATCTTCAGTTCTCACTTTCAACTCAAAAATAATTATAATTATTGCCTATAAAATGACACATAATTATGATTTAAGAGTGAATCATCCACTGCCTAAATCCCCAACCCCAATTGCCCCTCACATCAAATACACACGTCAGACAAAACATCTTAATACATCAAAATGATACTTGGAGGAATGATAAAATAGAAGTGAATCAATGCCTTCAACGTATCAATATATAGGATTTTTTTTTTTTTTTTTTTGTCTCCCTTTGTCTAGAAAAGGGGCTGTATTCATGTTTTTTTAGGAAAATTTAACTAATGTGGGAAAATTTACTTGATTTAAAACATGCAATAAATATAATTCTTTTCAATCTAATAAATTACTTGTCCTAAGTATGAAATCGAAATACAGAATTAAAGGAAAACAAAAGGCTGTCCTGAGATGACGTAGTCGTGCAGACGCACTGCCCTAAAGAAAGATAGTCGGTGTCTCATCCGGACCTTAAAATGACCTTTTCTCCTAACAGTAAAAACTCCTCCGTTAGTACACCAGCACCCAACTCAGGACGATGAGTCAGACATCTGCTCAGACGGAGATTCGTTGCCCGCAAGTGAAAAAACAAAGTTAAGAAAGCACCAAAATTCGATCGCAAGAACACAGTTTTTTTTAAGAAATTTGTGTGAGAAAAAAAGCAAATCGATTTCTGTTTCATATAAAAGATACGTACAGAGATAGGGTATTTATAACCCTCTGCAGATCTTTCAGTTTGTAACAGCCCGGGAGAATCTGTGATCATGCGCAAGTGATTACAACGTGCAAATCTGATTCTTTTGAACGGGTCCAACTCTACCCGAAAATCTCAACAGAATTTTAAAAAAAATTAAAAATTAAAAACCAAAAGAAATGTAGCAGGTCCAACAAGCCCCTGAATCAAACTACATTCGTGTTCACAGGTCGTGGGCCCCGCGCGCCACCGGAACCCGGCTCGGCTCGGTTCCGTTCGGAGTGTGCGCGCACATGTGGGGATGTGGCTCATGGCCCAACATTCATAACAATAAGCATAAGAGGAATTGGTATGTATACTACCCAATCTCCCATCTCCTATACAATGTGGGACTAAACTCAAAGGCAAATAAGATGAAAACTCAAGTTTTTCCTCTAAACTCAAAACATGTCCAACAATTTTGTCCATTAAAAAATCTCCTAAAAGACTCAACAGGCACAACTAGAATAAGAAGATTAATTCAACAGAAAAGCACAACATATGTTAGGATTATGACATGAATACTTCGTGAAGGTCGACTAATGTTGGATCTAGCAGTTTTCTTTTGGATCTGTTTTGAGTCCGTGTTGCATTCAAGTTTTCTTATTCTGATTGATAGAGTTTGTTTAGGACTAACAGAGTTCTATGGTCTATAAATAACCCCTTAGGGCTGACGTTTAATGTATTTCAAAAGAATCCAATGAATTTGTAATTTCTAAGGGTGTAATTCATCTAGGTGATAGTTTCGTGAGAGAAGCTTAGCCACAAGGGTTCGCTATTCTTAGAGAAGAGCTTGTAATCTTCTCAAGCGTGATGTGTAGGTAATTCTTATTATACTCCCCCAAAGTTTTAATAAAGCTTCTCCTCCCTTCTCCTGTGGACATACACACGATCTGTTTGATCGGTGAAATTACGTTATATTGTTTGTTGGTTTTCTATCTATTTTGAAATATCTTCTTCTTCTCTTCTTCACGTTGCCCTATTAGATCCTGTGGTTCATTTTCGTTGCGCCGCCCCAGTCGATCCGATCGTGGGGGCGACCCTTGAAATGACAACAATTGATAAAAGAGCATGCAGATTGTTTCCTAACAATTGGTACCAGAGCAAGATCAACTTGAAGATGTTTGCGATCAAGTTTTATATTTAGAAGTACGATGGTGTCATCAATTTCAGCAGATGACAGATTAGAATGAACGCCACCCTTAACCAGAGTGGGTTGAAGAAAACACTACTCGGGAGAGAAAAAAGCCTCAAGAAATGAAGGAAGAAACTTAGTAGGAGCTGGATGAGAAAGCTTTGACGGCTATTCAGCTTTGCTTGGCAGATGAAGTGTTGGATGAGTTTTTTACGGAGAAAACAACATTCTTGTTTGGGAGGAACTTCAAGACCACTATTTGAAGAAGTCGTTGGCGAATTGATTGATTCTGAAGCGGCGTCTCTTTCTTCTCCGCATGCATGAAGATACACCTATCAACTCTCACATTGCAGAATTTTTCTCTATTATCAATAATCTAGATAAGCCAGAGGTTAAGATGGAAGATAAGGATCAAGTACTTCTATTACTGTGTTATTTACCTTATTCATAGAAGAGCTTTAGGGAAGTTATTGTAAATCACCTAGAGGGGGGGGTGAATAGGTGATAATGCTAATCTAGAAACTAAATGCGGAAGCTAAAACAATTTTGCAATCACACTTAATACAACCAACAAGTGTAGCTGAATTCCCCGTGAAGGGCTCTGAACTAACTCCTCTTGATTCCCTAAGATATGGGTTGAGGTGCTATATGAAGCTCTTGTGGTTAAGTACAAGTGAGGCACACACACAAGCAAGCCAAGCATATAAGGATGAACAATATGAAATAATGCAAGGCACAAATGCAAGCAAGTATGATATGATGATATGAATGATGCTTTGCACAATATAAAGAGAGAGAGCTAGAGAGACAATGGATCAAACGCAAACACAAAGATATGTTTCGAGGTTCGAGCCCCTAACTCTACGTCCCCGCCTTCACCGAGAAGGATTTTCAATCCACTAAGGAGTACCGAACTCCTCTCTCAACCTTACAATGCCACCGAGGCAATACAACCACAATCCACCTCTACCAAAGAGGGATAAGGCCCGTAGCCAACAACCAAACTCAATCACCTCTACGGAAGAGGGATACAAACCAATACCACTCCAATCAACCTCTACCAAAGAGGGATACAACAAAATAAGGAGGGTTTACAACTAGTGGTTTCTTTCAACCACAAACAACTTTTCTTTTTCCCACAAACAAATGATCCTATAGAATAGGATAGGTGATAGCTCAAGTGTGAAAAAACTAGGTGTTTGGAAACTAAAAACTCAAAGAAAAATTTTGGGAAAACTCTTGAAAAAGATATAAGTGAAGAACAAAACAAATCTCCCAATTTTCTATTTTTCTTTGATTTCCCAAAAACCTAAAAAGATAAATCCTTTTGACACAAAACTCTTTTGAAAACTCTTTTAAAACAGTAGAGAAAGTCTGAAAATTTTGGCTCTAAAAATCTTGGCCAAAACCCTTAAGAAATGGGGTATTTATAGGCCCAAAAGAAAACTAGCCGTTAGGCTGATCTGTCAGCCTGACAGGCTGGCGGTCGACTGGCCGGTCCACCGCCAACGGTCATATTTTTTATCGTTGGGGCATCCCGGTCGACTGCCCAGATACAAAGAGCAGAGCTCTCTGGTCCGGTCGACCACCCGGTCGGCCGGCCCATGTGTCTGCCAGACGTGCACAAGGCTGTGCACGTCGGTCGACCGCCGGGTCGACCGGCCCTTGGTTCGGTTGACCGACCTGGCCTGTCAGCCACTATCCTGGGTCAGAAAATCATGTTAAAAATATTTTTAAAAATTTTTTTCTCTTCTAAAAATCCCCAAAAATAGTTTTAACATTTTGCATTGATATATAAACATATGATAAAAATTTTAACTCAAATATCAAGCAATTTGAACTATTTTTGTGTTTTATCATTTTTACCAAAAACTAAAACTTGTATTTTATCAAACTTTGATTTTTCAATACATGAATAGTGAATCACCTAGAGGGGGGTGAATAGGTGATGGCTATATGAAATATGACAATAATGCAGAATTTAAAATCTACTTAACAATATGCTCAAATTAAAATGCTTGCAAGATAAAAGCAATAAATAAGGCAAGTAATAAAGAGATTGAGTTTAGAGAAATTTGAGCAAACGCAAACACGAGGATATGTTTCCGAGGTTCGAGCCACACTCTACGTCCCCGCCTTCACACTTGAAGGATTTATATATTGTTGATCCCACTGGATCTCCAATTCAAGGACACACTTGTCCTATCTCTCGTGATGCCGCAACACCACTTGGAGCACACTAGCTCGCTTGAGGCCGATGCCTCTACAACTTCGCTCAATAAGAAAATTGATCACACTTGATCACAAAAAGCTCACTTAGCACAATCCTATAACCAATATGTAGAGATAGTACTTGGGATTGTGAAGTGCAAAAAGACTAGAGTGAAGTAGAGGAATTTGCTTCAAGTAGGTGTTTGGAAATTTTGGCTTTGATGAAAATTTTTTTTAAAATGAAAGGCTTTTGAAAACTTGTAAATCTTGTAAAGATTGTTTTTGAAATTGTTGTCTTATCATGTTGAAATGACCCACTATTTATAGTGGAGGAAACACAAGGTAAACAACTAGAGAAATTCATTGGGGTGAGATCCCAACAAAAAATCTGTCAGAAAATAGAGCTGTTGGAGTCTGTCAGAATTTCTGACAACTACCAGTCGACCGGGTCGGTCGACCGACAACGGTCATATTTCTGACCGTTGGGGGAAAACGGTCGGCCGCCCGGTCGACCGAAATAAACAGAGAGCACTGATAAGTGCCCGGTCGACCCGAACGGTCGGCCGACGTGCACACATGCACAGCCGTGCACGTCGGTCGACTGGGGCGGTCGACCGGCCTCTGTCAGATTTGTTTAACAGAGTCTGCAGAAAACTGGGAGGGAAATTTTGGTTTTGATCTTATTGGTTTAAGGACTTTAAAAATAAAATTTTAGACCTAATAAAGCTAAGAGCATGATCATTGATCAATACTCAAACATGTTAGATCATTTTGATAAAAAAAAATCCTTTTGAATAAAACTTGTTTTTCTAAAACTGGTTTTCCAAAGCATGGTATTTCTAAAACTAAGTTAGAAATAAAAATTCTTGAAGCCATGTTCTAAAACTAAGTTTGAAGCCATGAATCAAACTAAGTGTGTGTGAGTGACAATCCCAAATAATCTACCTCTATCATCTAGGTTTTGACAAAAATCTCTAAAAAGAAAAGTAAAATACAAATCTTGAACTTTTCTTCAATGTCTTGATCCCGAAGCTTTTCTACCGTGCTTGGCTTGGGAATGCAAATATTTTAGCGGCGTCCAAACTTGTGAGTCTTAATTGTGGAGCCGTCAAAATAACTTGTTTTAACCTGAAATCCTTTTAAACAAAATTGTTAAATACATAACTAAATATGGTTTGTTATCATCAAAATATCGGGCTAATGGCCTTTGGGCCAACAATCTCCCCCTTTTTGATGATGACAAAACATATATAGTTATTACAAATATTTTGGGTGGAGACTTCAAGTGAAGCTCCCCCTCAACACATGCATATCATAAAAATATACTCAGGCATAGATAAATGGCGCAAAATGATAAACCACAAATGATAAACCACAAAACCACAATACACATATCCATGCCAGAAATAACTCATGCCATAAAAGATAACACATGTCATACATAGATAAAAGTAAAGAAAGACACATGTCCACACACAAACATCAAATATATGTCCACAAGACTAAAAATACCAAAAAGATGTCCAACACAAAATATAAGCCCAAGAAATGAAGTCTCTCCAGAATATCTCTCCCCCTTTTTGACATCATCAAAAGGGGAAGTCACTCCTCATCGTCGTCGTCCTCATTATCGTCCTCCTCAAACGAGCTGTCCTCAGCATCTCCTTCAGCCATCTGCTCATCACCATCATTATCCTCATCATCATCAGAAACCTCCTCCTCTGGATCAATACCAGCAACACCTGGCTGTGGTGCTGAAGAAGCAGAAGGAGCCCTGACAGGAAATGGAGGGCCGGAGGAAGGAAGCAGTCGGGCAAGTGGCGTGGGGTCTGGACCAAGCATGTTGAACTTCTCAAAGAGTGCACTAAATTGCGAATCCACATATCGCATGGAATCCGCAAAGTAGGACATGTCATTGCGAAGTCCCTGAAAACGCGAGTCCATCTCCGCGCGATGTGCTGCATCCGCCGCAGAAATCTGGGTCAGTCGCTGCTCGACCCAAGACTGATGCTCCTGAATCTGAGTACGAAGCTCAGACGAAATAAGGGCCTGAAGATCTGAAGATATGGATGGCCCGGGAGCAGAGGAAGTCCCTAGGGCAGAAGAAGACCCTGGGGCAGATGATGATCCTGGAACATGAACAGGAGGAATAGGAGGCTGCTCAGGAGCGGGAAGACGCGCCCTGGCTTGCATCCTCTTCAAAAGGGTGCTGTCTAGGTTTACAGATGGTTCAGTGGGAGATTCAGAGGATAGATCGAAACCCAGTTGTTTGAGGAGATAAGAGATGAGCATCCCATAAGGCAAATGCCTATTGGGCATACGGATTTGATCAGAAATCATGTGTGAAATTATGAAACAGGGGATATTAATCTTAATGCCTTTCAGAAGGCAATAGACTAACAATAGAATAGGACCCCTAGCATGACTATACTCCCCAGACTTGGGTAAAATGTTATAGAAGACAAATTTGGCAAGGACTTGGGCAGTGAAAGTGAACTTGATCACCTCCTCATTCCTTACTAAACCGGGGTTGTCATCCCCGTGGATCAAAGTTGACGCGGTGAGCGCAGACTCACCGGCCGGATAGACAAAATCATGTAGGTCAAAAGAGTATACATCAACTCCTCCACAGGAGAGATGCAACAAATAAGCAAATTGTTCTAGAGGGATATCAATGTCTCTCCCTAGAACTCTGGACCTAACCCGATTTCCCTCGAAAGCAAGATTTGTATAGAAGTAAGGTATGAGAGAGGTATAAACTGGTTCTCTAATAGTCATGAATTGGTCTAAAGAATTATTCCTCAATATTTGTGGGATATTAAGGTGCTCAAAGTCTTGGAGGACTACACATCTCCCCGAAATGATGGTTCTCTTAGAAAGGAGGATGTACCTATTTTCAGCAAGATCATTAACAAATGGGCGTTTAGGCCTAGTGGAAGAGGATGAAGGGACTACAGATTTGCCCTTCTCAGTTCTAGATCTTTTGGACATGATGAAATTTTAGGTTATAATGAAGATCTATGTTACAAATAAAGGTGGGGCTTGATCTAAACTAAGGAAACAAAAGATCTTGACAAAACTAAAGAGAACAATGAGAAAAGGAACAAGATTTAAAGGAAAAATCGGATTTTTACCTTAATGGAAGAGATCAAGAACCCAAAATCAGAAATTCCCTGAGTTGGAACGTAGAACGGGCCTGAAAGTGATGATCCAGCGAAAAATGAGAGAAAGAACCTTGGATTTGAGGTGGATTTGATAGAGATGAAGAGAATGGGATTTTGGAGAGAGGGAGAAAGGGGATCGCCGGTGAGAAAATGAGAGAGAGAGAGAGAAACGGGCTTTAAATAAAGTGGGTATGTGACAGATTCTCGACGCACGGTCGACCGGTCCGGTCGACCGAAAAATCCCGAGAGCTCTGACAGACATAGCGGTCGACCGCAGCGGTCGGCCGAAATTACCCGAGAGCTCTGACAGATCACACGGTCGACCGCAGCGGTCGGCCGGCTACAGAGAAGAATGAAAACTATTCTTCCAGGCAAGGTCGGTCGGCCGGAACTCAGATCCGGTCGACCGGTCTTGCCCAAAACCTATCAGCAGCAAAAGACCCTAAAAATTTTTAAAAGGTGTCAAACAAATAATAGGCAGAATATATTCAACATACCATATTTTAAAACATGGTTTTAAACTTCATTAGTTATAATATTAACACAATTTACACAAGACATTTTTATTTTTATTTTTCATATAAAAACAAAGGTTTAGAGATGTTGAAGCCGAATTACCCGGTGAAGGGTTCTGAACTTCATCCTCGAGATTCCTCTAAATATGAGTTGAGGTGCGCAATTGCCATCTCTAATGTATTTGCTTTAAATATAAATATTAAATATTTATTTTAGTTTTTTTTAAAAAATGTATATAGATATATGATCAAAAACTGAACATGTGGACATAACAAAAAAATATATGACATAAATACAAGATATCAAGCATTTAAACAAGGCATATACACAAGCATGATGGAAATGTAAGTTTACACTAACACATATCAATGTAGCACAAAGGTAAACTAACAATCCTATGCATTTGTATATATAAACACAATAAAACTTTTAAATGGAGAATTTACCAAACGAGGGAAATCTCCAAAATAGGTGCCTCCATGATAGTGATGCAAACGCGATGTGATCTTTGAGCTTTGATGCATCCACCACCCGGGCACCGTCTCCCCCTAAGTCTTGGAGGATGAAGACCCACCTGTATCAACTAAAGTGGGTGAATCTTTTGGTACCCAAATCTTTTTGGTTCCTTTAGGATTAGTACCGGGGCGAACCCAAACATGTTTATTATTCATGTTATGTTTAACAAAATAAAATTTTTCTAAATGGCCTTTGCTGCCACAATGCGTGCAAACATAAATCCTACCACTACCATACATGTGAGCATGCTTGTGAGTGTGTGCATGTTTCCGTGCATGGTGAGTGTGTTTCCCTTGGGTTACTCCTTTGGGAAATCTAGATGCAAATTTATTTAAGTCAAATGCACATTTTTTAAGAGCTGAATCTAAAACATCAACCCATTTTTGAATTTCAACAAAATCATTTTTATTGCAAGATAAATTGGAGGTTTTCCCTTTACAAGCTAATTTATAATTTTCAAAATCAATCTTTATTTTCTTAAAAGCATTAGATAAATCATTTTTCTCTTTTTCAATAATATCATATTTATTTTTCAATAGATCATTTTCCTTTTTCAATTTTTTATTTTGAGATTGTGAAATCTCATACCTATGTTGTAATTCTTCAAAAAATTGAGCTAGTTCATCCATAGTCAATTCATCATCTTCTATGGAGTTTTCAAGAGTTACCTTAGAAGAATCTTCTCCATGTGCCATGAAGCACATGTGTGCGGCGTCGTTCTCCTCCTCGGATTTCGACTCCGTATCGTCCCACGTGGCCACCATAGCCTTCTTCTTCTTTGGGCCGTTCTTGGAGGTGGTAGCTTGGAGAGCGGGGCAATCGGCAATGAGGTGTCCAATCTTCTTGCAATGAAAGCAAGGACCCGGCTCCTCTCTTTTTCTTTCGAATCTTCCTTGAGGTTTCCCTCTTCGGAAGTTGCTTTGCCTCCCTTTCTTGTAGAACATCTTACCCACCTTCTGGATGAGCATGGCAAAGTCCTCATCGCAATCTTTCGATGAGTCTTCCTCGTCATGGTTGGTTGGAGTGGCTTTGAAGGCGAGAGCTTTCTTCTTTGGCGCCTCCCTTTCTTCTCTAACTTTCATCTCCATCTCATGGGTCTTGAGATTTCCGATGAAGCCGGAGAAGTTCATCTCCTCCCTATCGTTGAGCTCCTTGAGGGTGGTTGCCTTGACTTCCCAAGCTTTGGGAAGAGCTCTAATGACCTTCCTTATCTTTTGGTCATTATCGATCGTGTCACCTAAAGAAGATAAAGCATTTGTTATTTTGGTGAAACGAGTGAGCATGTCATCAATGCATTCATTCTCAAGCATATAAAAGTTCTCATATTGAGAACGAAGCAAGTCAATCTTGGATCTTTTGACTTGGGACGTTCCCTCATGAGTCACAATCAAAACATTCCAAACCTCAAATGCCGATTTACAATTTATGATGCGTGATAGGTCATCTTCATTTAAGGCTTGTGTTAATGCATATTGAGCTCTAGCATTTGCCTCATAGTCCTTAGTGGTATCTTCGGACCATGATTTCTCATCGGTGAGGGGTTCAATAAATTCTTTGGTGATGGCCCTAGCAACTCTAACTCCTAGGGATTTAAGAAAAAGGTTCATCTTGACCTTCCAAATAGGGAAGTTCAAGCCATCAAACTTGGGTGGGGACTTGATGCTAAAAAAATCAATTGAAGCCATGGATAGTGAATATGATGCACAACAAATGAAGAATACAACTAAATGATATAGCCAAATACAAGGATCTCCCTAAGGTGGTTAAACCAAATAGTAGGGTTAGGCTCTGATACCAATTGAAATCACCTAGAGGGGGGGTGAATAGGTGATGGCTATATGAAATATGACAATAATGCGAAATTTAAAATCTACTTAACAATATGCTCAAATTAAAATGCTTGCAAGATAAAAGCAATAAATAAGGCAAGTAATAAAGAGATTGAGTTTAGAGAAATTTGAGCAAACGCAAACACGAGGATATGTTTCCGTGGTTCGAGCCACACTCTACGTCCCCGCCTTCACACTTGAAGGATTTCCACTATTGTTGATCCCACTGGATCTCCAATACAAGGACACACTTGTCTTATCTCTCGTGATGCCGCAACACCACTTGGAGCACACTAGCTCGCTTGAGGCCGATGCCTCTACAACTTCGCTCAAGAAGAAAATTGATCACACTTGATCACAAAAAGCTCACTTAGCACAATCCTATAACCAATATGTAGAGATAGTACTTGGGATTGTGAAGTGCAAAAGACTAGAGTGAAGTAGAGGAATTTGCTTCAAGTAGGTGTTTGAAAATTTTGGCTTTGATGAAAATCTTTTTTAAAATAAAAGGCTTTTGAAAACTTGTAAATCTTGTAAAGATTGTTTTTGAAATTGTTGTCTTATCATGTTGAAATGACCCACTATTTATAGTGGAGGAAAGACAGGGTAAACAGCTAGAGAAATTCGTTGGGGTGAGATCCCAACAAAAAATCTGTCAGAAAATAGAGCTGTTGGAGTCTGTCAGAATTTCTGACAACTACCGGTCGACCGGGTCGGTCGACCGACAACGGTCATATTTCTGACCGTTGGGGAAAAACGGTCGGCCGCCCGGTCGACCGAAATAAACAGAGAGCACTGATAAGTGCCCGGTCGACCCGAGCGGTCGGCCGACGTGCACACATGCACAGCCGTGCACGTCGGTCTACTGGGGCGGTCGACCGGCCTCTGTCAGATCTGTTTAACATAGTCTGCAGAAAACTAGGAGGGAAATTTTGGTTTTGATCTTATTGGTTTAAGGACTTTATAAATAAAGTTTTAGACCTAATAAAGCTAAGAGCATGATCATAGATCAATACTCAAACATGTTAGATCATTTTGATAAAAAAAATCCTTTTGAATAAAACTTGTTTTTCTAAAACTGGTTTTCCAAAGCATAGTATTTCTAAAACTAAGTTAGAAATAAAAATTCTTGAAGCCATGTTTTAAAACTAAGTTTGAAGCCATGAAGCAAACTAAGTGTATGTGAGTGACAATCCCAAATAATCTACCTCTATCATCTAGGTTTTGACAAAAATCTCTAAAAAGAAAAGTAAAATACAAATCTTGAACTTTTCTTCAATGTCTTGATCCCGAAGCTTTTCTACCGTGCTTGGCTTGGGAATGCAAATCTTTTAGCGGCGTCCAAACTTGTGAGTCTTGATTGTGGAGCCGTCAAAACAACTTGTTTTAACCTGAAATCCTTTTAAACAAAATTGTTAAATACATAACTAAATATGGTTTGTTATCATCAAAATATCGGGTTAATGGCCTTTGGGCCAACAATAGGATAGTCAAAATAAGTTTGTTTAAGATATGAAGCATGTATGTATATCGAACGCATCTAATATACATAAAAACCATTTAAACTTGTTTTGATCTAAACTATTCATGAAAACTAAAATTCAAAACATAAAACTTGTGTGTGTTGTGCACTTGAGCTATCAACTATACTAAGCTTTACAAATGGATCTAAACACACTAAACACTAGGATACCTAAGTCTTCTTGACGATCTTCAATCTTCAAGCCGGCTTGGTCCCAAAACTTGATCCACCAGTGTAAATGAGTGATCTTGAAGCTCGAGCACCAGAATCAATATGAAAAGCTCCAAAAACTCCTTTGTTGAAGCTAATCACCAATTAATATCTTGATTAATGATCTGTGACTAAAAACACAAGAATATTAGTAAACATAACTACATGAGTTAATCATCATCAAAACTAGAGAGGAAGGCCTCCGAGCCAACAATCTCCCCCTTTTGATGATGACAAAACTCATGGAGTTATATGCATGGATTAAAGTTAAGCTTTAAAGAAGCTCCCCCTTAACTCATGCATAAATAAATAAACATAATGAATATGCAGTAAAGGTTCTTAAACATGAATGCATAGATATGCATAAACAATAAAAGGATCTAGATATCCAATGAAATGTTCAAAAACAAAACAAGCTCTAGATACCAATTAAAATTAAACTAAATTAAACTTAATATATACAAAACATAAACATGCATATATAAAACACAATCAAACTCAAAATCTTTCTCCCCCTTTTGTCAATCATCAACAAAGGGGTAAAAATCAAAACAAAACAAAATCTTCTCCCCCTTTTTAATACAAAGAAACAATCATCAATAAGGGATAAATAAAGACAATGTTCTCCCCCTTTTTGTCTAAGACAAAAACAAAACCAAATAGGGGTGACAATCAATTAAGATATCAATTGAAAATATGTCAAAGTAGTATCTTGATACCAATTGAAAGTAAATATAGATCAATAAAATAATGGTATATGCTATATACATTCATGAAGAGGAAGATGTGAAGCTTCCCTACATAGATACATTACATGACGGAGGGATGACAAGCCCTAATTCACATAACATACACTATGCAATGTATAAGAGGAGATGTGAAGCTCTCCCTACACACGTGTACCACATAAAGAAGAGATTGTCAAGCTCTTCAATACAAGATACACTCATCATGAATCTATATGTAGAAGAGATGTTAAGCTCTCCTTGCATATATGCAATCAAAACATTTTGACTATTTTCTTTAAACAAAATTTGAGATACCATTTTTAAAACATTCAAATAAACATCTTGATATCAAAAGAGAGTATTTTTTCTTTTTAAGTATATGATATCAATTTAAAAAAATTTATTTTCTATCATAAAGCAAGGGAGTGGAGATACAAATACCAATTGAAATATGAAAATCGAATTTTCTCCCCCTTTATGAAATACCAACAAAAACAATGCATAGGCTTGAAATAAGATACCAATTGAAAATTAAATCAATTGAAACAAAGTTAAAACTCAAGCTTTAGCATAAACAAAATTTTGTGCTTAAAGATATAGGGATATAATAAGCACAAATAAAACATATATATGTATGAAAAGTAGATACCAATTGAAATTGATATTCTTTGAAATGCAAGCATACATATACGAAAATTTATGAGTATACAATAAAGGTCAAAATTGATACCAATTGAAAGAATCCAAAGATACCAATTGAAACAACAATAATATCAAATGTATATCTCATATTACCTAGCCTCCCAATCATATTCAAGTTTAAAAAGATTTTCACTATAAGGCATACATGAGCATGATCTCCCATCCAACCACCCTTTGATGGTAGGGGTTTTCAAAAAAATAGATTTGAAAAATAAAGTATGTTTGAAAACTCTACCAAAATGAAGAATATCGCAACTAGTTAAATGGAAAAACTTGTAAACTACTACGAAATCCTTCAAGTAAGGAATAAAACAAAATTGTTTTTCATAAACATGAAATTCACAAAATATTCAACACTCATAATCAATTAAGCATAAATATGACTCATGAAAACAAACACATTAGTAAACAATAAATGTGAGTGTACAAGTACAATGTGAAGAACATGATCATGAAAGTATTCAATTTTGGCTCAATATTTCTTAGCATAAAAAACATGAAAATCATCAAGACTTATTTAATCTTCAAGGTATATGTATGTCCTATACAAACTAAAGTATACATATATATCCAAACACAACGAGTCCACAAAGATATATGCATGAAGGCACGTGGCTCAAAAGGATGTATATGTATAACAATAATTTGGATAAAATGGACATATACATGAAGTTAAATATAAACACATAGAAACATGAAAAAACTAAATTTTCATTAAAACAAATTTCATTTCAAGGTATATGTATGATTTGTTAACACAAAAAGTATACATACATATCCCTAAACACAATTAAGTCCATATATATAGATTTGCATGAAAGGCAAATGACTCAAGGGGTATACATGTATATCTTAAGGTTTGGCAAAATAGACATATACATGAAATGAAAACACATGATCATAAAATAAAACCAAAATGGGAATACAAGTTTAAAATGCATGGATCATCAAAACTAGACTATACTAGCACATCTAATGGGTTCAAATAAGCATTCAAGCTCAAACATATATAGATTTATTTATGACCCACTATATGTACAAGCATATACCTAGTTTTAATGAAAACTAACATCTAAACATATATCCAACATATGAAGCATAAAAACAAATCATAAATCAACATGATAAAATTTTAAAACATGATTATTATGTAAATCTTCATGTTATTAAATTCATGATGTACATGATAGCTAAACTATGGTGAGAACACAAAATAATAGTCCATATTAAACATGGGTGTCTCAAATACTATACATGTATGTCAATGGTCTAATAAACATGACATTTTCATAGTAATCTATAAACATCAAAACATGTTATAAACAATGAACATGAAAAGCATGCATAAATATATAAGGAGTAAGAGATTTATACCAAAATTGATGAGGGCACCTCTCTAGTACTCCAAAACATGGTGGTCCTCTCCACCAAACATCCCTTGAAAGTGATGCATCCAAAATGTTTCCTTTAAGTACGGAACGCATCCACTCCAAGGTACCATCAACTCTCACGTCATGAGAGAGCCCACACCTACATCAAACACACGAGGGGTGGTCTTTGGTACCCATATCTTATTGGGTCCATGGGGTTAGTACCATTCCTAACCCAAACAAATTTATTTGCTAAATTTACATCATGTATTCTATCATAACAAAATTTAGTAAGGTGGCCCTTACGTCCACAATGTGTACATGTGTACACATGAGCATACATGGTGTGATGGTGTCCGTGAGGAGCATGTGTATGCCGTGATGGGTGTGCATGAATAGATGAAACTTGTTTCTTTCGAAACAAAGATTCCAAACATGTATGGCCCACAACACATTGGCTCAAAGTGGAGCCTAAACAATCAACAACTCTTCTTAAAGTATGGATATATCATTGTTAATTAAAGAAGAAATGGCACATGCAATAAGTGAAGTGTGTGATACTACCCTAGCATGGCAAACATGTGAAGAAATATCATTTTTCAAAGATTTATTTTTATTTAAACAAATTTCTAATTCTTTTGTAATAAAAATAATTTCATTTTTCAAAGAATCATTATCTCTTAAAACGAGTTCAATTTTTGAAGATAATTTTTCATTTTTCTTCAAAACATCATTACTATCATTTTTAGATTTCAACAATTCATTTTCTTTTAAAACAAGATTAAGTTGAGATCTAAGTGAGTCATATTCTCTAGAAACCTCTTCCTTCTCTTGCAAAACCAACTCAAGTCTTGAAAACAAATCCTCTTTTTCTTTATTTATTTTACAAGTTTTCTTTTTCAAAACTTTATATTTTTTAAGCAATTTTTCACAAACTATAGAAAGTTCTTCATTTAAAGCATGGGCATCAACATATTCATCACATGAAGACTAGAATCAAAACTATCTAGTTGAGTTTCCGATTGTACCTCAAGGGAGTCATTCCCTTGGATCATATAGCATTGTTGTGGCTCGGATTCTCTACTAGACTCCTCTTCTTGTTGGATTGGCATTTGAAGCTTGGAGGTGGTGGTGGTTGTCAACTTGTTCTACACTGCAAAGGCGGAATTAAGATTAGAAACATGCATAAGATATTCTTTTGAAAGCGTGCTTCTAATGGCCTCAAGGGCTTGTGCATTGGCCCCTATATGCTTGCTATCACTAAGGTAGGATTCCTTGGTAATGGCAAGGTGAACCTTATATCCTAAGGTTTGTAAGTAAATGGACATCCTAGTCTTCCAAACAAGAATGTTGGAAGGGTCAAACATAGGTGGGGTCATGAAGTCCATGGATGTAAACTATATGTGTGCAAACAAGCAAAATGTAAATGATAGATTAGCAAAACAAGGATCTCACTCCTAGGATGTTAAGCCTAAGTATCAGGAGCGTAGGCTCTGATACCAATTGAAAATCACCTAGAGGGGGGTGAATAGGTGATAATGCTAATCTAGAAACTAAATGTGGAAGCTAAAACAATTTTACAATCACACTTAATACAACCAACAAGTGTAGCCGAATTCCCCGTGAAGGGCTCTGGACTAACTCCTCTTGATTCCCCTAGATATGGGTTGAGGTGCTATATGAAGCTCTTGTGGTTAAGTACAAGTGAGGCACACAAACAAGCAAGCCAAGCATATAAGGATGAACAATATGAAATAATGCAAGGCACAAATGCAAGCAAGTATGATATGATGATATGAATGATGCTTTGCACAATATAAAGAGAGAGAGTTAGAGAGACAATAGATCAAACGCAAACACAAAGATATGTTTCGAGGTTCGAGCCCCTAGCTCTACATCCCCGCCTTCACCGAGAAAGATTTCCAATCCACTAAGGAGTACCGAACTCCTCTCTCAACCTTACAATGCCACCGAGGCAATACAACCACAATCCACCTCTACCGAAGAGGGATAAGGCCCGTAGCCAACAACCAAACTCAATCACCTCTACGGAAGAGGGATACAAACCAATACCACTCCGATCAACCTCTACCAAAGAGGGATACAACAAAATAAGGAGGGTTTACAACTAGTGGTTTCTTTCAACCACAAACAACTTCTCTTTTTCCCACAAACAAATAATCCTATAGAATAGGATAGGTGATAGCTCAAATGTGGAAAAACTAGGTGTTTGGAAACTAAAAACTCAAAGAAAAATCTTGGGAAAACTCTTGAAAAAGATATAAGTGAAGAACAAAACAAATCTCCCAATTTTCTATTTTACTTTGATTTCCCAAAAACCTAAAAAGATAAATCCTTTTGGCACAAAACTCTTTTGAAAACTCTTTTAAAACAGTAGAGAAAGTCTGAAAATTTTGGCTCTAAAAATCTTGGCCAAATCCCCTAAGAAATGGGGTATTTATAGGCCCAAAAGAAAACTAACCGTTAGGCTGATCTGTCAGCCTGACAGGCTGGCGGTCGACCGGCCGGCTGATCTGTCAGCCTGACAGGCTGGCGGTCGACTGGCCGGTCAACCGCCAACGGTCATATTTTTGACCGTTAGGGCATCCCGGTCGACCGCCCAAATACAGAGAGCAGAGCTCTCTGGTCCGGTCGACCGCCCGGTCGGCCGGCCCATGTGTCTGCCAGACGTGCACAAGGCTGTGCACGTCGGTCGACCGCCGGGTCGACCGGCCCTTGGTTCGGTCGACCGTGCGGTCGACCGACCTGGCCTGTCAGCCACTATCCTGGGTCAGAAAATCATGTGAAAAATATTTTTAAAAATTCTTTTATCTCTTCTAAAAATTCCCAAAAATAGTTTTAACATTTTGCATTAATATATAAACATATGATAAAAATTTCAACTCAAATATCAAGCAATTTGAACTATTTTTGTGTTTTATCATTTTTACCAAAAACCAAAACTTATATTTTATCAAACTTTGATTTTTCAATATATGAATAGGATAGTCAAAATAAGTTTGTTTAAGATATGAAGCATGTATGTATATCGAACACATCTAATATACATAAAAATCATTTAAACTTATTTTGATCTAAACTATTCATGAAAACCAAAATCCAAAACATAAAACTTGTGTGTGTTGTGCACTTGAGCATATCAACTATACTAAGCTTTATAAATGGATCTAAACACACTAAACACTAGGATACCTAAGTCTTCTTGACGATCTTCAATCTTCAAGCCGGCTTGGTCCCAAAACTTGATCCACCGAGTGTAAATGAGTGATCTTGAAGCTCGGGCACCAGAATCACTATGAAAAGCTCCAAAAACTCCTTTGTTGAAGCTAATCACCAACTAATATCTTGATTAATGATCTGAGACTAAAAAGACAAGAATATTAGTAAACATAACTACATGAGTTAATCATCATCAAAACTAGAGAGGAAGGCCTCCGGGCCAACAGTTATAATCTATGGAGGCAAGTCAGCAATCAAGGTCAACAAGGTCAAGGAGCGTCTACTCAGCGAGAATAAAATTGACACCTAGTTGACAGGTGAGTCTTATCATGATGATTCCTAGCAAGTTCATTATTTAAGGGAGAAGCATAATAATGGAAGTTCTATAGGTAACTTAAAACATAAGAATTTAACGTGCAACTATTGTCACAAGAAGGGGCACATTAGATATGAGTGTTGGCTTCGAAAGAAGAAACAACTAGATGTTAATGTCACTGCATTTGGTTGGAGAAAATGAAGAATAGTGCGGTGTTCTATCTGATGCAACATATCAGTTGGTAATAAAGATAGATGAGTCATATATTCTGAATGTTCACAGCATATCAGTTTCAATAGAAAGATGTTCTCTTTATACAACTTTGGTTCAAGGGGAAATCTTCATGGGAAATTCTGCTACAAGTAAGGCGATTGGGAAAAAATAGTTCAGTTTCAGTTTCATGATAGATGCATCACTACTCTTCAAGGCATTTATTATGTTCCCGAATCAAGGTACTCATCTCTCCGTACAAGGGAAAGGGTTTTGTTTCAGTTTGAAAGGTAATCTTATGGAACTCTCTAGAGAGGCCCATGTGAAGTTTCAAGCCGAACGTGTAGGCAATGTGTATATGTTGCAAAATTTGAAAGTTACAGTTGGTGGATTGCAGTTATCCTCAACTTCAGAAGCGGTGGTTATGGAACAATCAAAAGCTACGATAGTTTCTAGCTCGGATGTTCAGTTGTACCCCGAAAAGAGATTGGGACTAGGCGCACAAGAAGATAGTTCAGATCGTTACTCCTATGGTGGAGCAAATTCTCATAGATCTTGTGTAGATCAAGGAGATTGTTGGGTAATAAAGTTCAGGTTGGGCCTGAACATATTCGACCTACTCAAGTTGTGAACCCCTCGAAGGGGTTATGGCGAAGAGGGGGTGAGATAGAGATGAAGTCAAGTTTATTCAACTGTGCGTAAATGCGCGCATATGGAACAAGATGGTTATTCTCAGACTTGAACGTATTCAATTCAATGGGGAGATTGTTAGGATTATGATGTGAATACGTCGTGAAGGTCGACTAATGTCGGATCTGACAGTTTGCTTTTCTAGATCTGTTTTGAGTCCGTAGTGGATTCAAGTTTTCTTATTCTGATTAATGGAGTTAGTTTAGGATTAGGAGAGTTCTATGGTTTATAAATAACCCCCTAGGGTGGCCTTCAATGTATTCTATGAGAATGCGATGAATTTGTAATTTCTAAGGGTGTAATTTATCTAGGTAAGAGATTCACGAGAGAACCTTAGTCACAAAGGTTCGTTGTTATTAGCGACCATCAAGAACTTGTAATCTTCTCAATGTGAGATGTAAATAATTCTTATTGTACTCTCTTAAAGTTTTAATAAAATTTTTCCTCCTTTCTCTTATGGACGTACACACGATCTGTTTAATCGGTAGAATGACATTATATTGTTTATTGGTTTTCTATCTATTTTGATATATCTTCTTCTTCTTTTTTTCACGTTGTCTTAGTAGATCTTATGATTTATTTTCGTTGAGCCGCCTCAGCCGATCCGGTCGTGGGGGCAACCCCTGAAATCACAACAGCATAGACTTCAAAATCAATGCAACATTTGGTTGCTATAAGAGAGATGTGTCAACATTTGGTTGCTTTAAGAGAGATGTTCTATCTGTTACAGACATATCAGTTATTAACAAAGATAGATTAGTCATAAATTCTGGATGTTCACATCATATCAGTTCCAATAGAAAGATATTCTCTTCATACACTTCGGTTCAAGGGGGAAGTCTTCATAGGGAATTCTACTACAAGTAAGGCGATTAGCGAAAGAACAATTCAGTTTTGATTTCATGATTGATGCATCACTACTCTTCAAGGCGTTCGTCATGTTCCCGAATCAATGTACAATCTCATCTCTCCCTACAAGGAGAAGGATTCTATTTCAGTTCGAAAGGTGATCTTATGAAAGTCTCCAAAGAGGCCCATGTGAAGTTTCAAGCCGAGCGTGTTGGCAATGTGTAGATGTTGCGAATTCAAAAGTTACAGTTGGTGGATTGCAGTTATCCTCGACTTCAGAAACGGTGGTTGTGGAACAATAAAAAACTATAATAGTTTCGAGCTCAGATGTTCAGTTGTACCCCGGAGAGAGATTGAGACTAGGCGCGCAACAAGATAATTCAGATCGTTACTCCTATGGTGGAGCAAATTCTCATAGATCTTGGGTAGATCAAGAAGATCATTGGGTAATAAAGTTCATGTTGGGCCTAAACTTATTCGACTTAATCAAGTTGTGAACCCCTTGAGGGGGTTATAGAGAAGAGGGAGTGAGATGGAGATGAAGTCAAGTTTGTTCAACTGTGCGTGATTCGAGCACATGGAATATGGTGGCTATTTTCAGACTTGAACGTACCAAGTCAAGGGGGAGATTGTTAGGATTATAATATGCATACGTCGTGAAGGTCGACTAATGTCGGATCTGGCAGTTTGCTTTTCTGGATCTGTTTTGAGTCCATATTATATTCAAGTTTTCTTATTCTGATTGATGGAGTTAGTTTAGGATTAGGAGAGTTCTATGGTTTATAAATAACCCCCTAAGGGTGACCTTCAATGTATTCTAAGAGAATCTAATGAATTTATAATTTCTAAGGGTGTAATTCATCTAGGTGAGATATTCATGAGAGAAGCTTAGCCACAACGATTCGCTGTTTTTGGCGACCATCAAGGGCTTGTAATCTTCTCAGCATGAAGTGTAAGTAATTCTCGTTGTACTCCCTCAAAGTTTTAACAAAGATTTTCCTCCCATCTCCTGTGAACGTACACACGATATGTTTAATCGGTGGAAAGACATTATATTGTTTGTAGGTTTTCTACCTATTTTGGAATATCTTCTTCTTCTTCTCTTCACGTTATCTTAATAGATCTTTTGGTTTGTTTCTATTGAGCCGCCTCAGCCGATCCGATCGTAAGGACGACAGCATAGACTTCAAAATCAATGCAACATTTGATTGCTTTAAGAGAGGTGTCAACTAATGAGTGAGCCCATGACCCACATATACTAATAAATCAAATAGCTCATAAACCACATAATAGCAAGAACGTGCTATCTGGAATCATTGCATGCAGACCAAGTCTAGAAAAATCAAATATAACATATCCTACTTCAATTTAGGGTATGTTTGGTTGTCTGTAAGTGTAAATTGTAAGTGAAAAATTATTTTGCTTAAATGAGTAATTTTAAAAAAAATGCCACAAGTTTTTAAATGTTTGATTGGGTATATGAAAGTGTTTGAGAAAATATATTGTCAATTTGCAGTATTTAGTACAACTGTAAAGTAAAATAGAAAATTAATTTCTATTGTTTGGTTGCTTGCTTACAAGATCTGCTAAAACATGGTATACGTGAAAATTGAAGTAATTAAATTTAAAATACAATCCTTAATTAATATGTAAATAAAAAAATATTAATATAATAAAAATAAAATATTAATCTAAAAACTAAAAAATATTAATCTTGTAATAAAAAATATTAATCTAATAAAATATTAATTTAATCAAAAAATATTAATCTACTAATAAAAATTAATATAATAATAAAAATATTAATCAAATAATAAAAAGAACATTGCAAATAGGTCTGCAACTAGGCTTTGCAAGTGTGCCTACATTGCGCAAGAAAAATTACAAATGAGTGTACAAGTGAAAGTGAGTTTACAAGTGACTCATAAAATTAATATTTTTTTATCTACAAGTAGGCTTTGTAATCTCAAATTCAACCAAACACTTACAAAAAGTTTCTCCACAAGGGGGCTTTGCAATCGAGGCCACTTGCAACCTATCAAACATGCCCTAAAACCAAGTTCAAATCTTTGCTTGACGTTGTTCTGTTCCTTTCTTCGTGTAAGGGCAATCAGCACACTGAGTGACTGGTCCAGTGCTACTTCTTATTGAGAGAGCACAGGATCAGCTCCAGAATGGCTCAGCCCACGCTGTTCATCACAGCACCGGCATTTTCTACTCTCTCAGAAGTTCTAATCTCATATTATTCACAAAATAATCCCAGCAGAAATTCTCTTCAACTATAAACGGACTTTATATGCTATACTGCATGCATGTTTCACTGTAAAACACACTGACAGATGTCCATGTTACTTGATTAAACGTAGCACTGATGAGAACATGTACCTGCAGATATTAAGTAAATGAATAAGTTGAAGGAACATGGACTATAATTTAGTGACAAAAAAATTGCAGAAGGCAAGAGGAAATAGTAGTTTCTCAAAAACCTAAAACTGTATTTTAGAATCAAATAGCTAAATATTAATTAAGCCCTTCTGTTAGAAAATGTTCCTTTAATATTGATATTCCAGACCCTCAATCATATCAATTGCAGACACGTCCTCAAATCATTTAGGTGTTTCAAATTATTCACTATGACAGAAATGCCTTCATAAACAGTAATTTTTCTCAATAATTGACACTTCTCACTGGCACAATGGAGGTGTAATAAATCAAAAATGGACCCCGGTCAGCTAACTCGCCGAGCAATTTGCAAATAAATGGAGATCCTACGATTCAACTATTTGCAGATAATAGATGATCCTATTATTCATTTGGATTGTTATACATTTCTTTGCCTTTACCCCTTATTTTTATGAAAAAGCAGACAACTTCCGCTCGCTCTTTCTAAATTGAGATAAAAATTCTCACAATCATTTTCATGTCTCAAAATTTGATCATTTTATTACTGTCTAAAAGTGCCTTCACTAATTCTAACGTTCCGCTTCATGATGATAAAGAGTTACCAGTGTTATGCTACAAAATACTTACAGTATTTTTCATATGCAGCGTGATTCGTCCATTTTTTAACCTGATTTTAGCATAACCTTACCATATTTTACTTAAGATATTAAAAGGTTTTCTCTGTATCGACACCTGAAATCTTTCTTAATTTCATTACCTCCGAAATCTTCATATTTTCATATAGATTCCTCAAATCTTATAAGTTTGGACAAAAACTCTTATATGTTACTTTTTCTATTTATAAACCAGAATATTTTGGAATATTTTTTTTAAATTCAGCTATCCTAAATAAAATAATATGTGAACTTACCATTATACCCCTCTTTAATTTATTTCCTTCTCAACAAACTCACTCGCTCTCCAACGAACCCCAACTCTGGTTGTCTCCGACCATCCCTGGCCAAAAGAAGCGTGAGGAGGAGAAGGCTGTTGGGGGGGGGGGGGGGGGGGCGGTGAGTGCCGGGAGGCGAGGAAGAGAAGAGAAGTGGAAGAAAGAGAGAGTGAATGTATTTTCTGAATAAGTTGGGAGTAGAAATGTATTATCCCAATACTGCTATTAGAAAATAGACAACAACTAAGATTTGAGGGATCGATATGAAAATATAAAGATTTCAGGGGGTGAATACGAAATTAAGAAAGATTTTGACTGCCAACATGAAAAAAATCCAATATTAAATAAAACACACATTTCTAAAAAATGCCTCGTAAACCCAGTGATGTAGCATTACTTGACCATTAATGTTTTTAACCCCCTTAATGACCATCAATAGAAATGAAGCCAATTCCAATTATTTTGTTTAACAAAAGAATATCCGATGATCAATAAATAATAAATTTCTATTTGTTAACTTGCATCAAAAAAGCAGCAAGAAAAAAGCATGCTGTACTAGTTAGGACCATCTTAACAAAGTATGCAACGTTAATTGAAAAGAGCTTCTTTGGCTTTCAAGTTTCATGTGAAAATAGTTAAGTCTAACCACAAATTTGTAATATCTAATTTAAAGCGAGTTCTGATAAAAATAATGGAGAAAAGAGGAAAAGAAAGGCCAACTCAGTTTGATTCGCACCATCGCGATGAAAACTTCTCAACAATATTCTATTTTTTTTCATCCTTGATAATTAATTAATTGATGGCGAAGAAACACCTCACATGCTCGAGAGATTAAGAAAGATTTATAAGAGAGAGAGATTTATAAGAGCATAAGACCAAAAAAAGAAAAAGAAAAAAAAGGAGGTCGGCGTGGCGAAGCAAGGATTTTTGGATAAATGGGGCAAAATGTATACTATAGATAGTATTATAAATAAAAAAGGTATGCACAATATTAAGACATATAAGAAAATAAAAAAATATTGTTTAAAACTTATACAACTTTCTTACATAGAAATTTAAATTTAAATCTATTATTCATTTCATATTCAAAAAGGGTTAGTTACTAAATTTTTTGGATATAATATACAAATGCATTGGTAACATTTTAATTGTAGACAACAAGAAATAAACTAAACAGAGGCTAAGAGTCAACTGGAAATAACCCATAGCATATTTTATAATATTAATAAGTTAATTATCAATAATTTTAATTACATTTGCAAATTACTATTGTTTCAGAACAAGAAACTAATTAAATAACTCTTGAGATTTTAATATAAATAAAGGGGAATTTAAAAAAAATATTCATACATTAAGAGCACTGGTTTGTTTTGTTCTTTCCACTTCTTTGTGTTTTCTTTTTTCTTTATTCTCCTTTTCTCTTTTATTTTTTTTTCTTTTTTATGTTTCAAGAGATAGAATAACAAAAAAAAACTATAAATTCCTAAAATTTTAAAATTTCCGAGTTCGTTAATTCATTAGTTAAGAATGAATTGTTGTAATTGTAGACTCATGAGTAGAGCATTTCTAGAGTCCAGTGAAGATTTTTTTTCTTATATGACAAGTATGGTAAAATTTTAGGCATGTAGTAAGAAAATTAGTAAGAGTTTTTGAAGTTTTTATCCGGTCAAAATAAAAAAAAATATGACTTATATAATAGGTGGGGCAAAATATTAGGCATACATTAACAGATCTGGAGATTCGATTAATCAAAACTCAGATTTCGAATCAAAAATTAAATTCAGATATTGAATACAGAGAGCCAAAACATTTATTGATGAGGTGACAAAATAAAATGCTCATTTCCATCATCAAAATCAAGAGAGCGTGATCAAAATCAAATTCTGTATGAAAGTGTTATTGTAATACAATGATAAAATTTTTTTACAGTGACATGAAAGTTCGATTATGGCTCCCGCTTGCACTTGGCTACAATCCATACTTTAAAAAAAAGAAAAAGAAAAGAGAAAAGAAAAAAGAAATCAAATTCTGCACACACGTCAACAGCAAGATCCCAATCAATTTATACCTCTCTTAAATACACACCAACCTCAACTATCCATCTCATCTCCAACTCACCGTTCTCATTTAAAACACCCCAACCCTTATATCTGTCCGTTCATTTTGACTGTAACTGATATCTAAATCAAATTAAATGAAAACCCAAACATAATTATTTATTTAAATCACACCCCGGCCCCTTCTCGCAAGGCAAGCTTGAAATACAATTTGCATAGCCTATCAAGCTTCCGTTCGTTCACAAGAAACGCCCATGGCTTCTTCTGTGTCCTCTCGCCCTTCGCCTCTCTTCACTCCCGTGAGTAAACCTAGAAAAAAAAAATTGTAATTTATTTTATCTTCATATTTGGTCCGCAGAATGGGCAAAATATTTTTATTTGATCCAATTTGCAGATCCCCGAACTAGATAAAGAAGGAGAGGTCGATGACGACCCCGAGCCCGAACCGAAACAAGATCAGAAGAATCACCACCAAGCGACTCCGCTCCCGTCGAAATCACCGGCGGCTAGAAAGGACGCCCGCCAGCTGTCGGTCCTGTGCAACAAGTGCCGGCCCTCGTCACGTGACAAGACCTCGGTCGCCCCCCTCGACAACAACTACGGATCCAGCCCCTTCAACCCCAAAACCATCCTCCACTCCCTCCTCCTCACCCTCACCGGCAAGAGCCCCAGGGCCCCACCCGCCTCCACGTCGGCGGCGGCGGCGGCGGCGGGTGCTGACGCTTGCAGTGAGTGGAAGCTCGCCGCCCAGGAGCTCTCCCGCAAGCTCCTTCACGCCACCCGCCGCCGCGACGAGGCGCTTCTGGAGTCTTCAAGGCTCAAGCACTCCGTCTCCGAGCTCGAGCGCAAGGTCGACCGCCTCGAGTCCTACTGCCTCGACCTCAAGTCCGCCCTGGACCTGGCCGTGCGGGGCCCACCTGCAGCTGGCCCGGCCCAGTCCCCTCTCCAGGCCGACCCTTTTCTCGCCGCCGTCGCAGACGCCCGGGTCGCGGTCCGAGCCCTGACCCGGGCCCTGTCGGTCCACGTCAGACCGAGCCGGATAGCGTCTTTATTAAAACTCCCGATCCGGAACACGGGGACTTTGCTAATCCACATGGAGGCGCTCCTGAACCGGGTCTTCTACGAGGAGTTCGAGAAATTAACCGAGGAGGAGGCCAAGGTCCTCGACCCGGCGGCCCGGTCCGCGATGAACCGGGCCAGTTTCGAGGCGGTCCGTGGGCTGACGTGGGAGGAGGTGCTGAGCAAAGGGACGAAACACTACAGCGAAGGGCTGAGCAGGTTCTGCGACAAGAAGATGAACGAGGTCGTGGGGATGATGGGCCTGGCCCGGGCCTGGTCCGAGAGCCTGCTGCAGGCCTTCTTCGGGGCGGCGAAGGGGGTGTGGGTGGTGTACTTGCTGGGGCGGTGCGTTCACCCGGCGGTGCCCATACTGCGGGTGGAGAGTGGGGCGGGGTTCGATGGGAAGTACATGGAGGACGTGGTGGTCGGGAAGAAGGGGTGGAAGGGTGCGCTCACCCCGGTGAGCGTAAGGATGATGGTGGCGCCGGGTTTTATTTGTACGCCGGGGGTCAAGGGTGGTCAAGTGTGAGGTGGTGTGTGGGTACAGTAGCAACGCTGCAGGTGGTGAGAGTGGGAGCAACAAGTTGCAGAAAAGCTGTGATTAGAGAGATTTTTTTTTTTTATTTGTTTTCTGTTATTATTATTTTTTTTCTCTCTTTTTGTTCATAAGAAGTTTGGTTGGTCTACCTTTGGATATTAAGGTCAATCAGATCTTTGATTAGATCAAAGTTTGTGTTAATAATTAATCCCCGTTGAAGAGTTAGGAAACTGTCATCTTATAAGGCGGGATCATTAAATATAAAATATGTACATTAAGATAGGATTATCTGTCAACACAGTTGTATATGTGACGACAAAAACGACAGCTTTTAATATAACAAGAATGATTGGGATTAAGAAATTAAACTCTCCGCTGACTTATAGGGCAATGACAGACACAGTGCCAAAACTGATATCTTAACTCGTCAATTCCAAAGAAACTTTAATATTAATTAATCAATTAAATATAGCTGCTGTTTTCTTTTAAAACTAAACAAAATTTGATCGTAGCATACAAAAATATTCTTTCCCAAGCTGCAGCACAGGAAGGATGGGGTTCGAAAGATCGATCAACAATATAAAGCAGTAGGGGAGAAAATTACGAATCAGAAAGGCAAGCTTAGCTCTCACCATGGCACTGTCCACGGATACCAGAATGGCAATAAGCTGATCACAAATACAATCTTGGGTCAGAGATCACATGCCATGATCCATTCTTCAGTCCTGCTCAACTATTCAAAAATGTTTGAGTGCTCTGGAGATCACGAGTTCAAAGGAAATTTCAGATTCAGAGTCCAACACGTCAGCTACCTTCTTCCTCGGTGACCTGATGTTAACAATCACAGGACAGGAGTAGGGATGGCAACGGGGCGGGTCGGGGCGGGTATTGAACACCCCGTCCCCGTATCCGAAATCCCAAACCCCCCCCCAGACCCCGTTGGGTATTTCACAATCACCCCCATCCCCGCCCAGGCGGGTGATAAAAATACCCGACCCGATCCGAAATCGTGTATTGGGCTCAAATTTTTAGGGCAAATTGGATTTGGATTTTGGAACATTTGGTTTAGATATTTATAGGGAATGACATATTTGTAATTAGTGTTAAAAGCTGGGTTATTTAAGTAGATGTATATATAATATTATTATACTCATTATATGAAAAAATAGCGGGGCGGATACGGGGCGGGGCAATGCTATACCGTACCTGCCCGTCCCGGCCTTTGTTATTTCGGGTTTTTCCTGTTACCCGACCCGAACCCGGTTAATGATCAAAAAACCCACCCCATTCGGGTCGGACCGGGTCGGGTCCCCGCGGGTACGGGTCAAATTGCCATCCCTAGACAGGAGTGGTCTTCAATCCAAAAAAAGACCCTTGGGTTTCAAGGAAAAAAGGAGGCAAGAAGATAGAACTGTGGTGGGCTTTTGAATTCCAATTAAAGAACATAAAAAAAAAAGAGACGTGGTTTGGCCTTATATTTAACAGCATTGTAAAATCAAAACTTATTTCCTTGGATCAATGTTGTAATATCTATAGTTTGAAATACTGCATTTCTTTTTTTTATGTATTTATGAATTTTTTATATACTTTTATTTTAACAACTTGATTTATGACTTATTATTATTATTATTATTATTATTATTATTAAATATACAAATTATTTTAAAATATTAAATGTTAATTTGGACTATATATGATTATTATTATTACTTATTATCATTTTTGTCACTATTATGTATTATTATTAGTTTTGATTATTATTGTTACTACTAGTTGTGTTGTTACTATTATTATTATGTAGTATTATGTATCACTACTATCTCTTTCTATTTCTTTGCATTTTCCTTTTTTCTTGTTTCCTACCCATAATCTTAAATCCAACCCGCTACCTATTGTCTATCCAAACCCCATAGCCCATACCCATTTTCCATTTTAAAAAAAAAATCAATCCTAACTAACAAATAAAATCCAAATCCTATAATCTTAACTAATCTTACCATTAACCTAATTCCTAATTCTCTTCTCATCTTCTTCTTTTCCCCAACATGCTGCCGACCCCCCTCCATCTCCTTGCACCAGCCGAGAACTCCTCCTCTCTTCCACCTCATGGCCAGTCATTTAGGTTCATTTGGTCCAGCTATCCTTTCTATTCCACTTGATCCTCCCCTTTCTCTTGCAGTATTTTCCTAATGTGCTTCACAGTTCTAATTCTTTGTTGCTCCTCAATCATGTGTGGGACAATTATCCCCTCGCATTCGTTATAGTGGCAACCCCATGCCCGGCTCCACGGCCTGTCAACCGCCCTCATCCCCTCGGCCACTCTGGAGCGCTGCACTCCCCACCTCCCTCTTGGTCTTCTACTTGGTCGAGCCCCTTCCAACTGCAGCCAACCGAACCACCACTCCACTGAGTCCCTCGTTCTCTTCTGCACAACCCCGCACAACACCGCAACCCCTTCTCTGGCATGTCGCAACCCGAGACCCCCTTTTTGGCAGCGCCTCTCTTCTCCTCTTCTTGCTGAGACCGCCGAGCCAGCCCTCCACAGCTCCAGCGCTCCCTCCACTCCTCCAACGCCGTGCAGCCCCCTATGGCTGTGAGCAGCCCCTTCGCTCCGGCGTCGAGATCGGACCACGGTACCACCTCGGCGAACTTCGGGAACCTCCGTTGTCGTCTGGCATCCACCACGCCCTCCGCCATCTCTCCGGCGATCTTCACCAAGCTCCGATCAATACCATGGCTAACCTCTCCCCTTGCAAACATCCTCCTTGCCGCCTCCCCTCTCCGGGGTTCCGCCGGCGTAGCCGGCAAGCTCCTCTCCATCTTCAATATCGCCCGCCATCACCGGATCTCTCCTCCTCTCTGTCGGCCTCCGCCGACGTGCCGGAGCCACCCTAAGATCCGGCTGTGCCCCCTCCCCTTTGTCATGAGTGCCTCACTATCTTATCTCTCCATTTATGTATTTAGAGGTGTGTGTTTTAATCATGTTCATGTATATTATATTTAGGAGTGCATGTGTGTGTTTATTAGTGCACATGTGTGTTTATTATGTGGGGGTTTTAAGGTGTGGATGCAGTAAGTGTGTATTGTGTCCATTTAAGTGCATAGGTGTGTGTTTTAGTTGTACATGGGTATATGTGTGCATACTATGTAGGTGCCTGCATGTGTGTGGTATGTGTATTTATATTGTATGTGTGTGAATGTGTAGGTATGCATGTATGTATATGAGTACATGTGGGTATATGTATGTGTATGTATGTCCTTGAGTGTTCGTTTGCGTGTTGTAGTGATTCGGACTCGTCCGTGCGATCCGGACTCGGTAACAGAAGATTCGAATTGGTGCCCATTATGAACCCGATACATAGGCAATTCGAAGACTGACATATGGGACGATCCAAAGATCCGTACCGGTTCGTGCAGTGAAGACCAGACGACGATTCAGATCCAAAACCGCGTCATTTCATGTGAGTGTTTGCTCTTATACTATCTTCTTATTTATCATTATCTGCAGTACTTATATGTTACTTGTATTATTTTATGTGATTGTTTGACTTATATTTGACCAGAATGATTACCCGTATCATTTCATATGATGCCTGTGAGTGTATCCTTTTATTATACAATTTATCTGATCGCTTATCAGCGTCATTTAATGTGATAGTTGGTCACCCCTTTTGATTCAGGAATAGTTAAGATGTACCTTATACTGTGACTTAATTTGATCTACTAATCAGTTGGCCTAGTTCATATTAGAGGACAGATGACATATTTTATGTATAGTAGTTATCAGAAATAGTTTGTGTTGGCCCGGAGGCCTTCCTCTCTAGTTTTGATGATGATTAACTCATGTAGTTATGTTTACTAATAATCTTGTGATTTTAGTTTCAGATCATTTAGCAAGATATTAGTTGGTGATAGCTTCAAAAAGAGGAGTTTAGAAGCTTTCACATGGTGATTCAAGAGCCCGAGCATCAAGATCATATCTTCGCACTCGGTGGATCAAGTTTTGGGACCAAGTCAACTTGAAGATGAAGATCGTCAAGAAAACTTAGGTATCTTAATTTTAGTTTAGTGTGTTTTAGATCCATGTGTAAAGATAAGAAAAGTAGATATGCTCAAGTGCACAATACACATACACGTTTTGGTTTTGGATTTGGTTTTCATGAATAGTTTAGATCAAAACAAGTTTAAATGTTTTTTATGTATATTAGATGTGTTCAATATACATACATGCTTCATATCTTAAACAAACTTATTTTGATATGTCTATTCATGAGTGTTAGGAAAAATCAGATTTCCTATTGAAAAATTCAAGTTTGATAAAATACAAGTTTTGATTTTTGGTAAAAATGATAAGACACAAAAATAGTTTCATATGCTTGATATTTGAGTTAAAATATTTATCATATGTTTATATATCAATGCAAAATAATAAAACTATTTTTGGAGATTTTTACAAGACTTAAAAGAATTTTTAGAAATATGTTTAACTGTTTTTCTCACCCAGTTTCTGACCCAGACTATGGCTGACAGGCCAGGTCGGCCGACCGGACGGTCGACCGAACCAAGGGCCAGTCGACCGTTGAGGTCGACTAACGTGCACAGCCCTGTGCACGTTTGTCAGACACAGGGCCGGTCGGCCGGTCGGCCGACCGAATCAGAGAGCCTTGCTCTCTGTATCTGGGCGGTCGACCGAGCGGTCGACCGGAGCAGAGAAGTCTGCTCTCTGTATCTGGGCGGTCGGCCGGGCGGTCGACCGTATTGCCCCAACGGTCATATTTCTGACCGTTGGCGGTCGGCCGGCCAGCCGACCGCAAGCCTGTCAGGCTGCCAGATCAACCTAACGGCTAGTTTTCAGTTTGGGCTATATATACCCCATCTCTTTGGGGATTTAGATAAGATTTGAAAAGCCAAAATTTCTCTGATATACAATTATTTTAAATAAGTTTTCAAAAGTGTTTTTGTGCCAAAAAGGATTCATCTTATTTGTTTTAGAGTTTTTGGAAAAATCAAAGAAAATAGAAAAATTGGGAGATTTGTATTGTTCTTCATTCTATCTTTTACAAGAGTTTTCCCAAGTATTTTTCTTTGAGTTTTTGTTTTCCAAACTATAGTTTTTTCAACACTTGAGCTTATCATCTATCCTATTCTATTAGGATCTTATTTTGTGGAAAAGAGGAAAGAGAGATTGTTTGAGGTTGTGAAAACCTCCAAGTTGTAAACCCTCCTTGTTTTTATTGTATCCCTCTTTGATAGAGGTGATCGGAGTGGTATTGGTTTGGATCCCTCTTCGGTAGAGGTGATTGTGTTTGTTGTTGGCTACGGGCCTTATCCCTCTTCGGTAGAGGTGGATTGTGGTTGTATTGCCTCGGTGGCATTGTAAGGTTGAGAGAGGAGTTCGGTACTCCTTTAGTGGATTAGAAATCCTTCTCGGTGAAGGCGGGGACGTAGAGCTAGGGGCTCGAATCTTGGAACATATCTTTGTGTTTGCGTTTGATCCATTGTCTCTCTAACTCTCTCTCTTTATTTGTGTTGTGCATAGCATCATTCATTCATATCATCTATTTGCTTGTGTTGTCCTTACATTGATTCATATTGCTCATCATTATATGCTTGGATTGTTTGTGTGTGCCTCACTTATACTTAACCATAAGAGCTTCATATAGCACCTCAACCCTTATCTAGGGGAATCAAGAGGAGTTAGTTCAGAGCCCTTCACGGGGACGGCTACACTTGTCGGTTGTACTAAGTGTGTTGCAAATTGTTTTTAACTTCCGCATTTAGTGCATTTAGTTTATAGATTAGCACTATCACCTATTCACCCCCCCTCTAGGTGATTTACAATTGGTATCAGAGCCTACGCTCCTGAGACTTAGGCTTAACATCCTAGGAGTGAGATCCTTGTTTGCTAATCTTTCATTTGCATTTGCACACTTTTGCTTGTTTGCACACATATAGTTTACATCCATGGACTTCATGAGCCCACCTATGTTTGACCCTTCCAACATCATTGTTTGGAAGATTAGGATGTCCGTTTATTTACAAACCCTAGGACATAAGGTTCACCTTGTCATTACCAAGGAATCCTACCTTAGTGATAGCAAGCACATAGGGGCCAATGCACTTGCCCTTGAGGTCATTAGAAGCACATTATCTAAAGATTATCTTATGAGTGTTTCTAACATTGATTCCGCCTTTGCAGTGTGGAACATATTGACAACCACAACCACCACCTCCAAGCTTCAAACGCCTATCCAACAAGAAGAGGAGACTAGTGGAGAATCCGATTCACAATGCTATATGATCCAAGGGAATGACTCCCTTGAGGTACAATCGGAAACTCAACTAGATAGTTTTGATTCTAGTTCTTCATGTGATGATCATATTGATGCCCATGCTTTAAATGAAAAACTTTCAATTGTTTGTGAAAAATTAATTGAAAAATATAAGATTTGGAAAAAGAAAAGTCTAGGAATTGAAAAAGAAAATAAAAGTTTGCATTCTAGACTTGACAAGGTTTTGCAAGAGAAGGTTGAGGTCTATAATGAAAGGGATTCATTGAGATCTCAACTAGACCTTGCACTAAAAGAAAATGAGTTTTCAAAAAATAAAAATGATTGTGATAATGTGTTAAAGAAAAATGAGTGTTTGTCTTCAAAAGTTGAATTCATTTTAAGAGATAATGATTTTTTAAAAAGAAAAATTGATTTTATTTCAAAAGAATTAGAAATTTGTTTAAAGAAAAATAAATCTTTAAAAAATGATATTGTTTCACATGTTTGCCATGCTAGGGTAGTTTCACCTAGATCACCCATTGCATGTACCTCTTCTTCTAGAATTAATGATGATATTTGTTTGCTTAAGAAGAGTGTAGATTATTTGGGCTCCACTTTGAGCCAATGTGTAGTGGGTCATACACGTTTGGAATCTTTGTTTCATAAGAAACAAATTTCATCTTTTCATGCACACCATCCACGGCATACACATGCTCCTCACGGACACCATCACTACATGTATGCTCATGTGTACACTTGTACACATTGTGGACGTAAGGGCCACCTTGCTAAATTTTGTTATGATAGAATACATGTTTCAAATTTAGCAAATAAATTTGTTTGGGTTAGAGAAGGTACTAACCCCCATGGACCCAATAAGATATGGGTACCAAAGACCACCCCTCTTATTTATGATGTAGGTGTGGGCTCTCGCATGACGTGAGAGTATAGGTACCTTGGAGTGGATGCATTCCGAGCTTCATGGAAATCATTTGGATGCATCACTTTCAAGGGAAGTTTGGTGGGAAGATCACCATTGTTTTGGAGACAAGGAAAGTTACCTTCTAGGTTTTGGTAACGATTCCTAACTCCTAATTATTGTTTACATGCTTTTCATTTTATTCATTATAGCATGTTTTGATGTTTTTAGATTATTATGAAAATGCCATGATAATTAGACTTATGACATACATGTATAGTATTTGAGACACCCATGTTTAATATGGACCATTATTTTTGTATTCTCACCATTTGTTTAGCTATCATGTTTATCATAAGTTTAATTGTAAATCACCTAGAGGGGGGTGAATAGGTGATGGCTAATCTAATGGTCACTTAATGCCAAATAATGCGGAAGTGTAAACTATTATGACCTAAACTAAACTCTTATACTAAACACCACGTATAACACAAGAGTGTTGCCGAATTTTTCGTGAAGGGCTCTGGACAAACTCCTCTAGATTCCCCTTGATAAGGGTTGAGGTGCCGCGTTGGCTCTCTTAGTTAAATACAAGTGTTAGCAAACAACCCAAGCATGTATATTAATTTAGCACAATTGTATATCAAGCATATAAAGATGAGCACAATAAAAGTATGCAAGATATAAACAAGAGAAAAGAGAGAGAGAGAGAGAGAGAGAGAGAGAGAGAGAGAGTAATCGCAAACACAAAGGATTTGTTTCGAGGTTCGAGCACGCTTACTCTACATCCCCGCCTTCGACACACGAAGGATTTCCACTAAGCTTGATCCCAATGGATCTCTCCTTGGTGCTGCAACACCTACAATCTCTCGGACTCTCTAGTCCGTACACACGCAAGCCCCTCAAGCTCGCCGAGGCCGCACCTCAAACCAAGAGTTCACACACGAACTCTAAACAACCGCGAACGCACTCGTCCGCCTCCTCAAAGAACAAGAAAAGATCTCTTGGTGATCTAGACACTTTGATCACCAATAAAAGCTCTCACTACAACACTCCTATAAGATGAATAGTAATGGATAGCTCAAGTGTAGTGTGAGAAAACAAGGATGAGAATGATGGAGGAAAACTCAAAGATACCTCTTTTAACACTCTTGATAAAAACTCCCCTTTTGATAGGAAATATTTGCTCTCAAATATGTGGAGAAAACCTCTGAAAAGAATGAGAAAAACTGGCTCTAAAAGTCTCCAAAATCTTGGTGAAAAACAATGCCCAAACCCCCAAATTTATAGGCTGAGAAAAACTAGCCGTTGGGGTTCTGTCAGGCCTAACGGTCGATCGTCCGGTCGGCCGGCCAACGGTCATATTTCAGACCGTTTGAGCCATCGGTCGACCGAGCCAGGATACAGAGAGCAATCTCTCTGTCCGGTCGACCGCACGGTCGGCCAGGTCCTTTCCAGAGAGCAGAGCTCTCTGGACGGTCGACCGGGTGGGTCGGCCGGCCATCCTGTAGAACTGGCGTGCACGTCTGTGCACGTCGGTCGACCGGGTCGATCGACCGACTTTAGCCCTAGTCGACTTGGTCAGTCGACTAGTCGACTGGCTGAAGCCTGAAACAGAAAAATTGGGATTTAAAACTTGGTCTTTTTGATTGAAATAAAATCCCATAAAATACTAAAAAATCTACAAAAATAGTTTTACCAATGTACTTTGATAAACAAACATGCTTGCACAAAATCAAGGCATGTTACTGTTGGCCCAAAGGCCATTATCCCAGTTATTTTGATGATAACAAAACATATTTAGTTATGTATTTAACATGTTTTATTTCAGAATATTTCAGGTTATTTAAACAGGTTGTTTTTGACGGCTCCGCTAAAAGACTCACAAGTTTGGACGCCGCTAAAATGAAGATTCCCAAGCTACGCACAACTAGGATGCTTTGGGATCAAGATGATGAAGTGAAGATCAAGACAAGATCAAAACGACAAAGAAAAACAAAATTTGTAATTGTATTTTTATTTTAGACATTTTGTCAAAACTAGATATTAGAAGTAGAGCTATGGGATTATCACACACACACATTTCAGTTAGGCTTCAAAAAGATTTTTCAATTCCATTTCTAACTTAGTTTTTAAAAAGAGAACATATTTGAAAATACGCGTTTTAGAAAAACAATAGTTTTTGGAAAAACATTTTCATTGAAAAACAAGTTTGTATTCAAAAGAATTTTATCAAACTACTTTTAACATGTTTGAAGTATGACACATGCTTATACTTCATGTTTTTATAAGTTCCAAAATCTTACCCAAAACCCAAAACCAAAACCAAGATTTTCTGGTTCTGGAAGTTCTGTTTTTTTTCAGAACTTACAGTGACCGGTCGACCGGCCCGGTCGACCGATGTGCACAATACTGTGCACGTCTATATCAGTCGACCGACCCGGTCGACCGAAGTTCATTTACGTTTACGGGAGTTTTCGGTCGACCGACCCGGTCGACCGATGAGCCCCAACGGTCATATTTTTGACCGTTGGCGGTCGACCGACCCGGTCGACCGGACTCTGTCAAAAGTTCTGACAGGTCCAACAGCTAGTTTTTCTGACTGCTTTTCTTTTTGAGATTTGTCTCCAACGAGTTTTTGAGGCTGTTTTTGACCCCTATAAATAGAGGGTCACCTCATATTGATTAGACAACAATTGCAAAATATTTCATAAGAGTTTTACAAAGATTTTAAAAGCTTTCCTTCATAAAAGATTTTCCAAAGCCTAAATTTCCAACACCCAACTTGTGGCCTACTCTCTACCTTCTCTCTAGATTTTGCACACCACAATCCCAAGCTTTACATCTACATATTTGGTTCTAGGATTGTGCAAGTGAGCTTTTGTAAAGTGATCAAGTGTGATCACTCATTTCTTCTTGGAGTGAAGTTGTAGAGGCATCGGCCTCAAGGGAGCTAGTGAGCTTCGGGTGGTGTTGCGGCATCACAAGTGTAAGGGACAAGTGTGTCCTTGTATTGGCGATCCGGTGGGATCAACGATAGTAGTGCAAATCCTTCAAGTGTGAAGGCGGGGACGTAGAGCGTGGCTCGAACCTCGGAAACACATCCTTGCGTTTGCGTTTGATCAATTTTCTCTAACTCTACTCCTTTCAATTCTTGCACCTTAATTGTTGTATTTATTGCAAGTCTTTATTTGTGCTATTTGTGTGTGAAAGTTTTAATTCCGCAAAAATTGCCATAATTCATATAGCCATCACCTATTCACCCCCCCCCTCTAGGTGATTTCAATTGGTATCAGAGCCTAACCCTACAACTTAGGTCTAACCACCTTAGGGAGATCCATATTTGGCTATATACATTTTGTTGCATTTTTACTTGCTTGTGCATTCATGGCATCCATGGACTTTTCTAGCATTAAATCCCCACCAAAATTCAATGGCTTGAACTTTCCCATTTGGAAAGTCAAGATGAACTTGTTCTTGAAATCCTTAGGTGTTAGGGTAGCTAGGGCCATTACCAAAGACTTCATTGAACCAACTAGTGATGAGAGCACATGGTCCGAGGATACTTCCAAAGACTATGAGGCTAATGCTAGGGCACAATATGCATTAACCCAAGCCCTAAATGAAGATGACCTTGCACGCATAATAAATTGTAAATCCGCATTTGAGGTTTGGAACATACTCATTGTGACTCATGAGGGAACGTCTCAAGTCAAGAGAGCCAAAGTTGACTTGCTACGTTCTCAATATGAGAATTTCTATATGTTTGATAATGAGAGCATTGATGACATGCTCACCCGTTTTACAAAAATAACTAATGCTCTTTCTTCCTTAGGCGACAAGATTGATAATGATCAAAAGATAAGGAAGGTGATTAGAGCTCTTCCCAAAGCTTGGGAAGTCAAGGCGACCACTCTCAAGGAACTCAACGACAAAGAGGAGATGGACTTCTCCGGCTTCATCGGAAATCTCAAGACGCATGAGATGGAGATGAAAGTTAGAGAAGAAAGGGAGGCACCAAAGAAGAAGACCATTGCCTTCAAAGCCGCTCCTACCATACACGAAGAGGATGACTCATCGGAAGATTGCGATGAGGATTTCGCCATGCTCATCCGGAAGGTGGGCAAGATGTTCTACAAGAAGGGACGGCAAAGTAACTTCCGAAGAGGGAAGCCTCAAGGAAGGTACGAGAGGAAAAGAGATGAACCCGGTCCTTGCTTTCATTGCAAGAAGATCGGTCACCTAATTGCCGATTGCCCCGCTCTACAAGCAACCACATCCAAGAATGGGCAAAGAAAGAAGAAAGCGTTGGCCGCTACATGGGATGACTCGGAGTCGGAATCCGAAGAGGAGCACGACGCCGCCAACATGTGCTTCATGGCACAAGGAGACGACATTCCTAAGGTAACAATTGAAAACTCTCTTGATGATGATGATCTCACTATGGATGAACTAGCACGTTTCTTTGAGGAATTACAACATAGATATGAGATTTCGCAATCTCATAATAAAAAGTTAAAAAGGGAAAATGATGTTTTAAAGAATAAACTTGAATTAGTAGTAAATGAGAAAAATGCCTTATCTAGTTCATTTGATAAATTGAAAAATGATTTTGAAAAATATAAACTAGCTAGTAAAGGCAAAACCCCATGGTTTCAATTGATAAAAATGATTTTGTTGAGATCCAAAAACGTGTTGAAGTTTTGGACTCAAATTTAAAAAGCTATGCATTTGATTTGAAAAAGATAGCATCTAAATTTCCTAAGGGAGCCCCCCAAGGGAAACATGCACAACATACACATACACATGCACGGAAACATGCACACACTCATAAGCATGCATTCATGTACAATAGTGGTAGAATTTATATTTGCACACATTGTGGCCGCAAAGGCCATTTAGAAAAATTTTGCTATGCTAAGAACAATGTTAAAAATAAATTTGTTTGGGTTCGCCCCGGATCTAACCCCAAAGGACCCACTAAGATTTGGGTACCAAAAGAGCCACCGATTTCAAATGAAACAGGTATAGGTGGATCTACATCCTCCAAGACTTAGGAGGAAACGGTGCCCGGGTGGTGGATGCAACAAAGCTTAAAGAACACATCAAGATTGCATCGCTATCGTGGAGGCACCTAATTTTGGAGATTGCCCGTAAATTGGTAACATCTCCATTTAAGAGTTTTTAATTTTGTATATACAATTGTTATAGGATTGCTAGTTTAGTTTTATGCTTCATTGATACATGATTAGTATAAACTTACAACTCTAACATGATTATATATGCCATGTTCAATTTTGATTTTTTTTGACATGTATACATATGTATAGAATTGATAGTTTACTTTTGTATTCTATTGATATACGCTTGTATAGAACTACCTTTCTATCATGATGTATATGTGTCTTGTGTTAACTTTTATATCTTTGTTTCATGCCTTGTTCATCACATGTCCACATGTATAGTTTAGTATTTGTGATTATATACTTATATGCATATACACATTATTTTCATAAATAAAAAATTAAACATTTGTAAATTTTCTTATTTAAGCAAATACCTTAAAGATGGCAATTGCGCACCTCAACTCATTCAAGAGGAATCAAGAGGATGAAGTTCAGAACCCGTCACTGGGTATTCGGCTTCAACATCTTTAAAATCTTTGTTTAAATATGAAAATAAAATTAAAATTGGATTGCATGTATTTTGATGTTTGTAAAGACTTAATGAAGATTTAAAAACCTGTTGGTGTTCCTATATGATTAATATATAATACCTATTTTAGATTACAAAATTACTTAAAATTTTTTTTGGGCTATTTGCTGTTAGCTGTTTTTCAGGCAAAGCCGGTCGACCGACCCCTAAATCTCCGGTCGACCGACTCTGCCTGAGAGAAAATTTTTATTTTTTTGTGTGCTACCGGTCGACCGACCAGAATTCCGGTCGACCGATGCTGGCCTGCTGTGGTCTCGGGTTATTTCGGTCGACTGACCCGGTCGACCGATATCATTTACAGAGCTCTCGGTTGGATTCGGTCGACCGGACCGGTCGACCGATCGTCGTGTTTTTGCCCAAATCTGCTATATAATTTCATTTTCTCTCTCTCTCTCTCTCTCTCATTTCACTCAGCGACCGAAACCCCCAAAAATTTCCCCATATTTTCGTTCTCTCAAATCCTTCAACCAAATCCAAATTAATTTTAAACCCATCTCAAATTCCTCTTTCTCCCTCCAGATCTTCGATTTCAGCACCTCTCATCCGCAGGATCTGAAGATTTTCAGGATTTTTCCTGTTAGGGTTTCAAATTTCCATCAAGGTAAAAATCGAATTTTTTATTGTGAATCTTCACTTCTAGCTTAGATATCTCTATTCCTTTGTCACTATTTTAGGTTGCTTAGCTTCTAGATCGTGCCATAATCTTGATTTCACCTAAAAATCAAATTTTTATTCATCATGCCCAAGAGATCTCGTACTGAGAAGGGGAAGGGTATTGCCCAACCCTCATCTCAGGGTCCTAGACCCGTACGGCTCTTTAGAAATGATCTAGCTGAAGATAGATACTCCCACCTCTCCACTAGAAATATCAATTCAGGGAGATTTGTTACCATTCAGGATTTTGAACACCTTGACATCCCTCAAATCCTGCAAAATAATAATTTAGTTGAGTTCTTGACCATTAAGGAACAAGTATACACTTCCCTTGTTCCTTACTTCTATGCCAACTATGAATTTGATGGTAACCGGATCACATCTAGAGTTCTAGGTAGGGAAATCGACCTCTCTATCGGTCGGTTTGCTAGGATTCTGCATCTCTCCTCTGGCGGAGCAGATGTGTATTCTCATGATTTACATGATTTCGAATTTCCTGAGGGTGAGTCTTCACTCACCGCCTCTACTCTGATCCACGGGAATGACAATCCCGGGTTGATTAGAAATGAGGTAGTGAGTAGGTACACACTTCAATCTCAAGTCCTTGCCAAGATTATCTTTTTCAACATTGTCCCCAAACATGGTGAGTATAGCCATGCTAGGGGTTGTGTCCCTTTGATCATCTATTGTCTTCTTAAAGGCATTAAGGTGAATTTTCCTAGAGTCATAGCTTATCATATGGGCTCTGATCAGATCCGCACTGCGGGTAGAAGTTTGCCCTACGGCATGCTTATTACCCATCTTCTTCGAGCTCTTGACTTTGATCTTTCTGCCGAAACTCCTTCAAGCCCCCTGACAAACATCAATGGAGTTATCCTGAAGATGATGGAAGCGCAGCTGCGTAGACACGCCCCTGTGCAACCACATCTTCCTCCTGCTGGTCCTGGCTCATCATCTGCACCAGGATCTTCTTCTGCTTCAGCTCCTGTCTTTTCTCCAGAGGCTCTGGCACTTCTCTCTTCGGAGGTCCGCACTCAGATCGAGGCGCACCAGGCCTGGGTTCGTGCGGAGTTGGATGCTCGTGACGTTCAGGAAGCTGCTTTTCGGGCAGAGGTCAGGAACGACATGTCATACTTTGCTGACTCCATGAGATTCGTGGATGTCCAGTTTCAGGCTCTCTTTGCACAGTTTTCCATGACCGTTCCTGATCGTACTGCGACTGCTTGTCGTCTTCCGTCTACCGGTCCTCCATTCCCTCCCAGAGCTCGTGCTTCAGTTCCACCACCGCGGACCAGAGTCGATGGCATAGACCCAGATGAGGTCATTTCTTCAGGCGAAGACGCTGGTGACGAAGAGCAGACGGCTGATGAGGAAGCTGGAGATGATGATGAGTGACCTCCCCTTTTGATGATGTCAAAAAGGGGGAGACTTATTTTGAGAGAGTTATCTTGAGAGAGATATTTGTGATATTTTGTGTTGTAGTACTTTATGTGTTTGGATATTTGTGTATTTTGGACATGTAGTATTTGTGTTATGGACATGCAGTATTTATTTGTGTTTTGGACATGTATTTGGATTTCTACATATATGCTTTGTGGACGTATTTCTTTATATGTATCCATGTTCTATCTTGATATATGACATGAGTATTTGTCCTATGTTATGAGTACTTGTTGACATGGAAATATGTGTTTATCATTTTTATATACTATGCCCACATACGATTTTTGTCATTAATGATATGCTTGTGTTGAGGGGGAGCTTCACTTGAAGTCTCTACCCAAAATATTTTGTGATAACTACATATGTTTTGCCATCATCAAAAAGGGGGAGATTGTTGGCCCAAAGGCCATTATCCCAGTTATTTTGATGATAACAAAACATATTTAGTTATGTATTTAACATGTTTTATTTCAGAATATTTCAGGTTATTTAAACAGGTTGTTTTTGACGGCTCGCTAAAAGACTCACAAGTTTGGACGCCGCTAAAATGAAGATTCCCAAGCTACGCACAACTAGGATGCTTTGGGATCAAGATGATGAAGTGAAGATCAAGACAAGATCAAAACGACAAAGAAAAACAAAATTTGTAATTGTATTTTTATTTTAGACATTTTGTCAAAACTAGATATTAGAAGTAGAGCTATGGGATTATCACACACACACATTTCAGTTAGGCTTCAAAAAGATTTTTCAATTCCATTTCTAACTTAGTTTTTAAAAAGAGAACATATTTGAAAATACGCGTTTTAGAAAAACAATAGTTTTTGGAAAAACATTTTCATTGAAAAACAAGTTTGTATTCAAAAGAATTTTATCAAACTACTTTTAACATGTTTGAAGTATGACACATGCTTATACTTCATGTTTTTACAAGTTCCAAAATCTTACCCAAAACCCAAAACCAAAATCAAGATTTTCTGGTTCTGGAAGTTCTGTTTTTTTTCAGAACTTACAGTGACCGGTCGACCGGCCCGGTCGACCGATGTGCACAATACTGTGCACGTCTATATCAGTCGACCGACCCGGTCGACCGAAGTTCATTTACGTTTACGGGAGTTTTCGGTCGACCGACCCGGTCGACCGATGAGCCCCAACGGTCATATTTTTGACCGTTGGCGGTCGACCGACCCGGTCGACCGGACTCTGTCAAAAGTTCTGACAGGTCCAACAGCTAGTTTTTCTGACTGCTTTTCTTTTTGGGATTTGTCTCCAACGAGTTTTTGAGGCTGTTTTTGACCCCTATAAATAGAGGGTCACATCATATTGATTAGACAACAATTGCAAAATATTTCATAAGAGTTTTACAAAGATTTTAAAAGCTTTCCTTCATAAAAGATTTTCCAAAGCCTAAATTTCCAACACCCAACTTGTGGCCTACTCTCTACCTTCTCTCTAGATTTTGCACACCACAATCCCAAGCTTTACATCTACATATTTGGTTCTAGGATTGTGCAAGTGAGCTTTTGTAAAGTGATCAAGTGTGATCACTCATTTCTTCTTGGAGTGAAGTTGTAGAGGCATCGGCCTCAAGGGAGCTAGTGAGCTTCGGTGGTGTTGCGGCATCACAAGTGTAAGGGACAAGTGTGTCCTTGTATTGGCGATCCGGTGGGATCAACGATAGTAGTGCAAATCCTTCAAGTGTGAAGGCGGGGACGTAGAGCGTGGCTCGAACCTCGGAAACACATCCTTGCGTTTGCGTTTGATCAATTTTCTCTAACTCTACTCCTTTCAATTCTTGCACCTTAATTGTTGTATTTATTGCAAGTCTTTATTTGTGCTATTTGTGTGTGAAAGTTTTAATTCCGCAAAAATTGCCATAATTCATATAGCCATCACCTATTCACCCCCCCCTCTAGGTGATTTCAATTGGTATCAGAGCCTAACCCTACAACTTAGGTCTAACCACCTTAGGGAGATCCATATTTGGCTATATACATTTTGTTGCATTTTTACTTGCTTGTGCATTCATGGCATCCATGGACTTTTCTAGCATTAAATCCCCACCAAAATTCGATGGCTTGAACTTTCCCATTTGGAAAGTCAAGATGAACTTGTTCTTGAAATCCTTAGGTGTTAGGGTAGCTAGGGCCATTACCAAAGACTTCATTGAACCAACTAGTGATGAGAGCACATGGTCCGAGGATACTTCCAAAGACTATGAGGCTAATGCTAGGGCACAATATGCATTAACCCAAGCCCTAAATGAAGATGACCTTGCACGCATAATAAATTGTAAATCCGCATTTGAGGTTTGGAACATACTCATTGTGACTCATGAGGGAACGTCTCAAGTCAAGAGAGCCAAAGTTGACTTGCTACGTTCTCAATATGAGAATTTCTATATGTTTGATAATGAGAGCATTGATGACATGCTCACCCGTTTTACAAAAATAACTAATGCTCTTTCTTCCTTAGGCGACAAGATTGATAATGATCAAAAGATAAGGAAGGTGATTAGAGCTCTTCCCAAAGCTTGGGAAGTCAAGGCGACCACTCTCAAGGAACTCAACGACAAAGAGGAGATGGACTTCTCCGGCTTCATCGGAAATCTCAAGACGCATGAGATGGAGATGAAAGTTAGAGAAGAAAGGGAGGCACCAAAGAAGAAGACCATTGCCTTCAAAGCCGCTCCTACCATACACGAAGAGGATGACTCATCGGAAGATTGCGATGAGGATTTCGCCATGCTCATCCGGAAGGTGGGCAAGATGTTCTACAAGAAGGGACGGCAAAGTAACTTCCGAAGAGGGAAGCCTCAAGGAAGGTACGAGAGGAAAAGAGATGAACCCGGTCCTTGCTTTCATTGCAAGAAGATCGGTCACCTAATTGCCGATTGCCCCGCTCTACAAGCAACCACATCCAAGAATGGGCAAAGAAAGAAGAAAGCGTTGGCCGCTACATGGGATGACTCGGAGTCGGAATCCGAAGAGGAGCACGACGCCGCCAACATGTGCTTCATGGCACAAGGAGACGACACTCCTAAGGTAACAATTGAAAACTCTCTTGATGATGATGATCTCACTATGGATGAACTAGCACGTTTCTTTGAGGAATTACAACATAGATATGAGATTTCGCAATCTCATAATAAAAAGTTAAAAAGGGAAAATGATGTTTTAAAGAATAAACTTGAATTAGTAGTAAATGAGAAAAATGCCTTATCTAGTTCATTTGATAAATTGAAAAATGATTTTGAAAAATATAAACTAGCTAGTAAAGGCAAAACCCCCATGGTTTCAATTGATAAAAATGATTTTGTTGAGATCCAAAAACGTGTTGAAGTTTTGGACTCAAATTTAAAAGCTATGCATTTGATTTGAAAAAGATAGCATCTAAATTTCCTAAGGGAGCCCCCCAAGGGAAACATGCACAACATACACATACACATGCACGGAAACATGCACACACTCATAAGCATGCATTCATGTACAATAGTGGTAGAATTTATATTTGCACACATTGTGGCCGCAAAGGCCATTTAGAAAAAATTTTGCTATGCTAAGAACAATGTTAAAAATAAATTTGTTTGGGTTCGCCCCGGATCTAACCCCAAAGGACCCACTAAGATTTGGATACCAAAAGAGCCACCGATTTCAAATGAAACAGGTATAGGTGGATCTACATCCTCCAAGACTTAGGAGGAAACGGTGCCCGGGTGGTGGATGCAACAAAGCTTAAAGAACACATCAAGATTGCATCGCTATCGTGGAGGCACCTAATTTTGGAGATTGCCCGTAATTGGTAACATCTCCATTTAAGAGTTTTTAATTTTGTATATACAATTGTTATAGGATTGCTAGTTTAGTTTTATGCTTCATTGATACATGATTAGTATAAACTTGCAACTCTAACATGATTGTATATGCCATGTTCAATTTTGATTTTTTTTGACATGTATACATATGTATAGAATTGATAGTTTACTTTTGTATTCTATTGATATACGCTTGTATAGAACTACCTTTCTATCATGATGTATATGTGCCTTGTGTTAACTTTTATATCTTTGTTTCATGCCTTGTTCATCACATGTCCACATGTATAGTTTAGTATTTGTGATTATATACTTATATGCATATACACATTATTTTCATAAATAAAAAATTAAACATTTGTAAATTTTCTTATTTAAGCAAATACCTTAAAGATGGCAATTGCGCACCTCAACTCATTCAAGAGGAATCAAGAGGATGAAGTTCAGAACCCGTCACTGGGTATTCGGCTTCAACATCTTTAAAATCTTTGTTTAAATATGAAAATAAAATTAAAATTGGATTGCATGTATTTTGATGTTTGTAAAGACTTAATGAAGATTTAAAAACCTGTTGGTGTTCCTATATGATTAATATATAATACCTATTTTAGATTACAAAATTACTTAAAATTTTTTTTTGGGCTATTTGCTGTTAGCTGTTTTTCAGGCAAAGCCGGTCGACCGACCCTAAATCTCCGGTCGACCGACTCTGCCTGAGAGAAAATTTTTATTTTTTTTGTGTGCTACCGGTCGACCGACCAGAATTCCGATCGACCGATGCTGGCCTGCTGTGGTCTCGGGTTATTTCGGTCGACTGACCCGGTCGACCGATATCATTTACAGAGCTCTCGGTTGGATTCGGTCGACCGGACCGGTCGACCGATCGTCGTGTTTTTGCCCAAATCTGCTATATAATTTCATTTTCTCTCTCTCTCTCTCTCTCATTTCACTCAGCGACCGAAACCCCCAAAAATTCCCCATATTTTCGTTCTCTCAAATCCTTCAACCAAATCCAAATTAATTTTAAACCCATCTCAAATTCCTCTTTCTCCCTCCAGATCTTCGATTTCAGCACCTCTCATCCGCAGGATCTGAAGATTTTCAGGATTTTTCCTGTTAGGGTTTCAAATTTCCATCAAGGTAAAAATCGAATTTTTTATTGTGAATCTTCACTTCTAGCTTAGATATCTCTATTCCTTTGTCACTATTTTAGGTTGCTTAGCTTCTAGATCGTGCCATAATCTTGATTTCACCTAAAAATCAAATTTTATTCATCATGCCCAAGAGATCTCGTACTGAGAAGGGGAAGGGTATTGCCCAACCCTCATCTCAGGGTCCTAGACCCGTACGGCTCTTTAGAAATGATCTAGCTGAAGATAGATACTCCCACCTCTCCTCTAGAAATATCAATTCAGGGAGATTTGTTACCATTCAGGATTTTGAACACCTTGACATCCCTCAAATCCTGCAAAATAATAATTTAGTTGAGTTCTTGACCATTAAGGAACAAGTATACACTTCCCTTGTTCCTTACTTCTATGCCAACTATGAATTTGATGGTAACCGGATCACATCTAGAGTTCTAGGTAGGGAAATCGACCTCTCTATCGGTCGGTTTGCTAGGATTCTGCATCTCTCCTCTGGCGGAGCAGATGTGTATTCTCATGATTTACATGATTTCAAATTTCCTGAGGGTGAGTCTTCACTCACCGCCTCTACTCTGATCCACGGGAATGACAATCCCGGGTTGGTTAGAAATGAGGTAGTGAGTAGGTACACACTTCAATCTCAAGTCCTTGCCAAGATTATCTTTTTCAACATTGTCCCCAAACATGGTGAGTATAGCCATGCTAGGGGTTGTGTCCCTTTGATCATCTATTGTCTTCTTAAAGGCATTAAGGTGAATTTTCCTAGAGTCATAGCTTATCATATGGGCTCTGATCAGATCCGCACTGCGGGTAGAAGTTTGCCCTACGGCATGCTTATTACCCATCTTCTTCGAGCTCTTGACTTTGATCTTTCTGCCGAAACTCCTTCAAGCCCCCTGACAAACATCAATGGAGTTATCCTGAAGATGATGGAAGCGCAGCTGCGTAGACACGCCCCTGTGCAACCACATCTTCCTCCTGCTGGTCCTGGCTCATCATCTGCACCAGGATCTTCTTCTGCTTCAGCTCCTGTCTTTTCTCCAGAGGCTCTGGCACTTCTCTCTTCGGAGGTCCGCACTCAGATCGAGGCGCACCAGGCCTGGGTTCGTGCGGAGTTGGATGCTCGTGACGTTCAGGAAGCTGCTTTTCGGGCAGAGGTCAGGAACGACATGTCATACTTTGCTGACTCCATGAGATTCGTGGATGTCCAGTTTCAGGCTCTCTTTGCACAGTTTTCCATGACCGTTCCTGATCGTACTGCGACTGCTTGTCGTCTTCCGTCTACCGGTCCTCCATTCCCTCCCAGAGCTCGTGCTTCAGTTCCACCACCGCGGACCAGAGTCGATGGCATAGACCCAGATGAGGTCATTTCTTCAGGCGAAGACGCTGGTGACGAAGAGCAGACGGCTGATGAGGAAGCTGGAGATGATGATGAGTGACCTCCCCTTTTGATGATGTCAAAAAGGGGGAGAGTTATTTTGAGAGAGTTATCTTGAGAGAGATATTTGTGATATTTTGTGTTGTAGTACTTTATGTGTTTGGATATTTGTGTGTTTTGGACATGTAGTATTTGTGTTATGGACATGCAGTATTTATTTGTGTTTTGGACATGTATTTGGATTTCTACATATATGCTTTGTGGACGTATTTCTTTATATGTATCCATGTTCTATCTTGATATATGACATGAGTATTTGTCCTATGTTATGAGTACTTGTTGACATGGAAATATGTGTTTATCATTTTTATATACTATGCCCACATACGATTTTTGTCATTAATGATATGCTTGTGTTGAGGGGGAGCTTCACTTGAAGTCTCTACCCAAATATTTTGTGATAACTACATATGTTTTGCCATCATCAAAAAGGAGGAGATTGTTGGCCCAAAGGCCATTATCCCAGTTATTTTGATGATAACAAAACATATTTAGTTATGTATTTAACATGTTTTATTTCAGAATATTTCAGGTTATTTAAACAGGTTGTTTTTTACGGCTCCGCTAAAAGACTCACAAGTTTGGACGCCGCTAAAATGAAGATTCCCGAGCTACGCACAACTAGGATGCTTTGGGATCAAGATGATGAAGTGAAGATCAAGACAAGATCAAAACGACAAAGAAAAACAAAATTTGTAATTGTATTTTTATTTTAGACATTTTGTCAAAACTAGATATTAGAAGTAGAGCTATGGGATTATCACACACACACATTTCAGTTAGGCTTCAAAAAGATTTTTCAATTCCATTTCTAACTTAGTTTTTAAAAAGAGAACATATTTGAAAATACGCGTTTTAGAAAAACAATAGTTTTTGGAAAAAACATTTTCATTGAAAAACAAGTTTGTATTCAAAAGAATTTTATCAAACTACTTTTAACATGTTTGAAGTATGACACATGCTTATACTTCATGTTTTTACAAGTTCCAAAATCTTACCCAAAACCCAAAACCAAAACCAAGATTTTCTGGTTCTGGAAGTTCTGTTTTTTTTCAGAACTTACAGTGACCGGTCGACCGGCCCGGTCGACCGATGTGCACAATACTGTGCACGTCTATATCAGTCGACCGACCCGGTCGACCGAAGTTCATTTACGTTTACGGGAGTTTTCGGTCGACCGACCCGGTCGACCGATGAGCCCCAACGGTCATATTTTTGACCGTTGGCGGTCGACCGACCCGGTCGACCGGACTCTGTCAAAAGTTCTGACAGGTCCAACAGCTAGTTTTTCTGACTGCTTTTCTTTTTGGATTTGTCTCCAACGAGTTTTTGAGGCTGTTTTTGACCCCTATAAATAGAGGGTCACCTCATATTGATTAGACAACAATTGCAAAATATTTCATAAGAGTTTTACAAAGATTTTAAAAGCTTTCCTTCATAAAAGATTTTCCAAAGCCTAAATTTCCAACACCCAACTTGTGGCCTACTCTCTACCTTCTCTCTAGATTTTGCACACCACAATCCCAAGCTTTACATCTACATATTTGGTTCTAGGATTGTGCAAGTGAGCTTTTGTAAAGTGATCAAGTGTGATCACTCATTTCTTCTTGGAGTGAAGTTGTAGAGGCATCGGCCTCAAGGGAGCTAGTGAGCTTCGGGTGGTGTTGCGGCATCACAAGTGTAAGGGACAAGTGTGTCCTTGTATTGGCGATCCGGTGGGATCAACGATAGTAGTGCAAATCCTTCAAGTGTGAAGGCGGGGACGTAGAGCGTGGCTCGAACCTCGGAAACACATCCTTGCGTTTGCGTTTGATCAATTTTCTCTAACTCTACTCCTTTCAATTCTTGCACCTTAATTGTTGTATTTATTGCAAGTCTTTATTTGTGCTATTTGTGTGTGAAAGTTTTAATTCCGCAAAAATTGCCATAATTCATATAGCCATCACCTATTCACCCCCCCTCTAGGTGATTTCAGTTACAAATGTTTTGAACTATTTTTGTAAATAGAAAAATATGGCTCAAATGAAAACTAGTATTTTTCTAAAACTTGTTTTTCAAATTTCTTCATGATACAAAAACAAGATATTTTGAATTCATTAAAGTATAGTGTGTATGGATATGATCCACTACACAAATAAGATATCTATGTTTTTGACATTAAGCATTAAACATGGTTTTGATTTTAAAAGACATGTACATGAGAAACATCAAAAACCAAAATAGTATTTTTCAAAATGAAAGTCTTTTCTAAATCTGAAAATTCTTTTATGAAAAGACAACTAAATCAAGAGTGTGTGTGTGATATATATACTTGAGCAATCCACCAACTATTCTATCCTTTACATTTTATCTAAAAACAAAAATCTTATACCTAGACACAAGTCTTCATCTTCTTGAAGTCTTCACTTGAAGCCTTCTCATCTTCTTGACTTGGTCCAAACACGATCCAATGGCTCTTGGATCAAACCGTGCTAGCTCCAAAACTTGACTTTAAATCCTTTGTTGAAGCTATGCACCTACTAAGATCTTGATAACAAATCTGTCACTAATTAAACACAAGATCATTAGTAAACATAACTACATGAGTTGATCATCATCAAAACTAGAGTGATGGGCCTTTGGGCCAACATTATAACATGTGGATTTTCTTAATAATCATGTTTATGTTTTTCATGATGATTTATATCTTGTTTTGATGCGTCATGTTTTGAATATATGTTTAAATGTTAGTTTTCATTAAGACTAGATATATACTTGTGCATATAGTGGGCCACAAATAATTTATATATGTTTGTACTTGAATGCTTATTTGTTCCCATTAGATGTGTTAGTATAGTCTAGTTTTGATGATCCATGCATTTTAAACTTGTATTCCTATTTTTGGATTTGTTTTATGGTTATGTTTAACTTCATGTATATGTCCATTTTATCCAAATTATTGTTATACATATACATCTTTTGAGCCACGTGCCTTCATGCATATATCTTTATGGACTCGTTGTGTTTTGGATATGTATGTATACTTTAGTTTGTATAGGACATACATATACCTTGAAGATTAAATAATTTTGATGATTTTTAGGTTTTCATGTTTAAAGGAATATTGAGCTTATTGTCTATCTTTCATGATTATGATCTTCACATCGTATTTGTACACTCACGTTTATTGTTTCTCATGATTGTGTTTTCATGAGTATGTTTGAGCTTAATGGATTTTGAGTGTTTTAGTGCCATGTGGATTTCATGTTTCATAAAAAATAATTTTGTTTTATTCCTTGCTTGAAGGATTTCGTACTAGTTTATAAATTTTCCTTTTAACTAGTTGCGATATTCTTCATTTTGGTAGAGCTTTTCTGTAACGCCCCGATCCCACGGATACGGGGACGTCACTGCGACGTATATACGTAAGTCCGAAGTACCTTCCCGTATATACGCTAAGCATCAGTACAGACAGAATCAGAGTACGGAAGCAAATGGTGCATTATACATTCCAACACATATATATATACAATCACAGAGTTATCACCAGAGGTGATGAATATTACAATAATAATACATCACAGATATGCGCAAATGCGAGAGTACAAGAGATATACATATAGGAACAACATAAAAGGGCGCTCACATACAAGTATACAAGGAAATGTACAAGTATGAATAGAAAAAGGGCACTCACGAGTTTGCTAAGAGGAAACTCGAGAGGCATACAGGGGGCCTGGAAGGATGTGGCCCTGGACGGTCGGCTGGAGATCCACGCTACCGCTGCGCTACTCTGAGCAGCAACAGGGAGGAGAAGCCACGCTCTAAGCTCCATGACCTGGACATGAGAATCCAGGGGAGTCAGTGAAACTCCCCAGGCGAGTAGGAATATGGATGCCAGGTGGTGAGTCAAGAGGAGCACAAGTGTCAAGTACAGAAGACAGGAGGGTTAGAACACAAATGAAGTATATATAAGAACGGGTATAACGTAACAATCGTAAAACAGGAAATCCGAAGTAAAACTGATCACAAGCAAAATTGATTGTATACGCTTAGGTTACGGTCCCATGAGACTAGTACATCGAAGAAATAATCCAAACAAGGAAACCCTCATCTATATACCGTTATCTCATGCCACCGAATATCTAAGCGTATAGAATCAGAGTTGTAAAGTAGTCATAACAAGAATACATAACAGATGTGACAAGAGTGCATAACAGGTATCAAAACAGGAATCATAACAGTAATCATAACTGGGGTCACAGGAAACACCTATTATTATTATTACTCGTCTGACCCATATATCTCGGTATGTGACCTGGTGTACGGCCAACCCACATACATCCATATATAAGCAAGTCGAGGGTTGTTAACGGAAGCAGATGGAGAACTGATAGAACTTCTTATAGTGGTTTCCATACACCTGGACCAGTTTAATGGTCCAAAGGTTCCCATACACCTGGGACCGGTTTGGAGGCCCAAAGTCCCCCTAACAGTAAACATGTGGCCCTTAGTCCCACTAAAACTTTCCGCCGCATATATCATATTCCATCACTATAAGCAAGGTATCATTCCGGCATCCATCACTTCCTCCCATTCCCCATACAAGTTGTCCTTTTTATAGCTTATGAACATAATTATCAGATTTCGGGAATGAGCAATACATAACAGTGATCAGTACATAACAGTAATCAGGTACTACATTCCCTTTATCGTGATAATTATAAGAATCGGTGTATCATGCTTGGTGTCAAGAGATAGCATGATAAATGGTGATGTATATCAAGTAACATGCATAACAACGGATTGATAATAAGTCTGGGTAAGTCATGACATAACAAGATGGTCTTGCCAGATAGTGGCATGTCAGGTGGTCAGGTGATAACATACTAGATGTCAGGTGATATACATGTGTTAATAAAAGCATGCAACTGACTAGTCTGAGGTAATGGTATGGCAAGGTAACATAAAAGTAACCCAAAGTACAACGACCACGAAGGGTCGGCCACGCATGGTATAAAAGCATCAAAAGATATATAGACATGAAATTAAATACATGAAAATAGGAAGTGAAATACTTATCGTCCCGATGAAATGGAAACCCAAATAGAGATAAGAGAAGAGCGAGACTACTCGCCTAAATCACCAATAAGCCGAAAGATCCGAAATCCACGGAAGCTTGGGATGCGCCACAAAACCTGATATAAACGTGTAGAGAGAAGGGGAGAGAGAAAGAGAGAAGGGAAGATGATGTTTGTCAAGTGACAAGTCAAGTAATACATATCAAGTAACGAGTCATGAAGTACAAGATACAAATACATGAACCAAGTATAAGATCCAAAGTTAAGAAGATAAGCAACTATAACAGACAGCCAATAATTAGTCGACTGGGTGGACAGGGTAGTCGACTAATAGAGGGGTTAGTCGACTATGAAGATGGGGTAGTCGACTAATACTGTGATCCAGAGAGTTGGATTTCTGTTTCAGGAAAAGGTTAGTCGACTAGGGTCATATGGGTAGTCGACTAACAGACATGACAAGTCGACTAACAGTTATGTTAAGTCGACTAAATCTGAGATACAGAGAGTTAAGGTTTCTGGTTCAGGAAAGGTTAGTCGACTAGGGTCAAGGGTGTAGTCGACTAAGGGCCTCTAGTCGACTAGGAACTAAGGTAAGTCGACTAATACTGTGTTTCCTAGAATTGTGTTTCACAGGACAGAATAAGTTAGTCGACTAATGTCTAGGTCTAGTCGACTAATCGAGGGAAAACAGCAAACAGAACAGATTTCTATGGTTGTGTGTGATGTCAAATAATCATGGTTTGAAGACACAAGTGTACATAATATGAAGACATAATTATACTAAGAAGTAATCAAGTCTTGGTGATGAAGAACACTCACCTAAAAGGAGTACAAGGTGATGGAGTGATGGTGGTGGTGATTGAAGTTGATGATGAAGAAGAAAGTGGAGGTTTGAGGCTTTGTTGTTGGTGTTGGTGAGAAGAAGTGGTGGCCGGAATTCGGGGGTCTCTCGCCGGAGTCGTGGTGGCCGGAGGCGCCGGTGGAGGTGAAGGAGATGTTGGAGGTTAGGGTTTTGGTGAAGAGAAGAAAGAGAAAGATGAAGTGAAAATGAATGAAGAAGGAGAAGGAAAAGTATTTATAGGTTTTAGATTTTGTGAAGGAGGTGCAAATAAGATAGAAGAGAGGGGGTTTTTGTAAAGTGGGGAGGTGAGGTGTCCCTCTTAGCCACACTTGGCTGGCCATGGAAGAGAGAGAAAAAGAGGGCATTAAATGAGGAAGTTGGTGGAAGTGTGTGGAGGAAAATGGAATTTTGGGGGAAAATGGAATTTTGGGAAATTGGAATTCTTGTGGATTGTGAAGGAAGGAAAGAAAGAAAATAGGAAAAGGAAAAGAAAATGGAAAAGGGAAATTATTCTCTTGGAAGAGAAAATGAAAGATAATGAAAGTGCCGGATTCCCGGGATTCGGTTGCAGATGCGGAAATCTTTCGGGAAAATACCGGAATCGTCCGAAATTCAAGTATCTCAGAACGTCCCGAAATAATTATCAAAAATCCAGAATATTATATTAAGAAACATAGTGAAATCCGTTTTAAGAAATACTTTATAGTTTTAAAACTAAAAATCCCGGAATCAGTTATCTACCGACTCCGTGGAATTTTCATAAATTCATAAAATCCTCAGAAAAAGAATGTAGGTAGAAAATATGATTCTAAGGAATAAAGCCTAAAGACCATCATGAAATTCCAAACTGTTTGAGATTAAAAATCCAGGAATCGGTCAGCGGCACTGGCCGACACCGGTTTTGAAGACTTTCATTTTAATTCCAGAAAAATCTAGAAAATCATAGAAAATATATAATATTGGAAAATGATATTTAAAACTAAAATCGGTCAATTCTAATTATCAGAATGTCTAAATCGAGTAATACTCTAGGATCGGGCCTTCGGTTCAGACTAGGGCTGACTCCGAATCCACGAATCCAAATCCAAGACAAACAGTCATATAAGGAATTCATAATACAGAATAAATACAGGAAACAAATCGAAAAAAATACGACCGAAAATCTGAATACGCAACTAAGTACGTATTCCGGGAACGGGGTATTACATTTTCAAATATACTTTATTTTTCAAATCTATTTTTTGAAAACTCGTACCATCCAAGGGCGGTTGGACGGGAGATCATGCTTATATATGCTTTATAGTGAAAATCATTTTAAAACTTGAACATGATTGGGTGGTAATTATATGATGTATACACTTGATCATTATTATTGTTTCAATTGGTATCATTAAAATTATTTCAATTGGTATCAATTTTGACTTTTCTTGTATACTCATATATGTTTGTATATATGTATGCTTGCATTTCAAAGAATATCAATTTCAATTTTGTTTCAATTGATTAGTTTTAAATTGCTTTTCAATTGGTATTCTTAATTCAAACCTTATTTTCCAATTGATTCTTCAATTGATTTTTTTTAAAACAATGCGTAGGCTTGTTAAAATAAAAGTGTGCATTGTTTTTGTTGGTATTTCATAAACGGGGAGAAAATTCGATTTTTATATTTACAATTGGTATTTGTTTTTCCACTCCCTTACTTTATGATGGAAATAAAATTTTTTAATTGATATCATATACTCAAAAAAAAAATACTCTCTTTTGATATCAAGATGTTTATTTGAATGTTTTAAAATTTGGTATCTCAAAATTTTGTTTAAAGAAAATAGTCAAAAGTTTTGATTTGTATTACCTATATGTAAGGAGAGCTTAACATCTCTTCTACATATAGATTCATGATGAGTGTATCTTGTATTGAAGAGCTTGACAATCTTTTCTTTATGTGGTACAGTGTGTAGGGAGAGCTTCACATCTCCTCTTATGTATTGCATAGTGTATGTTATGTGATTTAGGGCTTGTCATCTCTCCTTCATGTAATGCATCTATGTAGGGAAGCTTCACATCTTCCTCTTCATGAATGTATATAGCATATACCATTTATTGATCTATGTTTACTTTCAATTGGTATCAAGATGCTACTTTGACATATTTTAAATTGATATCTTCATTGATTGTCACCCCTATTTGGTTTTGTTTTTATTTTAGACAAAAGGGGAGAACATTGTTTTTATTAACCCTTTGTTGATTCTTTGTTTCGAACAAAAAGGGGGAGAAAAATTTATTGATTTGGTTTTGCTTTTACCCCTTATTGATGATTGTTTCTTTGTATTAAAAAGGGGAGAAGATTTTGTTTTGTTTTGGTTTTTACCCCTTTGTTGATGATTGACGAAAAGGGGGAGAAAGATTTTGAGTTTGATTGTGTTTTATATATACATATTTATGTTTTGCATATATTAAGTTTAATTTAGTTTAATTTTAATTGGTATCTAGAGTATGTTTTGTTTTTGAACATTTCGTTGGTATCTAGAGCCTTTTATTGTTTATGCATATCTATGCATTCATGTTTAAGAGCCTTCATTGCATATTCTTTATGTTTATTTGTTTATGCATGAGTTAAGGGGGAGCTTCTTTGAAGCTTAACTTTATCCATACATATATAACTCCATGAGTTTTGTCATCATCAAAATGGGGGAGATTGTTAGCCCGGAGGCCTTCCGCTCTAGTTTTGATGATGATTAACTCATGTAGTTATGTTTACTAATAATCTTGTGATTTTAGTTTCAGATCATTTAGCAAGATATTAGTTGGTGATTGCTTCAAAAAGAGGAGTTTAGAAGTTTTCACATGGTGATTCAAGAGCCCGAGCATCAAGATCATATCTTTGCACTCGGTGGATCAAGTTTTGGGACCAAGTCAACTTGAAGATGAAGATCGTCAAGAAGACTTAGGTATCCTAGTTTTAATTTAGTGTGTTTTAAATCCATGTGTAAAGATAAGAATAGTTGATATGCTCAAGTGCACAATACACATACACGTTTTGGTTTTGGATTTGGTTTTCATGAATAGTTTAGATCAAAACAAGTTTAAATGGTTTTTATGTATATTAGATGTGTTCAATATACATACATGCTTCATATCTTAAACAAACTTATTTTGATATATCTATTCATGAGTTTTAAGAAAATCAGATTTCCTATTGAAAAATCTAAGTTTGATAAAATACAAGTTTTGGTTTTTGGTAAAAATGATAAGACACAAAAATAGTTTCATATGCTTGATATTTGAGTTAAAATATTTATCATATGTTTATATATCAATGCAAAATGATAAAACTATTTTTGGAGATTTTTACAAGACTTTAAAGAATTTTTAGAAATATGTTTAACTGTTTTTCTGACCCAGTTTCTGACCCAGACTATGGCTGATAGGCCAGGTCGGCCGACCAGACGGTCGACCGAACCAAGGGCCAGTCGACCGTTGCGGTCGACTGACGTGCGCAGCCCTGTGCACGTTTGTCAGACACAGGGCCGGTCGGCCGACCGAATCAGAGAGCCTTGCTCTCTGTATTTAGGCGGTCGACCGGAGCAGAGAAGTCTGCTCTATGTATCTGGGCGGTCGGCCGGGCGGTCGACCGTATTGCCCCAACGGTTATATTTCTAACCGTTGGCGGTCGGCCGGCCAGCCGACCGCAAGCCTGTCAGGCTGCCAGATCAGCCTAACGGCTAGTTTTCTTTTTGGGCTATATATACCCCATCTCTTTGGGGATTTAGATAAGATTTGAAGAGCCAAAATTTCTCTGATATACAAGTGTTTTAAACAAGTTTTCAAAAGTGTTTTTGTGCCAAAAAGGATTCATCTTATTTGTTTTAGAGTTTTTGAAAAAATCAAAGAAAATAGAAAAATTGGGAGATTTGTATTGTTCTTCATTTCTATCTTTTACAAGAGTTTTCCCAAGTATTTTTCTTTGAGTTTTTGTTTTTCAAACTCTAGTTTTTTTTTTCCACACTTTAGCTTATCATCTATCCTATTCTATTAGAATCATATTTTGTGGAAAAGAGGAAAGAGAGATTGTTTGAGGTTGTGGAAACCTCCAAGTTGTAAACCCTCCTTGTTTTTGTTGTATCCCTCTTTGGTAGAGGTTGATTGGAGTGGTATTGGTTTGGATCCCTCTTCGGTAGAGGTGATTGTATTTGTTGTTGGCTACGGGCCTTATCCCTCTTCGGCAGAGGTGGATTGTGGTTGTATTGCCTCGGTGGCATTGTAAAGTTGAGAGAGGAGTTCGGTACTCCTTTAGTGGATTAGAAATCCTTCTCGGTGAAGGCGGGGACGTAGAGCTAGGGGCTCGAATCTCGGAACATATCTTTGTGTTTGCGTTTGATCCATTGTCTCTCTAACTCTCTCTCTTTATTTGTGTTGTGCATAGCATCATTCATTCATATCATCTATTTGCTTGTGTTGTCCTTACATTGATTCATATTGCTCATCATTATATGCTTGGATTGTTTGTTTGTGCCTCACTTATACTTAACCATAAGAGCTTCATATAGCACCTCAACCCTTATCTAGGGGAATCAAGAGGAGTTAGTTCAGAGCCCTTCACGGGACGGCTACACTTGTCGGTTGTACTAAGTGTGTTGCAAATTGTTTTTAACTTATCAGACTAGATATTCATGTACTGGTGATAAGTTAGATAAGAATTCATTGTATTCTGATAGTTAATTATATATGAAATTACCTTATTAAAAGACTGATCTTCTAATAACTTGGATTGATATGGACTTAGTTAGAGTTAGAGTTGATTGACATGAGGTTGATGTTCATTTCAGAGGATTTTGATCGATGTTCTGATGAGATTGATGTAGTTGAATTTATAGATGTGGGTATTCTCGTTTTTATCCTTGATTATACTGTTTGAGTAGATGATCTTATTGATATTGAATATCAAACCTAGATGCATCCTAGAAACCATATTACTTGAGGATGTTTTACTCTTTATTCATTCCGGTATCCTTTGACCTAGTTGATCTTGAGGATATATTCAATGCCTTATGATTGGTTCTTGACTATTTCAGTTATAGAGATAGAGTTAGTATGAGTGATTTCATTAATATCAGTGATCATATTATATGTTCAGAGTTTTATGGGAAGTTATTGATTAACCTGACTTATTGGTGACTTAGAGAATGGATATGTTGATGACTTTGAGGATCTGAGTTGATTGTATACTTTGCCTGGATTATTCTGTTCATATCTGCATGTCATTACTCATCCTGAACATTATAATTTACCTAGAAGATATGACTTATTATACATGACATGTACCTGATAATTATGCTGTTCATGTTACCATAGTTGCTGGAAAAATACTGTTACACGATAATAATGCCCTCCTATTATACTCCTTACATATCCTATTATACTGGTATCTTCATAGACATATATATCCTGTTATACATGTATCATAATTACATTGTTGATGTTGTTACCATTGTCATTACCGAGTTATCTCAGTGATCTAGGTAGCATGTACATTAAATAATCTTGATAATCTAAATAATATGATATTAAACAACTTATACTGAGATTGGAAAAATTGATGGAGGAGACAACTCTGTATTTTAGGTGGACCAAAGATATAGGTTACGTAGCCGAAAAAGGGTTCAACTGCAGGGTTCCCGTGGGGTGACTGACACCCTATTCCTGTTCCTGTTCATGTTACATGTTACCGACTACCTTGCGGTTAGGCCTGATTCAGCATTAAGAGTCTGGGTCGTGGTCTCGGGCATGCACGAGACCCACTTAAATCATAGACAATGTCTCAAACCGATTAGTTTCAATAACTTAGGATCCTAATTAATATGTGTAGTAGGTGATTAGTCTACAATTCTACATTATTATGTCGCATTCTCTCACCGCTTTATGAATAAATTATCGATCTAAACCGTGTTTTGGTCTTTATTGCAGGTAGATCTAAAGTCCAAGGGTAAAGATGGAATAAGAGCTTAATGAAACCCAATTAATGGTAATTAATCCCGCATTACTTGGAGGCCAAGCAAAGGATTCTCTAGAAGATGCATTGAACCTAAACTCCTGCGCATGTCAGACGAATATTCGGGTGCAAATACCAGAAACGGGATATACCCTGACAATTCTCGCAGCCAGACGGGGCACCTGACGAAATCCAGAGACCCAACTCTCTGGAATTGCCGCGGATCCGCGGCAATCCTTGCGGATCTGCGGCATTCCAGTCGAACCACGCGTCGATTTTTGACGCGTGGCCCCGTCTCGTCTTCTGGAAGCATCTTTTGCCTATAAAAGGCCCTGCAGAGAGCCAAACCGGGAGGAGTCTTCATTTTTAGGAGTAGGTCCAGATTTTAGTGTAGTGTAGGTGAGTGTTCTTCATTTCTTGTATTTTTCATTCCTTTTTCTTAGATCATTGTAGTAGGGCCGAGTGATTTCTAGAGAGAGAAAGCAAGGGATTGATGTAATAGAGAGTGACACTCTATGTAAAATGCCTCCTTTCTCTTCCAATGTAATCTCCTTCACCTTCTACATGATTTCTTACTAGTTTTTCTTCTCATGGCAATCTAACTACTAACCACTAACCTGTTGGCCCAATGGCCTTCCACTCTAGTTTTGATGATGATCAACACTCATGTAGTTATGTTTACTAATATTCTTGTGTTTCTAAGTTTCAGATCATTAACAGGATATTAGTTGGTGATTAGCTTCAACAAGATGATTAGAAGCTTATCATGGTGATTCCGGTGCCAAAGCTTAAAGATCATACCTTTGCACTTGGAGGATCACGCGTTTGGGATCGAGTCTACTTGAAGATGGAAGATCGACAAGAAGACTTAGGTATCCTAGTGTAGTTAGTTTAGTTTATGTGTTTAGATCCATTTGTAAAGCTTAGTTTAGTTGGTATGCTCAAGTGCACAAAACACACACGTTTCATGATTTGGTTTTTGGTTTTCATGAAGAATAGATCAAAACAAGTTTACATATGTTATATGTATAGTAGATGTTCTCTATTTATACATACATGCTTTAACTTGGTAAACAAACTTATTTTGACTATCCTATTCATGTTTTGGAAAATTCTTGTTTGATAAAAATACAAGTTTTGTTTTTGATAAAATTGGCAAGACACAAAAATGAATTGATATGATTGATATATGTCTTGAAATTTTTATCACATGTTTATGTTTCAACATAAAATGATAAAACAATTTTTATGGTATTTTTAAAAGAGATAAAAGATTTTTTAGAAAATATTTTTCCAAATTTTTCTGACCTGGTTTTGTGCTGACAGGCTGGTCGGCCGACCGGACCGGTCGACCGCACCAAGGGCCGGTCGACCGATCCGGTCGACCGACGTGCACAGACGTGCACGTCTGTTAGGCACAGTGGACGGTCGACCGGGCCGGTCGACCGGGCCTGAGAGCTCTGCTCTCGGTTTATTTCGGTCGACCGGACCGGTCGACCGATGTTGCCCAACGGTCACATTTTTGACCGTTGGCGGTCGACCGGGCCGGTCGACCGGTAGTTGGTCAGACTGCCACATCAGCCTAACGGCTAGTTTTTCCTAGGGGCTATATATACCCCATTTCTCTATTGTTTTGAACAAGAATTTTTGAGCTAAAAATTTTCAGTTTTCTGAAGAGTTTAAAAGAGTTTTTAAGTCAAAAAGATTTCATCTTATTTGTTTTTGGGTTTTTGGAAAATCAAAGAAAGCTAGGGTTTTGGAGATTGTTTTGTTTTTCATTTTCTAACATTTACAAGTGATTTCCCAAGTAGTTTTTCTTTGTTGTTGGTTTCCAAAAACACCTTGTTTCCACACTTGAGCTATCACCTATCCTAATCTATTTAGGATCTTGTTTTTGTGGAAAAGAAAAGAGAAAAGAAAGAAAGTTTGTGTTTGTGGTCTTTGTAACCACTTATTGTAAACCCTCCTTACTTTTGTGAATCCCTCTTCGGTAGAGGTGATCGGAGTGGTATTGGTTTGGATTCCTCTTTGGTAGAGGTGATTGTGTTTGTTGTGAGCCTCTTCGGTAGAGGTTGTTGTTGTTATTGTTTGTTGTTGGCTACGGGCCGTATCCCTCTTCGGTAGAGGTGGATTGTGGTTGTATAGCCTCGGTGGCTTTGTAAGGTTGAGAGAGGAGTTCGGTACTCCTATAGTGGATTGGGAAATCCTACACGGTGGTGTAGGCGGGGATGTAGAGTTGGGTACTCGAACCTCGAAACAAATCTTTGTGTTAGCGTTTGATCCAATTTCTCTCAACTCTCTCTCATTTATATTGTGCAAAGCATCATACTTCATATCATCTTATCATATTGCTTGTGTTGCCTTGCATTATTTCATATTGCTATATCTTTGATTGCTTGGCTTGATTGTGTGTGCACATATTTCATATTGCTTGGATTGCTTGTGTGTGTGCCTAACTTGTACTCATCCAACAAGAGCTTCACATAGCGCCTCAACCCATATCAAGGGGAATCAAGAGGAGTTAGTCCAGAGCCTCGCAAGGGGAATTCGGCTACACTTGTTGTATTGTATCAAGTTTGTGCAACATTTGCATTAGCTTCCGCATTTAGCGCACTTAGTTTGCATTTAGTTTCCTAGATTAGCATTCACACCTATTCACCCCCCCTCTAGGTGTTTTTCAATTGGTATCAGAGCTAGTGCTCCTGATACTTAGGCTTAACATCCTAGGAGTGATCCATTTGCTTGCTAATCTCATTTGCATTTGTTTGTTTGCACATTCATATTTAATTTACCATGGACTTCATGACCCCTCCTAGCTTTGACCCTTCCAACATTGATGTTTGGAAGTATAGGATGTCCATGTACCTAAAGACCCTAGGTTTGCATGTCTTCCTTGCCGCCACCAAGAGATGTTATCTTGGTGATTGCAATCATATAGGGCCAATGCACAAGCCCTAGAGGCCATTAGAAGCACTTTATCTAAAGATTATCTTTTATGTGTTTCTAACTTTGATTCCGCTTTTGTAGTGTGGAACAAATTGACAACCACCAACACCTCCGAGCTTCAAGTACAAATTCAAGAAGAGGAATCTAGTGGAGAATCCGATCCACAATGCTTCATGGTCCAAGGGAATGACTCCCTTGAGGTACATTCGGAATCCCACCTAGATAGTGATGATGATGCTAGTTCTTCAAGAAATGATATTGTTGATCCACATGCTTTGAATGAAGAACTTTCAATTGTTTGTGAGAAATTAATTGAGAAGTATAAGATTTTGAAAAAGAAAAGTCTAGGAATAGAAAAAGAAAATAAGTGTTTGAATTCTAGACTTAATATTGCTTTGCAAGAGAAAGAGGAGATCTCTAATGATAGGGATTCATTAAGATCTCAACTTAATCTTGTATTAAAAGAAAATGAATTTTTGAAAAATAAAAATGATTGTGAAAACCTTTTAAAGAAGAATGAAAACTTGTCTTCTAAATTGATTTTGTTTTAAAAGAGAATGTTGCTTTGAAAAACAAAATTATTTCTATTTCAAATGACTTGAATGCTTGTTTAGAGAAAAATAATGTTTTACATAATAAGATTGATTCTCATGTTTGCCATGCTAGGGTAGTTTCACCTAAATCACCCATTGCATGTTCCACTTCTTCTATGCTTGAGAATGATATAAATTTGTTAAAGAAGAAAATGGATTGTTTGGGCTCCACTATGAGCCAATGTGCCATGAACCACTCACGCTTGGAATCCTTGGTTCGAAAGAAACAAGTTCCATCTTCTATGCATGCACACCCTCCACGGCATACACATGCTCCTCACGGACACCATCACACCATGTATGCTCATGTGTACACTTGTACACATTGTGATCGTAAGGGCCATCTTACTAAATTTTGTTATGATAGATTAAATGTTTCAAATTTAGCAAAGAAATTTGTTTGGGTTAGAGAAGGGACTAACCCCCATGGACCCAACAAGATGTGGGTACCAAAGACCACCCCTCCTATTGTTTATGATGTAGGTGTGGGCTCTCACATGACGTAAGAGTGAAGAAACCTTGGAGTGGATGCGTTCCGTACTTAAAGGAAATCTATTGGATGCATCACTTTCAAGGGAAGAGATGGTGGAGAGGACCACCAAGTTTTGGAGACAAGGAGAGTTGCCCTCTAGGTTTTGGTAACAATTCCTAACTCCGTATTATTTATTACATGCTTTTAATATTCTTTGTTTGTAGCATATTTTTGATGTCTATGGATTAGTATGTTCATTCCATGTTTATTAGATCCTTGACATACATATATAGTATTTGAGACACACATGTTTATATGAACCCATAATTAGTGTTCTCACTTTTGTTTGAGCTATAATGTACATCATGAATCTAATACATGTGAATTCACATAATAATCATGTTTTAGTTTTCCATGATGACTTTTATCATGATGATTTTTGTATTTGTTTTGATGCTTCTTGTTAAGATTACTTGTTTAGATGTTAGTTTTCATTAAGACTAGGAATTATACTTGTACATATAGTGGGCCACAAATAAATCTATATATGTTTGAGCTTGAATGCTTATTTGAACCCATTAGATGTGCTAGTATAGTCTAGTTTTGATGATCCATACATTTTAGACTTGTATTCATATTTTTGGATTTATATGAGTTTTGATTTCATGTATATGTTTATTTTGCCAAAACATTAAGATATACATGTATACCCCTTGAGTCATTTGCCTTTCATGCAAATCTATATATATATGGACTCAAATTGTGTTTAGGGATATGTATGTATACTTATTGTGTTGACAATTCATACATATACCTTGAATTGAAAATTGTTGTTATGAAAATTTAGTCTTTCGTGATTTTCAAGTTTTCATGTGTTCATGTTTAACTTCATGTATATGACCATCTTATCCAAACTATTGACTATACATGAGTATCCTTTTTTGAGCCACGTGCCTTCATGCATATATCTTTGTGGACTCGTTATGTTTTGGATATGTATGTATACTTTAGTTTGTATTAGACATACATATGCCTTGAAGATTAGATAGTTTTGATGATTTTCATGTTTTAAGGAATAATTGAGCTTAATGAAAATATTTTTATGATTATGATATTCACACTTTATTTGTACACTCACCTTTATTGCTTGCTCATGTTTTGTTTTCATGAGTCTTATTTATGCCTAATTGAACTTGAGTGTTTGATATGATGTGAATTTCATGTTTATGGAAAACAATTTTGTTTTATTCCTTACTTGAAGGATTTCGTACTAGTTAACAAGTTTTTCATTTAACTAGTTGCGATGTTCTTCACTTTGGTAGAGTTTTTCAAACTAAGCTATAATTTTCAAATCTATTTTTGAAAACCCCTACCTTCTAAGGGCGGTAGGATGGGAGATCATGTTCATGTATGCCCTAAATTGAAAATCTTTAAAACTTGAATTATGATTGGGTGGTAGATAATATGATGTATACACTTGAACTTATTGTTATGTCAATTGGTATCATTGAACTCTTTCAATTGGTATCATTTTGATCTTCTTGTATACTCATATATGTTTTGTATGTATGTATGCTTTAAATTTCAAGTATATCAATTTCTATTGGTATCTATCTTTCATACATGTATATGTTTGTGTTTATGCTAGTGCTTGAGTTTCAATTTTGTTTAAATTGATTACTTTTAAATTGTTATCAAGACTATGCATGACTTTAGTTTGTATTTCATAAAGGGGGAGAAAATGAGTATTTCATATTTTGTCTTTCAATTGGTATTTGTACTCCCACACTTTGTGATTAAAAGTTGTTATTTTGAACATATGATATCAACATCAAATTTGTTCATATATTTTCAAAATGAAATATATTCTTACAATTGGTATCAAAATTTGTGTTTAGACATTCAAAATTTGTTATGTTGTTTTACAATTGGTAATTTGTTATGTTTAATTACAATTGGTATCTCAAAATGTTGTTTAAAGAAAATATTCAAAGTTTTGATTTGTATTTCCTATATGCAAGGAGAGCTTAACATCTCTCTTACATATAGATTCATGTTGAGTATATTATAAATTGAGGAGCTTGACAACTCTTCTTTATATGATATACGTGTGTAGGGGGAGCTTCACATCTCCTCTTATGCATTACATAATATGTGTTATGTGAATTGGGGCTTGTCATCCCTTCTTCATGTAATGCATATGTGTAGGGAAGCTAACTTAGCGTCTTCCTCTTCATGAATGTATATAGCATATAACATATATTGATTCTTGTTTATTGGTATCAAGTTGCTTCATTGACATATTTTTAATTAATATCATGTTTGTAGTCACCCCTTATTGATTTTGTTTTTTTTGTTTTAGACAAACAGGGGGAGAACATTGTTTGCATTGTTTTGATTGACAAAAAGGGGGAGAAAGATTTTACCCCTCATTTTATCTATGGTTTTGATTGTTTACCCCTTTGTTGATGATTGACAAAAAGGGGGAGAAGTATTTGTGTTTTATATGCATGCTTATGTTTATGCATATATTATGTTTTAATCTCAAGAATATTAAGTTTAATCGTTTTATAGAGTTTGCTTTGTAATTGGTATCTAGAGGTTATTTTGTTTTGAATATTCCATTTGATATCTAGAACCATTTATTGTTTATGCATATGCATGTTTCATGTTTAATATTCATTGCATATATTTATTGTTTATCCCTATGCATGAGTTAAGGGGAGCTTCCTTGAAGCTTATCTTTAATCCATGCATATATAACTCCATGAGTTTTGTCATCATCAAAAAGGGGGAGATTGTTGGCCCAATGGCCTTCCACTCTAGTTTTGATGATGATCAACACTCATGTAGTTATGTTTACTAATATTCTTGTGTTTCTAAGTTTCAGATCATTAACAGGATATTAGTTGGTGATTAGCTTCAACAAGATGATTAGAAGCTTATCATGGTGATTCCGGTGCCAAAGCTTAAAGATCATACCTTTGCACTTGGAGGATCACGCGTTTGGGATCGAGTCTACTTGAAGATGGAAGATCGACAAGAAGACTTAGGTATCCTAGTGTAGTTAGTTTAGTTTATGTGTTTAGATCCATTTGTAAAGCTTAGTTTAGTTGGTATGCTCAAGTGCACAAAACACACACGTTTCATGATTTGGTTTTTGGTTTTCATGAAGAATAGATCAAAACAAGTTTACATATGTTATATGTATAGTAGATGTTCTCTATTTATACATACATGCTTTAACTTGGTAAACAAACTTATTTTGACTATCCTATTCATGTTTTGGAAAATTCTAGTTTGATAAAAATACAAGTTTTGTTTTTGATAAAATTGGCAAGACACAAAAATGAATTGATATGATTGATATATGTCTTGAAATTTTTATCACATGTTTATGTTTCAACATAAAATGATAAAACAATTTTTATGGTATTTTTAAAAGAGATAAAAGATTTTTTAGAAAATATTTTTCCAAATTTTTCTGACCTGGTTTTGTGCTGACAGGCTGGTCGGCCGACCGGACCGGTCGACCGCACCAAGGGCCGGTCGACCGATCCGGTCGACCGACGTGCACAGACGTGCACGTCTGTTAGGCACAGTGGACGGTCGACCGGGCCGGTCGACCGGGCCTGAGAGCTCTGCTCTCGGTTTATTTCGGTCGACCGGACCGGTCGACCGATGTTGCCCAACGGTCACATTTTTGACCGTTGGCGGTCGACCGGGCCGGTCGACCGGCAGTTGGTCAGACTGCCACATCAGCCTAACGGCTAGTTTTTCCTAGGGGCTATATATACCCCATTTCTCCATTGTTTTGAACAAGAATTTTTGAGCTAAAAATTTTCAGTTTTCTGAAGAGTTTAAAAGAGTTTTTAAAAGAGTTTTTAAGTCAAAAAGATTTCATCTTATTTGTTTTTGGGTTTTTGGAAAATCAAAGAAAGCTAGGGTTTTGGGAGATTGTTTTGTTTTTCATTTTCTAACATTTACAAGTGATTTCCCAAGTAGTTTTTCTTTGTTGTTGGTTTCCAAAAACACCTTGTTTCCACACTTGAGCTATCACCTATCCTAATCTATTTAGGATCTTGTTTTTGTGGAAAAGAAAAGAGAAAAGAAAGAAAGTTTGTGTTTGTGGTCTTTGTAACCACTTATTGTAAACCCTCCTTACTTTTGTGAATCCCTCTTCGGTAGAGGTGATCGGAGTGGTATTGGTTTGGATTCCTCTTTGGTAGAGGTGATTGTGTTTGTTGTGAGCCTCTTCGGTAGAGGTTGTTGTTGTTATTGTTTGTTGTTGGCTACGGGCCGTATCCCTCTTCGGTAGAGGTGGATTGTGGTTGTATAGCCTCGGTGGCTTTGTAAGGTTGAGAGAGGAGTTCGGTACTCCTATAGTGGATTGGGAAATCCTACACGGTGGTGTAGGCGGGGATGTAGAGTTGGGTACTCGAACCTCGAAACAAATCTTTGTGTTAGCGTTTGATCCAATTTCTCTCAACTCTCTCTCATTTATATTGTGCAAAGCATCATACTTCATATCATCTTATCATATTGCTTGTGTTGCCTTGCATTATTTCATATTGCTATATCTTTGATTGCTTGGCTTGATTGTGTGTGCACATATTTCATATTGCTTGGATTGCTTGTGTGTGTGCCTAACTTGTACTCATCCAACAAGAGCTTCACATAGCGCCTCAACCCATATCAAGGGGAATCAAGAGGAGTTAGTCCAGAGCCTCGCAAGGGGAATTCGGCTACACTTGTTGTATTGTATCAAGTTTGTGCAACATTTGCATTAGCTTCCGCATTTAGCGCACTTAGTTTGCATTTAGTTTCCTAGATTAGCATTCACACCTATTCACCCCCCCCTCTAGGTGTTTTTCATAACCATCTAACCACTTACTTGATAATCCACATGAATCGGGTTGCCTCTATAAGGCCTTGTTCTTGCAAGAGCCATTGATGGCCAAAGATGATGGGTTCTAACATCTAACTTGCTAACTTGCTAACTTGCTAACCAAGCTAACTCTCTTTTATTTCATGTTCTTTTATTTCATGCTAGTAGTGTAATGAGTGATGCTTGTATTAGCTTGTTCTTGATGCAATGTTTTGAATGTGATGAACCATCCATGAGCCATGCTTTGTACCGTCTCTTGGAGCCAAGGATTGTGATGGCCGAGGATCAAAATGTGAGGCAACTATCTCGAAGAGGTTAGCATGGTTAGTGGAGCATTTAGTAGTTAGTGGCCATGAGTTTTCTTTTCTCTTGTTTTTAAAGGCAATTCTTTTATCTTTTCATCGGTGTTTTTACCATCCTTCTTAGTTCATCTTAGTTCCATTTTCTTTTCTATTCATTTTCTCAAATCACTTCTATTTTGTTTTCTTCGCCGTTTTCATCACTCTCCTCACCTACCACATTCTGGATTTCATTTTCTTTTTCTTTTCATTCTTTTTCATTTTTTCAACAAAGAAGAACTGTTAACAAACAACGGGAATAGAAACTGTCAATACTTCTATCGCCTCCCTTCCCTGTGGATACGACCCGTTAAGCCAATGCTATAACGGAAGTATCGAGGGTACATTAGCACATTCGAGCTTTTCATTTGATTTCACATAAAACACATTTTTGAGTGCTAGTTTCCCATCGATCAGTAGGCGTAGTATGGGATGTGTCTACGATAGGTGGCAATTGGTATTCGCTGACATAATAATAATAGACTGTTTATAATGTGTTGTGACTGATTGTAGACACGTGATACATGCATGATATTATAAACATTTGACCATGACCTAATGTACACCTGACTATAACACTGACTGGTTTATTTACTGTTCATTTATGTCTTATATGTTATTTCTGTTTTATTCTAGTATATAATTCCATCATCTGCTCACACATTATATGCACATGCACTTTCCTTTTTTATTTCTTACACATTCACTAGGAGTTCTAACTCTCTGGATTTGCATATCCAGATCTGAGGTTTTTTACTGTTGATCAGGTATTTGGAGAGAATCACAGGTATCCTGAAGAGCATTGATTTCTCTTTATTTAATTCTGGTATTCTAACTTTCTTTTATTCCTGTCATTCATTTAATTCCCGATATATAAGATTCAGTATTTATTCAATTCTTTTTTTATCTATTATCATGTGTGGTTATTCATATGTTATATTCCAGTATTATTATGTCATTATAGTGATTATATAGCTTGTCCAGGTTACTTTAGGCTTAGCGTATTGTAACGCCCCGATCCTGCGGGTACGGAGACGTTACTGCGACGTATATACGCTGGTCAGAAATACCCTCACGTATATACGCTAAGCATCAGTACAGGCAAGAATCAGAGTACGGAAGCAAATGGTGCATTATACATTCCAACATATGAGTACAATTACAAAGTTATCACCAGAGGTGACAAATATTACAATAATATTACATCACCGATAGGCGCAAATGCGAGAATACAAAGAGATGTATAAGCATGAACAGTACAAAAGGCACTCACGAGTTTACAAAAGGAAAACTCGAGAGGCACACAGGGGGCCTGGAAGGATAGAGCTTCGGATGGTCCGCTAGAGATCCAAGCTACCGATGCGCTTTTCAGGTCAGCAACTGGGATTCTACAAGCTCCAAGCTCTGACATGTCCCAAGCTCCAGGACCTGGACATGAGAATCCAGGGGAGTCAGATAGAACTCCCCAGGCGAGTGGTGATACGAAAGCCAGATGGTGTGCAAGGATAAACACACGTGTATCGATAAAACTAAATCATAATCATGCATTGAAAACCGTGTCGTGAGCATAAGCATGTATAAGCAGGTAGATATATAACAAGTGATATCAAGCAGGAACTACTCATGGAATGATAAGATAGGAGCAGTAGACTGATGGAATGGAACATGGGTAATAAAACAGGGTATGAGTAGCTAATATGATAATAATCATAAAACAGGAAATCCGATGTAAAACCCAATAGAAGCAAGCTCGGTAAAGCATACAACGGATCCATAGCTGGCATCTTTTATTATTATTATTACTCGTCTTACCCTGATGTCTAGATATGTGAACTAGCGTCCCAGCACACATATATCTACATCTAAGTAATCAAGATTGTTATTGGAAACCTAACGGGGGTATCAACGAACAATGTTTACAGTGGGTCCCGTACATACCCGGGACCACGGCCCAAGATTATTCCGTTGCTTGGTGGACGAAACCTGCCGCAAGCGATCAGGAGGGTCTTATAGGATGCCCTTATCAAGATGGTACCAGGATGGAGGGAGCCAGCACTCCCCTCGGTCGCCTGGAGGCCCACAGGTCAGACCGGAAGTTTTAGTTGCACAACATGCCTAGTACCACTGTAAACACGAACATGTATTGATAGCCGCAAGTTTTCCCCGACCCGATGTAAGTTGTCCAGTTTTATGGTTCATTATGTAGTTATCAATTTACGGGAATAGCAGGTGCAAGACATGATCAGGAGTTCAGGAGTACATGAGTACTGTAGATTCAGGTCACTGTATATATAATACAGGATAACAAGTACAAGATTCAAGTCACTGCATGTAATGCAGGATAACAAGTATAGTATTCCCGTAAATGTGATAATCACAGGTCAAGTATTAATATGTCAAGAGGCAAGTATATCATGCCAGGTGTCAAGTGATAGCAAGACAGGAGGATGATATTTGGTAGGTGACCAATCATGTCAAGAGATTGATATTAGTCCGGTGGTAAGTCATGTCATAACAAGGGGCATTGCCAAGTAGTAGCATGTCTGATGTCAGGTGATAACACATCAGTTGTTAAATAGTAGCATGTGGTTGACAGGTATGAAGTAATAGCATGTCAAGTGTTAACATATCAGGTAAGTACATGGCATGTGATAGAGTAGTAGCTGAGCACAACCAAGCGGAGCTGAGCAAGCTGGAGACAGACAGCAAACAGTATTTAACACTGGAGCGTCTGGCAAGGTTGCCGGGACAACTCGGCTTACAGTGCGAGTAGAAAATCCGGCAGCTTCTCGCCTAAACGAATCTAGTGGTAAAGCGCTGAACACTGATCATGATGACCAGGCGGAGTTGAACAAGCTGGAGGCACAGGCAGCGAACAGGGTTTAGACACTAATGCGTTTGGCGAGGTTACCGGGTTTACAATACGAGTAGAAAATCCGACAGCATCTCGCCTAGACGAACTTAGTGAATAAAGCGCTGAGCGCTAAGTATGCTCACCAGACGGAGCTGAAAAACCTGACGGTCCCAATCACGTCTCTTTCGAGATAGTGAGAGACCGGAGGCTGAAGGGTCCGGAGGTCAAGTACGCTCGGGGTTTAAGCGCACTCTCGGTGACTACTAGCCATCCCAGGAGTGGGCAGAAACCCAGAGTCCAACGACCATGAAGGGTCGGCCACGCATGGTATAAAGCAGTAAAATACAACACAGGCATGGTATATGTACAAGAATTAAACTACCCTAATACAAGTATTCGTCACAGAGCAATATATGTCCAGTCATTGGCACTCGGCCATACACAAATACAGGGACTCAGCCCAATACAAAATACATTTAAACATGGAATAAAATACACGTCGACCCGACAAAGCGGGGAAACCCAAATGGAGGCGAGGACACTCGCCTAAATCTCCGGAAGAGCCGAAAACTCTGAAATCCATGGAACTCGCGCATGCACCATAAAATATAATAATATATAAATATTTTGAGAGAGAAAGTGAAGAGGAGAGAGAAAGAGTTAGAAAGAGAAAGAGAGAGTCAGAGAGAGAAGTATATGGAAAGAGAGAGTGCACAGGGAGACGCGAGTTATGCGAGTGAGACCGGGGGTCGCAGACGCGGGAATAGCATACGCGGGAATCACAGACGCGGGAATCACGTCGCGAAGGTGCCACAAACGCGGGGTTCGAGACCCGCGTTCAAGTCAGGGCACGAGGAGAACACAGACGCGGGCATTAGCTCCGCGTCGTGTAGATACGAAAGGGATACAGACGCGGGCATGGATTTCGCGTTGCGTCAATACAAGAACGCGAAGGCCGCGTTAAGGAGTTGCCTGGACGCGGGGGTGAGATCCGCGTCAACAGAGAGAAAGAGAGAGACAGGGAAAGATGATTTCGTTGGTGGTGGTGTTATTTGGTGAAGGAGATGGATTTTAATGGAGTAATGAAAAGGAGGTGATGATGAAGGTGATGTTGGAGGTTTAAGTAGTGGAGATGGAGGTGGTATTGTGATGGTGAAAGTGATGGTGGAAGTGAAGATGGTGGTGGAAAATAGTAGAAGTGATGGTGATGAAAACGGTTAAGAAAAGATGGTGGTGGTGACGTTAGTGTTGTCGTTTGCAATTGTCACCGGAATGATTACCGGAATAATCGTGAACGATTACCGGAATAATCATCGGAGATGTTGCCGATGAAGAAGAGCTCGACCCCAATCCAAGGAGGGTGGCCGGCCCTAGAGAAGATGATGGGGTGGTGGTTTTGTGGAGAGGTTTGTTGTGGTGGTAGTTTTGGAGAAGGTAAAGGAGAAGGTGGAGGCTTTGGTGGAGTTTTGGAGTTTGTGGTGGTTTAAATGGAGAAGGAGGAGGAAGAAGATGAAGGTAGGGAGTTGGAGAAGTTGTAGTGGTTGTGGTTGTGGTGGAGATGAAGGAGTTGGTGGTTAAAGTTTTGGTGAAGAGAAAAATGAAGTGGAATGAAGAAGGAAAAGTTTATATAGGAATTGGAATTGTGAAGGTGATGTAAAAATGTTTAGGGAGGGGGTTTTTTGTAAAATGGAGAGGTGAGGTGGCTCTCTTGGCCGGCCATGGTGATGGGAGAGGTGTTTGAGTGTGTTGGGATATTTTTGGAGAAGATATTTTTGGTGGAGGAGATATTTTTGGTGGAAAGTTGTAGAAAGTAATGGAAGAATGGAGAATTTGGTGGAAGAAAAAGGAAGGAAAGAAAAAGGAAAAAAGGAAAAGAAATTAAAAAAGGAAGATACTCTCTTGAAAGAAAAAGGGAAAATAATTAGAGTGGCGGATTCCCGGGATTCAGTTGCGGATGCGGAAAACTTTCGGAAAAATACCGAAATCGTCCGAAAATCAAGTATCTCGGAACGACCCGCAAAATTCTCAAAAATCAAGAATATTATTCTAAGAATCATGGTGAAATTCGTTTCAAGAAATTCTTTATAGTTTTTAAATTAAAAATTCTGGAATCGGCCGCCAATATTGGTCGACACCAAATCTCGCAGAAATCTGATAAATTCTGAAAATCCCCAAAAAATGAATTAAGATAGTAAATATTATTCTAAGCAAATTTTTGAAAGTGGTTTCTCAAAATTTGACTCCATTTGCAAATTAAAAATCTAGGAATCGGTCAGCGGCACTGGTCGACTCCGGTTTTGAAGATTTTCATTTTAATTCAGGAAAATTCTAGAAAATCACAGAAAATCTAAAATATTGGAAAATGATGTTTAAAATTGAAATCGGTCAAATCTAAATACTAGAAAGACCAAATTGAGCAATTCACTAGGATCGGGCTCTCGGTTCAGACTAGGGTTGACTCTGAGTCCATGAATCCGGATCCAAGACAAAATGATCATATAAATAATTCATAATACAAAACAAATAAAGGAAGTAAATCAAAAAAATACGATCGAAATATCTGAATACGCAACTAAGTACGTATTTCGGGAGCGGGGTGTTACACGTATATGTATGGGGTATTTTTCTCGCGTATATACGTCACCGACTCTTGTCGCGGCTCCGTTTTCACGTATTTTGAGAAGCGGAACGTGACAAATACCAACCATCAGTAGAGAAAAGAAAAAGATTTCAACATCCCCCAACTATGAAGAGTTGAACAAGCTTGATGGTTATATATGGAGCTTATTTGGTTGTCGCAAGTCGCAAGTCACAAACTCTTTTATAGTTATAAGTGAGTCACATACAAGTAAGTTACATGCAAGTAAGTTACATGCAAGTAATGTGCAAGCCGTACGTAAAAAAATTGATCACAAAATTAACTATACATGAAGATTAAAAAAATATTAAATAATGTCAATAAATACTAAAAATTAGTAAATATTAAAAATATTAAAATATTAATTAATTAAATATATCATATGTATTAATTAATAGGAGCATTTCGCTCACCCTCCTATGTCGAACCATAATTAGGAAAAAAACTCAGCTTCATAATTTTGTTCCTTTCAGCCACTTCTATTTTTAAAGGATGTGCGCCTACGTGTCAAGTGCTGAAACACTCATCAACGGCGAAAGACGAAAATGCTCCTAAGTAATCACTTCAAAAAAAAGTGGACCGCTTCAAAAAATACCTTAGTTCTGAGGACTGCGATTAGGATCCCAATCCTCGCAAAATATTCACATTATAAAGGACTGCGACTATCATCGGTTATCCCCTAGAAATTCTCTTTTGTAAAGCCTATAAATGCGTATCAGACTTATTTTATTATTAGATAATGATTAAATGAAATTATTCCAGTTAAATTTTTTGAGCTCTCGAGTTCTTGAGATTGAGGTGCGAAGCTGGTGACGTAAGGGGTGCGAAGTCCATAGTGCAAAGGTTGCGGACCCAAATCTATCCAGTTCTTTTCTGAAACCCTAGTTTCTTTTTCTATATCTTTTTTTTAACCCTAGATTCATTTTTAGTTTGAAGGTGAATTCCTCTCGTGTGGCATCGTGGTTTATTTTGGGCAGTTATCTTTTTTATGTGGGTGTTTAGTATCATATCGGTTATTCGCTAAAAAAGCTCTTTTGTAAAAGCCTATCACAATAGGCATCAAATTTCTTTTATTAACAGACAATGATTAAATAAAAATATTCCAGTTAAATTTCTTGAGCTATCAAGTTTTTGAGATTGGTGTGTAAAACTCATGACATAAGGGGTGTAAGTCCACGGCGTAAGAGGTGTGAAGCCTGTAGTGTAAGGGGTGCGAAGCCCAAACTATCCGGTTCTTTTCTGAAACCCAATTCTTTCTATTTCTTCTTTTTAAATCCTAGGTTCCCTTTTTAAAATTTGAAGATGATTGTGATCCTCTCATATTACATCAATTAGGGTACTAGTAATAAATAAAAATAGGATGAGAATAGCTGGCCACTTAAGTGGAACAAAGAAGTAGCTACCACCCTCCGACTGCCTTTGTGGACGATATAGGCATTGGGTGAGATCTACAAGATCCACATGTGGATCTATTATAACTTTGTTAGGTACTCTTATCTTTAGATATCTTTATTTTATTGTTAGATATTCTTATCTTTAGATACTTTTATTTTATCGTATCTTACTACTCGTTTTTTTATCTGTGTACTCTCTTTTTTATCTATATATATTGATGTAATTGTTTTATGAATAAACATATTGAAACTTTTTCTTCTCCAAATTATAATGGTATCAGAGTCACTCAAATTTTTTTCATGGGGTCTACGTGCCCATCCAAACCCTAATAAAAGATAGGATCCATTTAAGGATTCAAATCCAATAACTTATTGGACTCAGCATCGGGTTTCAGATTATCCAAATTCAGTGTTTATCTCCCAATATAACAATTTTCACTAAGAATCAAAGAGGAATTAAAAGATAATCTTAAATGGGTTGAGAGACAGGAAGAGGTTTAAGGAAACTGGTCCCCAAAAAAAATAAATAAAAGAAAATTTAGAAGCAAATAGTTTGATGGGGTGTCACTTGGTGCATCGTTGTTTTCTAAACGAGAATGCATGAGTCGTCAAAGTCAGCTATACTGTTATGTTAGAATACAGCATTGTACCAACAAACTTTACTTATTCCAAAACAGACACAAAAAAAAAAGAAATGTCATGATTGGGATATACAGCTTACATCTTTTATATTGATATGTTTTACAAACTAAACTTCATTTGCTCATGGAAACTATGTATATCATCACCATTCTTTATAGATGGCCTCTTCAACAGATATTGAAATTTTTTCAGAACTTTCTCTAGGTTGCTATTATTATTTAGCTTACAGTTCCAATTATGTTGAGCTTTGTAAACTCAATTCATGGAATGTACTCAAGTATATTTAATTTGTTTGATGTGAATTATAACTAAATATGACTAAATGATCCACTTTCTTTTTTTTCTAATAAACTCAACCGCCGACGGGATTCACCAGCTGTTAGGACTGGAGCATGTCAAGAACACAAACTCTAATAGCACAAACACACAGAGAGAGAGAGAGAGAGGGAGATAAGGATTTATAAGATTCGGCAAGATGCCTACGTCTCCAAGGTAGAAGAGAGAGATCTTATATGATTTATAAGAGATTATAAGAGGATTACAAGGTTCTTTCAAGAACTCGCTCAATTTTGACTTAAACTCTTGCACTTAACATCACACCTCTACTTATAGGGAGAAAGAAAACTCCCAAATCAGCTCAGGTCGGGTCCAAAATTAACTCTAACCCGACCACCGGTCGATCGCTCCGAGAGTACGGTCGACCGCTCAAAACCGCGGGGCTCTCTGCAAAATGTCGGTCGACCGACTGGTCGACCCAGCCAAATGAGTTTCTTTACCTTCCAGGTTGGTCGACCACTCAGTCGACTGATGTGCTGGGTATCTTCATCTTCTGTGCATGTCGGTCGACCGCCCAGTCGATCGAAGTTCTGTTATAGAGTTTAAAATACTTTATTGCCAATATTTTTTATCCTCTCTATACATTCTTCACCTTGGTGAAGATTTTTCAAATCTGAGTTAACTCCTATGAACTCTGGCTGAAATCGACACACAATCTCGGCTTGAGTCATCCGGGTGAAATCAACACACGATCTTGGTGAAACCAACACACGATCTCGACTTCAACAATCTCGGCGAAACCAACACTGATCTCGATAAAATCGACACATAATTTAGGCTTCAACGGTTGGTTTGCACCATTATTGTTGCTTACGTGCCCCTGCCCAGTGGATCAAGCCACTCGTATCATCCAAATGAGCTCCACCAAGCTCAAACAACCGGAAGGATCTGAAGCAAGTTTTTGCAATTGTAACGCCCCGATCCTGAAGGTATGGAGACGTTACTGTGACGCATATACGTAGGTCAAAAATACCCTTACATATATATCTATATGCACACAGGCTAAGCATCAGTACATGTAAGAATTAAAGTATGAAAGTATGTGGTACATTATGCCTTCCAACATTCGAGTACAATTACAAAGTTATCATAAGATGTGACACAATATTATAAGAATATCACACCACCAATAGGCGCAAATGCGAGAATACAAAGAAATATACAATTATAAACAGTACTAAAGATGCTCGCGAGTTACAAAAGAAAAACTCGAGAGACGAGCAGGGGGCCTGGAAGGACGGGGCTCCAGACAGTCTACCGAAGATCCATGCTTCTTCTACGCATCTCTGATCAGCAACCGAAAGAATTCACAAGCTCCAAACTTTATGATCTAAACATCCAGGATCAGGACAGTCAGAACTCCCCAACGAGTGGTGTGGTGAATGGCAATGTGCAAAGGTAAGCACAAGTGTATCGATAAATTCGAGTTAAAAAGCATGTATTAAAAATCGTGTCGTGAGCACAGACATACAGGAGCAGGTAAGAAGGTAACAAGTAAAGTAAATGTGATAAATCAGTTATATAAGCTCAAATTACGGATCCGTAATATTAGTATGTTGAAAGAATAATCTAAATAAGAAAACTCTCATATATATACCCTATACTTCACGTCACCGTGTCTTAAGTTCATATAATTTGAATTGTCTCCAAACTGCGAAAACATCATAAAACTGATAAAACTGATAATATCGAATATAAGCAAAACTAGCTGTACAAGTTCAATTTACGGCTTCATGAGATAAGTACGTCGAATGAATTATCCAAATAAGAAAACCCCCATCTATATATCTTATGCCCCATGTTATCGTAATTCGAGCGTATATGACCCGAATTGAAAAACAGCACGACGAAATTTTATTAGCACTTAATTATTATTACTACTCATCCTACCCATATATCTAGGTATGTTCCCTAGCGTCCCAACACACATAAATCCATATAGGAGAAAGCTGAGATGGTTATTGAAAATTGATGATGAAACTAATGAGTTATGTTTACAGTGGGTCCTGTACATACACGGGACCTCGGCATAGGATGTTCCGATGCTGACCCGGAACCTGCCGCTAGGCAAACAGGAGGTGGGTCTTATATTATACCCATTCAGAGATATAACAGGAGGTAGGGAGTCAGCGCTCCTCTCGGAACACATAGAGGTCCTAAGGTAGAACTGAAAGTTTAAGTTGCACAACATACCTAATACCACTGTAAACATATTCAACACTTGAAGTCCATCAGTTTTTCCCTTACCTGATGTAAGTTGTTCTTTTTATATGTTATTATTGTTGGCCCAAAAGCCCATCACTCTAATTTTGATGATGATTAACTCATGTAGTTATAATTTACTAATGATCTAATGCTTATTCAGCTTCAGTTATCTATCAAGATCTTAGTAGATGTGTAGCTTCAACAAAGATATTTTGGAGCTTACACGTATTGATTCAAGAGCTTGCGCATCAAGATCACATCTAGCACTCAGTTGGAGTCTAATTCGTTGGATCCTGTTTGGATCGAGTCGACTTGGAGATAGAGTTTTACATGAAGACTTCGGTTTATGTTGTTTAGATCTTGTGTAAGATAGATAGTGTTGATATGCTCAAGTTCACACACACACACTAGTTTCTATATGTTTGGTTTTCATTTAACCGGTTTTAGATTTCATATCAAAAACATAGATATAATATCTTTCATGCGTATTGGATTTTATCCATATACTCTATGTTTCAAAAAGAGTTTCAATATCTTGTTTTTGTATCTATACATGTTTTTGGAGAAAACAAATTTTCATTTCAAAATACAAGTTTTGAAAAATACGATTTTCAGTTTTAAGCTTAACTTTTAAATAACAAAAATGGTTCAAAATGTTTGTAATATGTGTTGAATTTTGATCGCACATATTTGCACTTTAGAGTACTTTAAAGAACTTATTTTTGTGAAATTAATATGAATTTATGAGATTTTAATTGAATCAAAAAGACCAATTTTCATGTCCTTTATCCCTGCCTGTTTTGTGCTGGCAGTCAATCGGATGGTCGACTGGACCAGGGTCGGTCGACCGGACCAGGGTCGGTCGACCGGGGTGTACAAGATCATACACGTTTCCTTTCTCTTAGGCCGTTCGACCGCACGGTCGACTGTCTGAAGTTTCTTTGCCCTCGGGTAAGGGAGGTCGACCGGGCGATCGGGCGGTCGACCGAAGGCTTGGACCAGTCGACCGGGCGGTCGACCGGTGGTAGGCAACGGTCATATTTTGACTGTTGCCCGGTCGATCGGAAGATCAAAACTGACCATATTTGCTGCCAATGGATATATTTTTTAAAAGCCTATAAATAGAGTTTTCTCTTGGCTGTTTTGCACAACAATTTTTAGAGCTTCTCTTCCAATCTTTCTAAGTGTTTTTGCAGCAAATTCAAAAGAAGTTTTTGGCTAAAAGTTTTGATTTATGTTTTCAAGGGTTGGAAATTCAAAGAAAAGAGTCTTTTGGGTATTGGGTTTTTGGTTTATATTCTTGATATACATCTAGTATTTTCCTAAGAATTTTTTTTGAGATTTCATCTTCCATACTCCTTGGTCTTTCTCACAAATTAAGCTATTATATCTATCCTATCATTAGGATCCATTTGTTGGTGAGAAAGAGTAGTTTGTGGTATTTTGATCACCCAGTAATTATTGTACTTTTGGCTACATTACCTCTGGATTAGAGGAGTGTGATTGAGGAGTTGGGTACTCCCTAGTGATTGTAATCCTTTGTGGATATTCTAGTGGATTGGAAATCCTTTTGGGTGAAGGCAGGGACGTAGAGCTGGGTGCTCGAACCTCGAAATAAATCTCTATGTTTGCGATTGGTTTACTTGTATTTCTTACTCCCTATTCATTCATTCTTATATTGTCGATCTATAATCTCACAACAAGATTGCATTGCGCACCTCAAACTCCTATTTAGATGAATCACGAGGAAGGAGTTCAGAGCCCTTCACAGGGTATCCGGCTTCTAATCTTTCTTTGAGTGATCGTTCCATCATCTCATTTTTAAATTGTGCATTGATTAGTATTTTCACCTATTCACCCCCTTCTAGGTGATTTCAATTGATATCAGAGTTAGAACTCTACTTTTTGACTTTGCATCCTTAGAGAGATCCTATAAGTTGTTAATCACTATTTTCATATCTTCATTCGTACACAAGTAAAAATGACCGATAACATTAAGACCCCACCCAAATTTGATGGACTCAACTTTCCCATATAGAAAGTTAGGATGAACATATTTTTGCAATCTCTAGGTAGCTGAGTTGCTAAGTGTTTGAGCAAGCCCTATAGTAAACCCGTAGGTGAGAAGGACACTTGGTCCGATCTTACCTCTAAGAAAGTTGATGCAAATTCGAAGGATCAAAATGTCTTACTTTTAGCATTAAATGAGGATGACCTAACACGAGTTATCCATTGCAAGTCTCTGCCTATGAGATTTGGCAACACTTATTGGTCACTCATGAGGGAACATCACAAGTCAAGAGAGCTAAAATTGATCTCTTGCGTTCCTAATATGAATGTTTTAGAATGCAAGAAAATGAATCTATTGATGATATGATTACTAAATTTACTAAAATCACAAATGCTCTTGCTTCTCTAGGTGATGAAATTAACGACGACCAAAAAGTGCGTAAGGTGATTTGTGCTCTCCCTTCATCATGGAAAATTAAAGCTACCACCTTAAAGGAATTGAATAACAAAGATGAGATAGAGCTCATAAGTCCTATTGAAAACCATAAGACTCATAAGATGGAGAAAAAAACTAGAGAAGAAGTGGCGCCTCAAAAGAAAAAGTCTATTACTTTCAAGTCTACCTCCACCATCTACGATGATGAAGAAGATGAAGAAGATGATGAAGAACTATCTCTTCTTGTGAGAAATATAAAAAGAATGTATCACAATAATAAGCTCAATCATAGAAGGCGATGGGAAGGGAAGGAGGAGAAGAAGATCACATGCTACAACTGTCGAAAATCTGGACACATCATGGCCGATTGTCCATATTTCAAGAACAAGATATCTTTCTCCATGAAGCAAAAGAAGTCATTTGTAAAGAAGGCGTTCAAAGCAACTTGGGATTCAGAAAGTGAATCCGAAGATGAATTTGACACGGCAAACATGTGTTTCATGGCAAACACACCTAAAGTAACCCCGAACCATCTTATGATGATATTGAGATAAGCAAAGAAGTGTTATTATAAGCTTTCATTGAACTTTCAGAAAGTTTTGATTCTAAGAAGGAAGATTGTTTAAGATTGAAAAAGAAAAATGAAATGCTTAAAAATCAAATTGCTATTTCTTTAAAAGAAAAGGATGAATTATCTTCCACTATTATTTTAACACAAAGAGATTTTGATGCCTATAGAGTTGCATGCAAAGCTAAATATCCTAAATTGATGAAAATGAGATTTTTATATTAAAACTAGAATAAGTGATTTGAGAAATATTTTAAAAGAATGTGCATTTAACAATATTAAATTAGAAGAAATATTTTTAAAGAAATACATGCACACTTCACATGTCAAACATGATAAATCATCTCATGCTAAAACTTCACATGTTCATCATGCCAACACATCACATGTTAATCATGCTATAACACCTCATGCTCACAAATCACATGTTCATAAATCACATGCTCATTATGCTTTTAAATATGAAAGAATTTATATATGTACTTATTGTGGCCGGAATGATCATTTAGCTAAATTTTGTTATGATCACATAAATAGTATGAATAATCATGTTTGGGTTCAAAAAACTAACGTATTAGGACCCAAGAAAATATGGGTACTAAAATTCACTCCTAATCTATTTGATGTAGGTGTGGGCTCTCATTTGCGTGAGAGTTATTGGTGCCTTAAGGTGAATGCGTTCCGAGCTAAACGGTGACACTTTTGGATGCGTCACTTTCAAGGAGAGTTTGGTGGGAGGACTACTATGGTTTGGAGATATAGAGATATGCCATTTTAGTTTTGGTAACGATCTCTAACTCCTTATTTAGTTTACATGCTTTCATATTAGTAATTTTTAGCATGTCATGTTTTAATGATTATTATGTTAAATGTCATATTAATTAGACTTATAACATACACGTATAGTGATTGAGATACACCCATGTTCATATGGATCCATATTTTGTGTTCTCATTTTATTTTAAATATTGTGTATATCCTTACTCTAAGACTTATACATTTAGCCTAATAATCATATTGATTTATATTTTGTTTTATGATTCATGTTTTGATTACATGTTTAAATGTAACCTTCACTAAAACTTGTGTATATACTTGTACAACTAATGAGTCACAATTGATTCTTATTTGTTTGTACTTAAATGCTCATTTGTATCCATTAGATGTACTAGTATAGCCTAGTATTGATGATTAGTGCATTTCAAACTTGTATTCCCTTTTTTGTACATGTTTTCATGTAAATGTATTTAGTTTCATGTATATGTTAATTTTGTTTAAAACTTTAGATATACATGTATACCTTTGAGTCATTTGATTTTCATACAGATCTTTATTATGGACTCATTTGTATTTAGGGATGTGTATGTATACCTTTAGATTTAGACAAAACATACATTTGCCTTGAAGTTGGAATTATTTTGGTAAAAATTAAAGATTCACGTTTTTCATGTTTATAAAGGAATTTCATATTGAGCTTAATTGCCTATTCCTATGATTTTATGATTACATAATTCTTGCACTCATATTATTCTTATTTACTTATGATTCTTATTTCATGAGCATATATGTGCTTTATAGATTTTGAATGTCAATTATTATGTAATTTTCATGTCTTCATGGTATATATGATTTGGTTTTATATTTTGAAGGATTTCATACTAGTTTTTTTTAAAAACTATCTTTAAAACTAGTCTTGCATTCTTCAATTGGTAGAGTTTTCAACTATACCTATTTATTTTCAAGTCATATATTTTGAAAACCCCTACCTTTAAAGGGCGGTTGGATGGGCGACCATGCCTTGTGTACCCTTCTTGAATATCTTTCAAACTTGTACATGATAAGGGTGGTACGTATGAGTTATACACTTGATTCTTATTGTATTTCTATTAGTATCAAAATTGATATTTCATATATTTGTATACCCATATGTATTTTCTATATATGTATGCCTCATACTTCAATTGGTATATCCATACATACATATATATGATTTGATTGTGCTTGCTTCACATTTCTTTACAACTTTTTTTGAAAAAGGCACAAATTATGTTTGCTAAGAGTTCATCATGTCAATTATTTTTAATTAGTATCTATTACAAACTTATGTATTGTTTCTTTTTATATTTCATAAAGGTGGAGAAAATTCTTGTTTTTAAATCGGTTTTATGTAAAATTGGTATTGGCTGTATTTTCAATTTGTATCAATCTTCACTTTCAAATTGGTATCTTACTCTCACTCTTTATGATGAAGAGTACTTTGTTATAATATATGCTAATATTTTTCAATATTGGTATCAATATTCTTAAATTGGTATTTGTCTCAATTTGGTATCTTTATTGTAAAATAGTGGTGTTTACCTAAAACTTTGGTTTTAATTTCAATTGGTATCAAAATTTATAATATATTTCAATTGGTATCAAGAATGTAAAATGTATCATTTTTAGTTGATATCAAGAATTTACAAGATATTTTCAATTGGTACCAAGAACATAACATGTTTCACCTTCATTAATATCAAAATTTATTTTGTAGACTTTAAGAAAAATTTATAAATTTGTTTTAATGTGGTTTCATACTGTTTTCATATATATAGCTTATATGCAAAGGAAGCTTAACATCTTCTCTATATATAGATTTATGTTGAGTGTGCTTGTCATATTGAAGTGCTTGACATCTCTTTAGTATGTAGTACACGTGTGTAGGAGAAGCTTAACATCTCCTCTTATACATTGTATATTATGCTTTATGTGTTTAGGGTCTAGTCATCTCTTTTCATGTAATGCATATATGCAGGGGGAGTTAACTTAACGTCTCTCCTCTTCATGAATGTATATCGCATATACATCTTTGTTGCTCGTTTTTACTTAACCCCTTTGTTGATGAATTAACAAAAAGGAGGAGAGAATTTTGAGTTTTTATATGCATGTTTAATTCATGTTTATGCATATATATTTGTGTTTATCTTATGCACTTCATTGAATATCCTTATTTTTATGCTATGCATGAGTTGAGGGGGAGCTTATATATAGCTTAACTTTAATCCATGCATATATAACTCCATGAGTTTTGTCATCATCAAAAAGGGGGAGATTGTTGGCCCAAAGGCCCATCACTCTAGTTTTGATGATGATTAACTCATGTAGTTATAATTTACTAATGATCTTATGCTTATTCAGTTTCAGTTATCTTTCAAGATCATAGTAGATGTGTGGCTTCAACAAAAATGTTTTGGAGCTTATACATGTTGATTCAAGAGCTTGCGCATCAAGATCACATCTAGCACTAGGTTGGAGTCTAACTCGTTGGATTCTGTTTGAATCGAGTCGACTTAGAGATAGAGTTTTATACGAAGGCTTCGGTTTATGTTGTTTAGAACTTGTGTAAGATAGATAGTATTGATATGCTCAAGTTCACACACACACACTAGTTTCTATATGTTTGGTTTTCATTTAATTGGTTTTGGATTTCATATCAAAAACATAGATATAATGTAACCCTCGGGTCCCGATATACGTATGTCAATACTGGTATCTGGTGATGATTTAATCATCCTGGTAGTCAAATTGAGGCAGTTTCAACTCAAGATATTATTTTTCATTATTTATAATTTTCTAGAATTTTGAAATTTTTTTGGGAATTATTAGAGAAGAATCTCAATTTGGGGTCGATCGGTGACATAGGCTGACTCTGAGATTTTTAATTAACAATTGGGGATGAATTTTGAAAATCTGACTTTACAACAATGTTCAGAATGACATCTTCTTTTTTTAGAATTTTTAAGAATTTTCCTGAATTAATAGAGTTTAATCAAATAAAATAATATTTAAATATTATTCAAAAAAAGGAAATTAAAATAAAAATAAAATAAAATAAAATTAGAAAACCCGCATGCGTAGCAGGTTTCGAACCCAGCCCAATGTAATATAGGTTTGATGAACTAACCACATGGCCACTTTGGCATTGTTCCTTTGTGGAAGCCATTCTATTTGAACATTTTTCCTTTACCTATTCGAACCATGGCCACCACCCCATACTATAACACCCAGACCGCTTTGCCACATTGGCATTTGTGCTTAAAACCCAAGCCCATTTATTTAAACCATGCTTTAACTCCCCCATCTTCTCCAACTTCCCCCACTCTCTCTAACTTCTCTTACACTTTCTTCCCCTCATTCCCACTCACACAAACTGAACCCACTACTCCTCTCACGTAGCCTAACTCTCAGGAGGGCTTAGGGGTGTCTGTGGTGCCTCTAAAAGGGACATCTCATCATCTTAAGTCACTTGTAAAACTTCAATCTCTCTTTCTTTCTTCCACTACAATATCTCTTCCTCTTTCAAATTTGGCGAGAATCTGAAGTACTGGACGAGGAGAAGAAGATTTAGACTGAAGGGAAGCGTTCCAGGTATTTTATTTTGCATTTTATAGAATTTAGTTCGTTGTGGTATTTCACCTAACGCGTAGTATGCGTTATATGTTAGCGTTAATTTCACCTTGTAAAACTAATGCTAAAATCACAATAAAATTTTGTAGAACACCTAAGATATGCCTCCTAATTATCATGATTTTTAATTTATTTTTAGAAATTTATTTACAATTAAAAAAACTGGACTGTGTTGTGCACTGCACTGTGCACAACACAGTGCAGACCAGACCAAGTCTGGCCTGGGCCAGACCAGACTCAACCTGGGTCTGGTCGCGCCAGGCCAGGCCCAGCCTGGCCTGGTCGGGCTCAGCCAGACCCGACTGGGTCTGGGCACAGACCCAGTCGGGGTCTGTATACAGACCCCGGTTCGGGTCTGTTTTACAGACCTGACCCGGCCCCATTTAAAAGGAAAAAAAGAAAAAAGAGAAAAAGGAAGAAAGGAAAAAGAAAAAGGAAAAGAAAAAGAAAAGGAATAAATAAAATAAAAATAAGTAGAAAAATAATAGTAGCATTTTCTGTAGCAAACCAGTCCCAAACCTATTACTGTAGCAACAGACCCGTTAAGTTTTTTAATTATTTTTATTGATTTTTAGGTTTATTTTAATTCAAAAAATTCCAGAAAATTCACAGAAAATTCCAAAAAATTCACAGAAAATCACAAACTAAATTTGAAACTTTATAAAATTATTTTGATAAAATATCACTTAGAATAGCATGAAATTAAATATTTTTGTAATTACTATTAAATGATATTTTATTTAAAAATGACCAATAAATTTCCAAATAGCACAAAAAAACATGAAACTCATAATTCAGTAATATGTAAATATTATACATCAATTTATTATTTTATGCATATATTTTATCATGAAAATATATTTTTAAATAGTTGCTATAAATTCAGAAATTGAATTATTTGGAAAATTAACCAACCAAAATTATAATAAATAGTAAAAAATACATTATCACTTAAACTTATCACTGAATAAGAATATATCAAGTCTCTAATTAATTCATGCAATATTTAGGCCGCGAATTTTACCTAGAGCCGATTGTAGTTACGAGAATTCAGACTCCAACGACATCAGGCAAGTGTACAAGATTCTCCTCTCGTTGACTTTCTTATTGATCTTAATTTTGCCTCTGAAGTAAAAATTCTCGTTATCATATCGCATGATCGTCAACACTATCCTGTGATCATATTTACATATCAGCTTTTCTCTTCCGATTATATGACTAATTATTCTATTCTTGATATTATTACCGATACTGTCTCATGATCATGTTTTATTACCTTACATATCATGTTTGCATCTTGTTCCTGTACATACATGCATCCAACTTAAATTAGCATTATTGCTTGTAAGTGACAAATCTTGATATGTAAACCTATATAATTGATGGATATAGACTATATATCGACTGATATTGTGATCCTGATATTACAAGAAATTAATCGAGGAAATTAACCATTATATTCTAAGTAATTATTCAAGGATATCTTATTGGATTATGGACACATGATTATGACCATTTTACTTTGACATTTAGATTACATGTTACTGATATTACTTGCACTATTTTGCATGCATCTGGTATCACTTGCACAACTATATATTTGTCACTTGATATTATCACTGTCTACATCTTCCCGTGATTTTGATACATATTGTGTTCACTATCTAATGTTGATATTCTTGATACCGATTCATGATCCTGTAACACTGAGTAACACACTGTTTGCATTTGCATTTAATTAATAAAATTAATCAAGCCGGGTTATTGGGGGAGACTGTAGCAGGAGAAATTCAGGGAGGTGTGCTTAGAAGGGCGACCCTTATGGGTTTGGATGCCACACGTGATCTTGTTATTTATGCGCGCTCCTATTATTATATGTTACATGATACCTGAGTACAGTGAACTGTTTCTTCCTGCTATTAGGATCCACTAACGCATCACTTATTTGATATGCAGTTGTCCTGTGAGATGGGGCACAGGATGGTTGCATTAGTTAGGATAATAAAACATGATAGACATATGCACTTGCATCATATCTTGCATTGTCGTAGTGATCTATTTCCTGACACGTATTTTCAAGATACAGACATTTGAGACTCATGTGACATGCATTATCTTAACTACATGACATTTCTAGACCTAGCATGATGTTTTATCTTGTGATCTTGTGATTGTGTTACACGACAGTTACTTGTCCAGGACGTCTCATGTTCATTATATACATGTCACACCATGCATGCATGATCTTGTTGTATATGATCTATCTTCCTGATTATTCCTGTTACTATTAGTACTTTCAGTTCTCGATACTGCCAAACATATTATGCTTATGTCTTACTTACTGTTTTTACATTTTTATATTCTCTTTTTGATCGTTCTTTTCCCTTCGTGTACTCTTGCTAGTCCGCTTCTGACGGACTTTTATATTATTTTTCAGTATTTAGATTAGGAAGCTGGTATAGAGAGTTGTTCGTAGATCATATTCTGGTTTCGCTGTTCTCCGGTGAGTTCAGTTTTCTGCTTGACTTATTTTATTCAGATATAGTGGATGATATTGTTTATGATTCAGTTTTTCATATATGTGATTTTATCCCTGTGCTTGGTTGTATGTGCATATATGTGTGTTATCATGCTTGTTATTGACAGCCTAAGGTACTCATAGAAGAGATTTTACTCTTCGTGAGTATCTGCTGGCCATCGTCACGTACCTATATTCCGTATTTTGGGAAGCTGGGCGTGACATATAATATCTTTCATGTATATTAGATTTTATTTATACACTCTATACTTCAAAAAGAGTTTCAATATCTTATTTTTGTATCTATACATGTTTTTGGAGAAAACGATTTTTCATTTCAAAATACAAGTTTTGAAAAATACGATTTTCAGTTTTAAGCTTAACTTCTAAATCACAAAAATGGTTCAAAATTTTTGTAATATGTGTTGAATTTTGATCACACATATTTGCACTTCAGAGTAGTTTAAAGAACTTATTTTTGTGGAATTAATATGAATTTATGGGATTTTAATTGCATCAAAAAGACCAGTTTTCATGTCCTTTATCCCTGCCTATTCTGTGCTGGCGGTCGACCGGATCAGGGGTCGGTCGACCAGGCCAGTCGACCAATGTGCACAAAAGCGTGCACGTTTCCTGCCTCTTAGGCTGGTCGACCGACTGAAGTTCCTTTGCTCTCGAGTAAGGGCGATCGACCGGGCGGTCGACCGAAGGCTTGGCCAGTCGACTAGGCGGTCGACCGGTGGTAGGCAACGGTCATAATTCGACCGTTGGCCAGTCGACCGGCCGGTTGACCGAAAGGTCAAAACTGACCATATTTACTGCCAACGGATATATTTTTTAAAAGCCTATAAATAGGATTTTCTCTTGGCTGTTTTGCACAACAATTTTAAGAGCTTCTCTTCTAATCTTTCTAAGTATTTTTGCAGCAAATTCAAAAGAAGTTTTTGGCTAAAAGTTTTGATTTATATTTTCAACGGTTAGAAATTCAAGGAAAAGAGTCTTTTGAGAATTGGGTTTTTGGTTTATATTCTTAATATACATCTAGTATTTTCTCAAGAATTTTCTTTGAGATTTTATCTTCCAAACTCCTTGGTTTTTCTCACAACTTGAGCTATTACATCTATCCTATCATTAGGATCCTTTTGTTGGTGAGAAAGAGTAGTTTGTGGTCTTTTGATCACCCAGTGATTATTGTATTTGTGGCTACACTACCTCTGGATTAGAGGAGTGTGATTGAGGAGTTGGGTACTCCCTAGTGATTATAATCCTTTGTGGATATTCTAGTAGATCGAAAATCCTTTTGAGTGAAGGCGGGTATGTAGAGCTGGGTGCTCAAACCTCGAAACAAATCTCTGTATTTGCGATTGGTTTACTTGTGTTTTTTACTCTCTATTCATTCATTCTTATATTGTCGATCTATACTCTCACAACAAGATTGCATTGCGTACCTCAAACTCTTATTTAGAAGAATCACGAGGAAAGAGTTCAGAGCCCTTCACGGGGTATCCGGCTTCTAATCTTTCTTTAAGTGATCGTTGCATCATCTCATTTTTAAATTGTGCATTGATTAGCATTTTCACCTATTCACCCCCCTCTAGGTGATTTCAATTATTATGTAATTATCATATTATGCGAATAGCAGGAGCATGACAGGAGTTACAAGGGAAACAGGAGTACATAAGTACTAGAAATACAGGTCACTATATATATAATACAGAATAGCAAGATAGGATTCATTAAATATGATAATCGCAAGTCAAGGGGTAGTATATCAGGTGGTAGCTGATAAGTGATATCAAACATGTATCAGGTTATAGCATGCAGGAGTCAAATGTCAAGTAATAGCATGGTGGATATCACTATTATATATCTCAAAACAGGAAAACGGTATCGATACAAGGGATCGATGCGAATACAAGAAAATGGTAGCGATACAGGAGATCGGTACGAACACAGAAAAATAGAACTGATACAGAGGATCGGTAAGAATATAGGAAAATAACACAGTTTTGGAAAATAGAATAAATACAGGTTTCAAAATCTTCACAACCATCAAGGAAAGCATAATAGTTGCATTAACAAGTAGACAAGCAGACATACAAGCAAGTGTACTCCAAGCGAAGCTAAACAAGCTGGAGCAAAACTAACGTACAACACTAGATGTCATCACGTTTGGCGTGGTTACCACTCACGGCACGGTTAAACGTATATGACAGAGCGAGCATATGAATGCTATTCTACCGCGTGTGGCATAGCTGCGCTCATAGTATAACTACACTCGAACGGAGTTAGCGATAAAACGCTGAGCGCTAGGTCCACCTACCAGGCATAGCTAAAAGACCTAATAGTCTGAACGCACTCTTCTTTTGAGAAAGTGGGTTAATGCCCGTAGGGCTGAAGTACCTGCAGTAGGTGTTAGTACTAAACACGCATATAAACATGATAATAGAACATGGTAGGTAATAATAGCTAGTGATCAAAAAAGCGAAGCTAGACAAGGTAGAATGAGGCTAGCATACAATGCTAAGGACCATCAAGCTCGACGTGGTTACTGCTCTGGCGAAGCTAGCTCGGGGGTCTGGTGGCACTAATCCTCTTTGCATCACCTGTGACGAAGCTGCGTACACGGCGTAACTACTCTCGGGTGGAGTTAACACGGAAGCGCTGTGCGCTAGACTCGCCTACCAGGTGGAGTATGAGAGCCCGAAGGCTAAACGCAACTCGAAGTTTAGGTATAGAAAGCCCGGAGGCTGAACGCGGCCTGCAGGCTGGGTATAGTACCTGCAGGAGTGTTAGTGTCAAATACACACATATAATAAAGTAGTGATAGACAATATCACAGGCATGACATATGTACAGGAAGTAATTTACTCTAGTACAAGCATTCGTCACAAGCATAATACATGTACAATCCTGAGCACTCGACCACATACAAATACAAGGACACGACCCAATACAAAATACGAATATAATCTCAAAATATAGAATAAAATATATGGTCGACCCGACGAAGCGGGAAAACCCAAAACGAGGCGAGGACACTTGCCTAAAGAATCTCCAAAAAATGTTGCAAATCACCGAATCCCAAAGCACGAGCACACCCCACCAATATATAAAATATATAATATATTTGGAGAGAGAACAAGAGAAAGGAGAGAGAAACAAGGAGAGAGAAAGTGAGAACAGAAGAGAGAAAGAGAGAGAAACAAAGGAGAGAAAAAGGGAGAGGGCTGCTGCCTGCCAGTCACGGCCAGGCCAGAGGGCCTCGCCGTGGCCCAGGCAGCGCCAGAGGCGGCGCCCAGGGCGGCGTTAGCCAGGGGTGGTGCCAGCTACCGAGAAGAGGAGAGGGTTGTGTTTTTTGAAGTTGATGATGGTGATGAGTTATTGTGGTGATGGAGATAATGACGTTGATGTTGGTGATGTTGCAGTGGTGGAGAGGGTGGTGGTGGTGAAGATGGTTGTAGTGTTGTATGGTGGTGATGGCCTGGGTGATGAATTGAAGTGGGAGAGAGAGTTGAAATTAAAAGAGGAAGAGGTGCAGAAGAGAAGGGTGATGGAGATTGGGGAAGAGGTGGCCGAAATTGGGGCGCTACCATGGATGGCTCGCCAGCCATGGGTGGCGCTTAAGGTGGTTCACGCGCGTCGGTGGTAGAGATTGTGGCCTGTTCCAAGAGAGAGGAATTGAGATGAAATTGAAGGGTGAAGTAGAGTGAGGAAGGGAGAGGTAATGAGAATTCAGAGAGAGAGAGAGAGAGAGTTTATGAGGGGGAGAGAGGGAATTTAAGAGATGGAGGAAGAGGAATCCCGATGCTATCGTTGGCCAGGGAAAGAAGAACGAAAAGAAGAAGAAAAGGAAAGAAAGAGGGAGAAAGAAATAAATATAAAGGAGAGGAGATATTTTGGGGTTTTTTTGTGTGGAGGAGAAAAAAGAAAAGGGAGGGGAAAATAAGTGAAGGAGAATACAAGAGAAAAGAAAGAAAAAAGAAAAAAAAATATCCGGATGGATATCTCGAATTTGGAAAAATACTGAAAACATCGAAAAAATCAGAAAAAATGAAGTAGCTCAAAAAGCTTTCCAAAAATTCTCAAAAATAGTAAATATTATTTTAAGATACATGATGAAATCAGATTTAAGAAATTCAATCTTTTTTCAAATTAAAAATCTTGAAATGTACTAGCGATAGATACTGGCGACACCAAAACTGGTCGAATTTCGATTAAATCAGAAAAATCTCTATAAATACACTAAGTTAGAAAATATGATTCTAAGAAATAATATGAAAACAAATTTTAGAAATTTAACTCTTTTTGTAAATTAAAAAAAAATCTGAGAATCGATCGGCAATATGTGTTGATGCCTGTTTTGAAGATTTTGCAAAATAATTCTGAAAAATTTCAGAAAATCATGAGAAATTTAAAATATTGGAAAACAATATTTGAACTTAAAATTAGTTAAATCTGACTATTAGAAAGACCAAATCGAGTTAAATACTAGGATTGAGTCCCCGATTCAGATTAGGGCTGACTTTGAGTCCACGAATCTGAATGCAATGCAAAACGATCACATAAATATTCATAAACAATGACATGAAATAAATCAAAAAATATGATCAAGAATCTGAATATGTAATTAAGTACATATTCCGAAAGTGGGGTATTATATTCTATCAACTTTACAAAAATTTCGTCCTTAAAATTTCGATAAGGGGAAAATACACACAAAAAGGACAGGAATGAGGATTATACTAATTAAGATATGAATAATTAAGGGTAATGCTTATGACTACCTGACCAATAACTCTGGGCCTAGACATCTTCTATACTTCCTACCATATAATTCTTCGGATGGTGCCAATTAATACTGACTTGATGTCACTTCTTTGTCCAAGAGGCATGAAGCTGTACTTGATGAAAAGTCTGTAATAGAAAACCAGATGTGTTGTATGCTTACTATTACTCTGAGAATAGACCAAAATATCGAAGATAAAGAAAACCCTGATAATTCAGAGCATAAATATAGAAGACCAATAATTAAGAATCCTGAATAATGAGGTTTGATCACTTTGAAAGATATAGTCAAGAATATAGAATACTCATAGAGAATCTCGAATACTGACTTTTGAAAGATAACCTAATTGTAGAGCAATTCTGAGAATACCCAAGCTTCATAGAGTTGATCGAAGAGAACGTATAATAACTTCTTTAAGTACTCTGCCGCTACATCTTCAGTCTATCCATATCTTAAGTTGGTATAAAGAAGATGGGAACAAAAAAATGAAAGGATGATGGAATGGACTAAGGAATCAAGGAAGTGACAATCAAGAAGAAATAGATAACTCTGTACTTGTATTTGGACTGTATAACCAGGATCCACGCAATCCAGTTGCAAATTTCTTTTCCATTAAGTTATCGTCTGGATGTACTGAGGGTGTGAGAGCCTAAGCTCTGATACCATCCTTTAACGCCACGATCTCGCGGAAACGGAGATGTTACTATGATGTATATACATAGGTCAAAAATACTCTCACATATATATACGCTAAGCATCAGTACATGCAAGAATCAAAATACAAAAGTGCGTGATACATTATACCTTCCAATATATGAGTATAATTACAAAGTTATCATAGGATGTGACAGAATATTACAAGAATATTATATCAACGATAGGTACAAATGTGAAAATATAAAGAAATATACAATCATGAACAGTACAAAAGATGTTCATGGGTTATAAAAGAAAAAATTGAGAGACGAGTAGGGGGCCTGAAAAGATGGGACTCTAGACAGTCTGTCGAAGATTCACGCTTCTTCTGCGCATCTCTGATTAGCAATCAGAAGAATCCATAAGCTCCAAACTTCAAAATCTGAATATGCAGGTCCAGGGGAGTCAGAACTCCCCAATGAGTAGTGTGGTGAATGCCAAGTGACGTACATAAATAAGCACACATGTATTGATAAATTCGAATCAAAAAGCATGTATTGAAAATTGTGTCATGAGTACAGGCATACAGAAGCAAGTAAGAAGGTAACAAGTAAAGTAAATGTGGTAAAACTAATTATACAAGCCTAAATTATTGATCTATGAGATTAGTACATCAAAGGAATAATCTAAACAAGGAAACCCTCATATATATACCCTATATCTCACGTCACAGTATCCTGAGTTCATATAATCTGAATTGTCTCCTAACTGCGAAAACAACATAAAACCAATAAAACCAATAATTTCGAATACAAGTAAAACTATCTGTACAAGCTCAGCTTATGGCTTCGTGAGACAAGTACATCGAAGGAATAATCCAAACAAGAAAACCCTCATCTATATACCTTATGCTCCATGTCACCGTAATCCGAGCATATACAACTCGAATTGCCAAACAGCACAGCGAATTATTGATTAGTACTTTATTATTATTGTTACCCATCCTACCCATATATCTAAGTATGTGCCCTAGCATCCCAACACACAAACATCCATATAAGTGTAAGTTGAGGTGGTTATTGAAAACGGATGATGAAACCAATGGGTTATGTTTACAGTGGGTCCCGTACATACTCAGCACCACTGCCCAGGATGTTCTGTTACTGACTCGAGACCTGCCGCTAGGCAAACAGGAGGTGGGTCTTATATTATACCTATTCAAGAATATAGCAGGAGGTAGGGAGTTAGCGCTCCCCTCAAAATACCTGGAGGCCCTCAGGTAGAACCAAAAATTTGAGTTGCATAACATACCTAATACCACTGTAAACATATTCGCCACTTAAAGTCTACCAGTTTCCCCCTAACCTGATGTAAGTTATTCTTTTTATAGTTTATTATTATTTAATTATCATATTACGGGAATAGCAAGAGCATAGCACGAGTTACAGGGGAAGCAGGAGTAAATAAGCACTAGAAATACATGTTATATATATATAATACATAATAGCAAGACAAAATTCCCAAAATATGATAATCGCAAGTCAAAGGGTAGTATATCAGGTTGTAGGTGATAAGTGATATCAAATAGGTGTCAGGTGATATAGCATGCAGGAGTCAAGTGTCAAATAATAGCATGGTCGATATCACTATCATATATCTCAATACAAGAAAACAGTACCGATACAGGAGATCGGTATGAATACAAGAAAATGGTGCCGATGCAGGAGATCGGTACGAACACAAGAAAATAATACCGATACAGAAGATTGGTACGAATACAGGAAAACAACATAGTTTTAAAAAATAGGATAAATACAGGTTTCAAACTCTTCACAATCATGAAGAAAAAAATAATAGTTGAATTAACAAATAGACAAGAGGACATGCAAGCAAGCATACATCCAAGCGAAGTTAAGCAAGCTCGAGCAAAACTAATGTACAACACTAGATGTCATCATGTTCGACATGGTTACCGCTCAGGCACGGCTAAATGCATACAATGGAGCGAGCGTATGAACGCTATTCTACCACGTGTAGCGTAGCCGCGCTCACAAGGAACTATGATCGAACAGAGTTAGGGCAAAGCGCAGACCGCTAGGTCCACCTACCAAGCGTAGCTTAAAAACCTGACAGTCTGAATGCATTCCTCTTTCTAAGAAGACGGTGAAAGCCCATAGGGCTACAGTACCTGCAATAGGTGTTAGTACTAAACACGCATATAAACATGATAACGGAATATGATAGGTAATAATGGCTAGCGATCAAAAAAGCAAAGTTAGACAAGCTGGAACGAGGCTAGCATACATCGCTAAGGACCATCACGCTCGGCATGGTTATTGCTTGTGGCAGAGCTAGAACTGGAGTCTGGAGGCAATAATCCGCTTTGCATCACCCGTAAAGAAGCTACGCACATGGTGTAACCACGCTTGGGCAGAGTAGCAGGGAAGCGTTGTGTGCTAAACTCGCCTACCAGGCGGAGTATAAGAAACATAACCCGAAGGTTAGGTATAAAAAGCCTGGAGGCTGAACGCAGCACAGAGGCCGGGTATAGTACTTGCATAAGTGTTAGTGTTGAACACACACAAACACACACATATATAATAAAGCATTAATAGAACATATCACAAGCATGGTATATGTATATGAAGTAATTTATTCTAGTACAAGCATTCGTCACAGGCATAATACATGTACAATCCTAGGCACTCGGCCACATACAAATATAAGGGCACAACCCAATACAAAATACAAATACAATCTCAAAATATAGAATAAAATACATAGTCGGCCCGACGAAGCGGGGAAACCCAAAAAAGACGAGGACACTCGCCTAAAGAATCTCCAAAAATGGTCACAAATTATCGAATCCCAAAGCATGAGCACACAGCACCAATATATAAAATATATAACATATTTAGAGAGAGAATAAGAGAGAGGAGAGAGGAGAGCAGAGAGAAACAAGAAGAGAGAGAAAGGAGAGCAGGAGAGAGAGAATAAGAGAGAGGAGAGGAGAGGAGAGAGAAACAAGGAGAGAGAAATAAAGGAGAGAAAAAAGGGAAGGGGTTGCTGCCTGCCTTGCCGCTCACGGCCAGGCCAGAGCAAGGAGAGGGCCTGGCCGTAGCCCAGGCGGAGCACAGGGCGGCGCCGGCCAAAGGTGGCACCGGCCACCCTAAGGAGAAGGGAGAAGATCAGAGGAGTTAGGGTTTTTTGAAGTTGGTGAAGGTGATGGTGGTGATGAGTTATGGTGGAGAGATATGATGTTGATGTTGGTGGTGTTGTAGTGGTGGAAAGGGTGGTGTTGTAGGGGTGGAGATGGTGGTGGTGTTGTATGATGGTGGTGATAGCTTAGGTAGTGAATTGAAGTGGGGGAGGAGTTGAAATTGAAAGAGGAGGAGGTGTAGAAGAGAAGGGTGTTGGAGCTTGAGGGAGAGGTGGTCGGGGTTAGGGCTCGGCTATGCATAACTCGTTGGCCATGGGTGCCGCTGGTAGTGGGTCACACGCGCTGGTGGTGGAGACGTGACCTGTTCCAAGAAAGAGGGATTGAGATGAAATTGAAGGGTGAAGTAGAGTGAGGAAGGGAGAAGGAAAGAGAATTGAGAAAGGGAGAGAGCGTTTATGAGGAGAGAGAGGGAACTTAAGAGATGGAGGAAGAGGAAGCCCGGTGTTGTCTTTGGCCAGGGGAAGAAGAAAGAAAGAAGAAAAGTGAAAGAAAGAAAAGAAGAAGAAAAGGGAAAGGAGGAAGAGATATTTTGAGGTTTTTTGTGTGGAGGAGTAAAAAGGAAAAAGAAAAAAGAAATAAAAGAAAAGAAAAGGAGGGAAAATATGTGAAGGAGAATACAAGAGAAAAGAAAGAAGAAAGAAAAGAAAATATCCGGATAATTATCTCGAATCTGAAAAAAATATCGAAAACATCGAAAAAGCCAGAAAAATGGAGTAACTAGAAAAGCTTTCCAAAAATTCTCAAAAATAGTAAATATTATTTTAAGGTACATGGTAAAATCGGATTCAAGAAATTTGATCATACACGTACATCACATGTCTTCATATCGTATGTGTCACATTTCTGTATTTACATTTAAATAAAACCCTGCTAGTTAATGTATTTTCATGTTTAGTAGCATGCAGATAATTAAAAAAGAAAAGAGAGAAGTTGACAAATTTATCCAATTAAATTAAAAAGTTTAAAAGAAAAGAGATCGATTCAAATCTAGAAGTTCTAAAGGCCATCTTATCTGAAGATCGGATATATAAAAATGAGATAATATCATCCAAATTCAAGGAAAAAAACAGATTTTATGAAGACCCTATCGGTTTCGCTGAGGATAAAAGAATGGATCGTCAATTTCAGAGCAGAAATTCAAAAACCAGAAGGATAGAAGGATAGAGGACACCTGGATGGACCAACGCCCCTTGATCCTGGCCCTGTGGCCAGAATATTGCCACAAAAATGTGGCAAAAGCCGCGTTTTTGTGACCTGGTAGTTGAACTAGGGGGAGCGCCAGTCCCCCTATCTTCGTACGTATCTCATACTCATTTTTCTTCCCTATAAATATATGTAACCTCGAAGACAGAGGGGCACCACCTCAGAAAGAGAGCTTTAGTTTAGGTTTTTTTTCCTTCTTCAATGTAATTTTTTTTAGCTTAAGTTAGAGAGAGTTACAGGATTAAAAGAGAGGAAGAGTTATTGTAGAGTGATACTATTGTAATCCTTTATCAAGAAACTTATATTGAAGGTGACAATCAATGGAGGTTTTCCACTTTTCTTCATCGTACTCAATCTAGTCAAGTACGCATTCAATATATTTTTCTACTACTCCGCTTTATTTTATGCTAAGGTAAATTTTTATTATGATTCAATAGTAGAGGTAAGTACTTTTCTTTTATTTCTTTTTATTTTTGATTTTGCACCAACAGACTTTATTTGTTTCCTTTTCTTTTGTAAATAAAACAACACCACCACCACCATCTCTTCTTCTACCATCTCTTTTTTAACCTAAATTAACATTTTTATATTTTTATAAAACTGAAAAAATAAATATTAACTAGTTTTCATAAATTAAGAGAAAGAAACTTGCATAACGTTTCCATCATTGACCCCCCTGTGGATCACGACCCATTAGCCCTACGCTATACAGTAGAATTGAGGACGTAGAACTATTCTAAAAGTTTTATTTTTGTGTAGGTTTGACTTGATCATAATTTTAATTTTAATCCAGTTTTTAAATTAAAAATTCTGAAATCTACCAGCAATATTGGTCGACAACAAAATCAGTCAAATTTCGATAAAATCAGAAAAATCCCCAAAAATGTACTAAGATAGAAAATATGATTTTAAGAAATAATATGAAATTGAATTTTAAAATTTCAACTCCATTTGTAAATTAAAAATCTGAGAATTAATCGGCAACATTGGTCGATACCGATTTTAAAGATTTTTTAAAATAATTCTGAAAATTTTAGAAATTCATAAAAAATTGAAAATATTAGAAAACAATATTTGAAACTGAAATCAATCAAATCTGAGTACCAGAAAAAGTAATACACTAGGATTGGGTCTCCAAATCAGACTAGGGCTAACTTTGTGTCCATGAATTCGGATCTAATGCAAAACGATCGCATAAATATTCATAAAACAAAAACAAATACATGAAGTAAATCAAAAAATACGATCGAGAATATGAATGTATAACTACGTAATTTGGGAATAAGATGTTACAACAATGATTGAACTTGACTCCGGGAATCACCTTTGTAAGCATGTTTGTAGGATTGTCTTTGGTGTGAATCTTCTTCACTTCAATATCTCCATCTTCAAGAACATCCCACACAAAATGGTACTTGACATCAATATGCTTCGTCCTTATATGATAGATTTGATTCTTCACTAGGTAAATAGTACTCATGCTATCACAATGGACTCGCAAGAAGTCTTGTTCGATCCTTAAAGTGTCTATCAAGTCCTGAAGCCACATCGCCTGTCAGAGCCATGTACTCTGCTTCTGTCATCGATAGAGCTACCATAAACTGTAAAGTATAACATCAACTCACGGATTCCTGTGACAAGATAAAAATATACCATGTACTGGATCGGCACTTGTTAAGATCATCAGCATAGTCAGAATTTACATAACTTGTGCACTCTTACGTATCACCAACATCCTTCTCAAAAAATAATCCAACACCTACGATACCTTTGATATACCGCATAATCCATCTCACAGCCTCCTAACGAGATCATGCATGTATCTAGATATCATGCTCACAGTCTATGACAAATCCGGTCTCATGCACACCATAACAAATATAAGGCTACCAACTGCACTGGCATATGAAATGTAAGACATTACTCACGTTCATCTATCATCTTCGGAGATATTCTTGCTGAAAGCTTAAAGTGAAGGGTGATTATTCATCAAAAGTGCATATTTTTAGTCACATTTTCATATTTATTCTTTTATGAAGCATTACTCTTTAATTATTTTATTATTTAATAATGTGCAGGCCTCCATAATTAAAAAGATAAAAGAAAAGAGCTCAGAAGAAGCCCACAAGTTTAAGAAAAACCCAAGAGCCCATCAAGCCCAGATAATTCAGAGATTATCCTATCCTAATTCGGAGAAAAAGAGAAAATCAATTTAAATTAAGTTGTTTGATCCCTAAGTCAAAGATAAATGAGAGGATTCAAGTTTAAATTCGGATTTATAGATAACCTGTTTTCTAAGTTATCTAGAAAACAAGATTATTTTAAATTTTAGAGTTCAAACGAAGATTCTGAGGATAAATCTCCACATAGTCGGACAAGATGAAGCTACGCGTAAAAACACACTCTGTATCTCCCTCTCATTGCTGCGTTTTCTCATGAAAAGCCGCAAAAACGCGGCTTTCTGTAGATTCCTGCATGGCGGTTGTGTGGTTGTGTTCTATAGGGATTTTACTACTAGGATCTCCTATAAATAGAGAGGCAGAGTAACAGAGCAGGGGCATCTCAGAAAATCAAATTTAGAGTTATTTTTAGATCTTTTTCTTTTTGAATTTTCATTGTATTTTCTAGTTTTTACTTTGAAGAAGAAGATTTGTAAAGAGAAGGTTTTTGTGTTGGATCAGTGTCAATTCAATAAAAGTTCTTATTTTCTTTCATATCTTATTTTTGTTCTTTTATTTATGTTCTTCAATTCTAATTCGCTTTATTTTATGTACCCTTTAATCATCATTCCTAGTTTAATAAAAAATATGGGTAACTAATTCTCTTCGTAGCTTGCTAATCTCTCTACCAAGTCTAGTTTTATAAGATGAATTGATTGAATTCTATGTCTATTTGAAACCCTAAGTCTAAGTTAAAATTCTTGAAGATTAGAGATGAATTGAGTTAAACTATTTTTAGGGTTATACTATTTAATGGTTAATCTTAGTTTATACTTAGATACTTTGATAGCTCAATGCTGATCGATTTCTGACTTGCACAGGAAAATATAGAGTTTAGGAATACTGCTACGTCCTCGATACTACCGTGTAGCCAAGGCTAACGGGTCGTGATCCACAGGGAGGGACAACGATGGAAGCGTTGTGTAAGTTTCTTTCTTTTAATTTACCAAAACTAGTTAATACTTTTTATAAAAAGAAAAAATAGTTAAGTTAAGAAGGAGATGGTAGAAGAAGAGATGGTGGTATTGTTGTTATTTTATTTATAAAAGAAATGAAAAGACTAAATAAAAGGGAAAAAAGAGAATTGTGACTCTAAACTAATGAACTTAAAAAGAGAATAAAAAGAGTATTTACCTCTGTTGTTGAATCATATTGAAAAATTACCTTGAAGTAAAGTAATGGAGAATAATAAATAAAAGTAGGGTTTCGGCGAGATTGAGCACAACGAAGAAAAGTGAAAAATATTCATTGATTGTCATCTTTAATATAAGTTTCTTGAGAAAGAATTACAAAATGTCACTCTACAATAACTCTTTCTCTCTTTTAATCATGTAACTCTCTCTAACCTAAGCTATAAAGAAAAATAAAAATTATATTGAAGAAGAAAAAAACCCTAAATTAAAGTTCTCTCTGAGATGGTGCCCCTCTGCCTTTGAGGTTACATGTATTTACAGGAGAAAAAATGAGGATTGGACGTGTACGAAGATAGGGGGAGCAGCACTCTCCCTGATTTGACCACCAGGCCATGGAAATGAGGCTTTTGTCACGTTTCTGTGGTAATATCCTGGCTATTGGGCCAGGATCAAGGGGCGTTGGTCCGTCCATTTGTCCTTATCTTTTTATCTTTCTGAATTTGAATCTGCTCCGCATGTGATGATATATTCTTTTATCCTCAACGAAACCGAAAGGGTCTTCACAAATTCCAATTTTTTTGAATTTTTATAGTATTATCTTATCTAGTAAATCCAATCTTCGAATAAGATAGCTTCTAGATCCTCTAAATTTGAGTCGATTCCCGTTGATTTGAACTTTTAGATTTATTTAAATAGTATTCATGCTTATCTTCTCTCTATCATATCATGCATGAATAAGAAGTTAAGACAAGTTATTTTTAAGATTTATTATAGAATATATACAGGAATGTAATAATATTTATATAATATATGTGTCCAAACACACTCCTACACCTATCTTTTGCTCGTCCTCGAGCAAAACAAAGAGAAAAGAAAAATTAAACTGAACTAACTTAACTCACTTTCTTAGGAATCACAGTTGCACTTAGCACATGCGACAAGCTGTTAAACCTCTAGATTACCCTTAATGGATTGTTGATCCAGATGCCCTTCACCTTAGTTTTGATGATGACTAACTTTTGAAGGTTAGTTTGCTAATGATCTTGTGTTTAATAAGTTTCAGATAATGATTAAGATCTTAGTAGAGATTTGACTCTAACAAGAGATTCACAGTCAAAGTGTTGAAATAAACAAGTGTTGATTCAAGAGCTTACATCGCAACAATCGTATTTAACTCCTTTGGAACAAGTTTGGATCAAGTCACTTGGAGAAGAAGACTTGCATTTAGGTTTGTTTAGTTTTTATTTAGATCTTATGTAAGAATAAATTAGTCTTGATTACTCAAGTATACACACACACAAAAATTCAAAAGTTTTGGTTGCGGTTTAACTATTTTGAATTTTCAAGAACACATATACGATTTTCATGAATAGATAGAATCAAAACAAGCTTTACATGTTTAAATGTGTATTGGATTTCATCCATATACATTATTATTTTATATTATAGAAAAACTTATTTTGATGATTCTAATTCATGTGTTTCAAGTTTTGTTTTTAACAAAACTTAGTTTTGGGTTTAATGTCAAAAATATAGATATATCTTTTTATATGTGCATTGGATTCTATTCATACACACTATACTTCAAATGAGTTTCAATATCTTATTTTTGTATTTGAACAAGTTTTTGAGAAATATTTTTCATTTTGAAGTCTTCTCAAATACTCTGAAAGACAAAAATAAAACGAGTTTTTAAAAATATAATTTTTGGTTTCAAGCTTAATTTTTATGCCTATAGTTTAAATTATTTGTAATATGGGTTGATTTTTGATCAAATATATTTGTATTTTAAGTGCTTACATGAACTTATTTTTGTGAATTTTATGTGTTTTTATGAGATTTTATAGGCATTTAAAAGACCAAATATTTCAACCTATAACCCTAGTTTTTGGGCTGCTACCGGTCGACCGAAGTCTGGATCAGTCGACCGACCGGTAAACCGACGTGCACAGAGGTGCACAGGCTTTAGCGATCGACTAGGCGGTCAACCGTTTCAGAGAACCTGCTCTCTGAAAATGGCCCCGGTCAACCAACCGGTCGACCGACCAGAGAGACCAGCTCTCTAGTTCTGGCCTCGGTCGACTGAGCTGTCGACCGACAGGTAGTTTGCCATGGGATGGTCGACTGACAACCCCATCGGTCAGAAATCTGACCGCTCGGTCGACCGGCAGGCATTCTGGGCCTGTTCTGCACCCCAATGACTATATTCTAGATCCCCTATAAATATGGGTTCCTTTGACCAGTTTTCACCAAGATTTTTAAGAGCATTTTTTCACCTTCTCAAGTGTTTTAATAAAGTTTTCAAAAAAAGTTTTAGTGCCAAAAATCTTATCTTTATTTGTTTTAAAGTTTTTGAAAAATCAAAAGAAAATAAGTTTTGAGATTCTAGTTCTTGTCCAAAATTTCTATATCTTATCTAGAGTTTTTCTCAAGTATTTTCTTTGTTGATTCTTTTTCAAAATACTTTATTTTCTCACATACTTGAGTTATCATCTCAAATCTATCTTTAGGATATTTGTATTGTGAGAAAAATTGTTTGTGATCTTTCAAGATCACCAAGAGAGAGTTTGTGATCATTGGATCACTAAGTTTTATTTTTTCTTTACTTTGTATTAGGCTTTGTACCACCTCTTATGTAGAAGTTTGTGTTATAGAGAGGAATCATGTACTCTGGTGTTGAGTTGTAAATCCTCAGTGGGGGTCCCTGTGTGGAAGATCCTATAGTGGATAGTTGAAATCCTTTTGCATGAAGGTGAGGACGTAGAGCAGTAGCTCGAATCTCGAAACATATATTTGAGTTTGTATTTGATCCACTATCTCTCAACTCTATCTCTCTTTACATCTTGCATTGCTTTACATTACTCATAGCATATGCATGCTAAGTATTGTTTGCGTGCCCACACTTATGTTCAACCAAGAGAGCTTTTAATCGCACCTCAACTCTTAGCCTAGAGGAATCTAGAGGAGTAGTTTCAGAACGCTTCACGGGAAATTCGGGCTCACTCTTGATTATACATAATGTGTTTGCAATTTAGTTTTAAATTTTGCATCATTTGTCCTAAATTAGCATGTACACCTATTCACCCCTTTCCCTCTAGGTTTACCTACAAGGATGAGTTTTTTCTCGTGAGGGGTTTCAGTGGATTACACCCACAAAATCCATAAAGGAAAAAATAAAGTGTTAGTATTTTCGAACAATGCATTTCGAGGAGAAAAAATATTTGAAGTATTAATGTAAAAATTCAAGTAATTTATAAGTCATGGGATTATCAAAACTTAGTCATTTCTAAACTTAGTCTCTATTCAAAAACTTATTTTCAATCAAGGTAAGGATTACAATTGTATTTCTAATCTAGTATATTATTTTACCCTAAGTCATATGCACATTGTGACTGCGAAAATTTGACTCGAGATTCTTCAACTCTAACTGTTATGCCCATTTTTTTACATTTATGGCGGTAATATCACTTAGCTCTATTAGACTTTTTAATTCACCGATGCAACGATCCTTAATCGGTGACTCCTAAACCGGACGGTTTTAGGGCACCGAGTGAAAAAAAACCCCAAGGGCTTAGGATTCGAGAAAATAAGGTCACAAAATAAGAATTTTTATTTATATGAACCACTTTTAGGGGTGAATACTTATGCTTTATAAAGCATAAATACACAGCTTAATCAGAAGATTTTTTATATAATAATTATTTTATATTTTTTATATATAAGGCATAAGAGTCTTTGTTTTAGAAGTTTAAGTGTATAAAGTGTGCATATTTCATCAAGGTAAAAATTAAAATTAAATTACTCTTTCAATCTTTTTTCCTAACCTCAAAATCAAGCAAATAATTTTATTTTGACGAAGTATAAGAAATTCTACTTATGATTCTCATATTTCTTAAAATTAACTTAATTATTTTACAAAAATAAGTCAAAGTATTATTTTCATTTTCAAAAAGTTTTTTTAAAAAATAAATTTTTTTAATATTAGTAAAGTTAGTGTGTTAATAAACCCTCTCCCACACCTAACTCATGCATTGTCCTCAATGTATGAATGAAATGCAATAATACATGAAAAAGGAGAAAGGGAGTGATTCCGGTGTGGTCTTATTGGGTCATGCGTTTCTGCCTGATCTAGATACTATAGATTTTCATGAAACCCTCATTTTATGACCTCTTTCTTATTAACATTTTTATATTCCCTGCTATGAATAGGATCATGCAAGATCCTAACATGAAATTTTTTCTGGTTATATGACCAATCTTGGATATGATCATGGAGTCATATTGATCTAAATCTTGGTCCAACAATAGAATGTGGTTTTGTAGATTGGATGATATGAGCTCAACAATGAAAGGAATAGGAAACTATACTGACTTGAGAATAAAACTCAAATCAAGTTTAGGTTCGAGAGTCAGAATTGGTTCAAGAGTTTAGTCCAAATCAAAGAATTGAATTTCATATTTATTTCCAACAATGGAATGTGACTATTCAAAATAGGTGGTTCATGTTCAAACTCTGTAGGGATAAGAATCAGTGTTGGCTTAAGAATGGGTTTAAATCGGGTAGAGTTACCGGAGTCAGCATACATTCAAAAAGTGGAAACTAAATCACAACATTGGGAATCGGTGTCACATTCATCTTTAAGTTTAATCTCATTAAAATGAAAACTGCCAATTTGTCAATGGGTTGATATTGGCCAAACTCCAAGTTTTATGGTGAAATTGAATCTTGATTAAAATTTTCAAGATACTATGATTTTTCATCAATATGGTTAGGAGAATCAGAAATAGTCGAAAATATGTTAGGCAGAGTTTTCTCATTCCTATCATTAATTGTGTTAACTAAATGACGCATTTTTGCTTCTAGCCTATTAAGAGATTGGGTAACATTATTTCTGGACTTAATTAGGTCTTCCGTACTCTTTTCTAAGTCAATAGGTTCTTCTTGCTATGGTTTAGAGTAAGGATCTTGGATTTGAGAATTGTTGGGGAGCATTAAGTTCAATTGAATTTGTACTTGTCGTATGGACTCAAGGAAGGTTTCGAAAGTCTTTTCTAAAGAAAAATTTTCTTTTATAGATTGGTTTTGATATTGAGTATATGAAGCTATTTGTTAGTAAAGTTGTTGATAATAAGACTCGGAGGAGTTACATCCCCACTGACTCGATGAAGAATGGTGATGATTATCCCATTCTTATTCATAATACTGGGATGGGGCATATATTGATTCAAATAAGACCAATCTGACATGCTTGGTTCGTTAAAGTTATGTAATACTGGGTTGGTAATATCTAAATTGAAAGAGGTGGGGTGAAGTATGGATTACTATATGCATTGAAAAAATTATAATTGTAATCCATATCACAAAGATATCAAAAACAAAACAAACAAATAATCAAACAAAAGAAAAGAAAATCTAGCTTAAGTTAGGGTAGAGCTTAGACCTAGACGACTCCTAACTGTTGATTATCCATAAGAGGTATATTGCAGAATCTGACCACAAGTTAATCGGCTAGGTAGGGGCAAGATTTGTAGGAGGTATCTCCGCTTAAAGTGACAGGCCTAATTCTTGCTCAAGTTCAATTTCAGGAAAAGGATAACTTGTCAAAATGTTAATGGAATTTTTAAAATTTGAAGTTTGGTCAGGTTCAAAAGGGCGTACTGAAATTGAATCTTAGTTTCTAAAATAACATAATTCTTTGGTTCTAACAGAATGGTTACTGACATCAGGAATAGTCAAAGGGTGAGAATGGAGAGTTTGACCATTATGTCTATGTCATGATTATGATTGATCTGAGCTTGAGTCATAACTTCAAGCAGCTTTTCATAGTCGATTGATTCATCGTTTTGTTGCGATTGAGCTTGAAAAGATGAAAATTTGTTTTGAAAATTGTGTTGAAATCGTGAGTCCATCAGATTTTGTGATTGTTGCTCAGACTCACGCATACTCTTTTCCAAGATTGATGGTTTTCTATTTTGAATTAGTGGTGAGTATGAATCTTTATTCCAAAATAATAAGAGTCCTGGGTCAAATCGATAGAGTTAGAGATCTGAATTGGTCAAAGGTTGAGAAGAAAAAGTTTTCTCATTCGTATTAATGCTGACCAATTGACTTAATTGTATTTCCAACCTATTGATAGACTGGGTAGAAGATTTTTAAAATTGTAGCGCGGACTCCTCCAAGATTTCTACACTCTTTTCTAGATATGATTTTTCTTCAAGTGGATGTTCTACAAAGTGAGTGTAGGAATCTTGATTTTAGAAAATTTATGAAGAGTCTGAGTCCAACATGTTTTGAGATTGAAACTCAGACTCACACAAGCATTCCATACTCATTTTTAGGGTAGATGATTGTTCATTTTGAATAGGTGAAAATGAGTATGAATCTTCAAAATATTGTAGAATTGGGGAGTTGAGCTTCTTTTGTTGGGCTCAAGCATAGTTTGTATAGCTTCTTTACTTTTTCTAACTCAGATCACTGTGTTGGTCTAGAAAAGGAGTATAGGAAGCAAAATCAGGGAATGAATATTGTGAAATTTGTAAAAATTGTAGACTAGGTGGTTGAAAATTTGACTCGAGGGAGGTGAATCTCTATTAACTCTGTAAAGAGTTGAAATTAATTTGGAAATTATAGTCATAAGATTGGGGGTATGGGTTGTATTGATTCGGATAAGTCCAACCCGGTATATTTGGTTGGTTCATATTATTAAATGACGGGCTGGAATTATCCGAATCAAATGGGGTCGGTGTGAAATATGGATTCATATTAGGATTGAAAGAATGTTGTTGTTGAATTCCATTTCACAAATAATGACAAACAAAAAAGAAAAATAAAACAATAAACAAAAATAAGAAAAATTAAAATCAAGCCTATACTAGGGTTTACCTAGACTTAGACGACTCCTAACTGGTCGATTACTCGGGGAGGTTATTGTATGAATCCGACCACAAGCTAATCGGCTAGGTATGGGCAAAAACGGTGGGAGGTATCCGTGCGTAAGCAACGGGCCTTAATTACGCCAAACAACGGTATCTTCGAGGTGTAACCTCTTAATCCAACCTTAGACACTGATTTCACTAGAATATGATTCAAATAAGTTTCACCTTCGGTCAATTCTTAATGAGTCTGAAATGTCCTTAGGGGCCAACGTCTATCAATTTTAATTAGAGCTTGGGTTGTGTAAGTAGGGAGGTGGTTTTTGAGCTAAGGAAGAGTGATGAAATTCTCACTTTATCTTGTATGGGTTTTACCCTTAATTTCAATTCGTGCAAGTGTGCACTATAGACAAGAATTTAACACAAAGCGAATATTCACCACGTGTTTGTCCTATGCTATATGCAATACCATATGTACACCTCAGTTCAGATCACAATAACAACACAAAATATAGTATATTGGAATTGAAATTGACAAGTGCTTAAATGCAAATGTTTAAACCGTTTTAAAAGCGTCCAAATACCGTATTTTATTTCTTTAGTTATTGTAGTGTTCAGGCAATCAAAGTAGAAAAATAGTAGTACAGATCCACTAGCTATCGCATTATGCAGATCCCAGCAAAATAAGAGAAAATTTTGCCACAAAATTGTCGCGTTTGCGCGGCTTTTCCTTGAAAGCTGGGTCCCTGCTTTCTAGAGCAGGGAGATGCTATGCTAATATATGTTCTGCAATATTGATTTCCTATAATAATTGACTTGCACACCAAAACACAGAAGAAAATGTTAACAAAAACGTGAGTTTTAAACCATTCCCGGCCCCGTAACGGCGCCAAAATTTGATCAGGGCGGAACCAGCATTTTAAAATATGTATTTTGTAAAATCAGTAAAAAGCGTGTATGCTAATGTTCCCTCAATACTTTCGTTATATCATTAGCTCAACAAGTCGAATCCACAGAGACGGGAGACGATAGAAGCATTAACATTTCTTATTCACGTCTGTGATGCCTCGATCCCACCGGTATGGG